>PVIU01001693.1:0-200596 GCA_004026605.1 Ondatra zibethicus
CACCCACGAGACTGAGGCAGGAGGATTTCTGTGAGTTCGAGGCCAGCCTGAGTGAGCTACATAGTTGCAGTCCGGACTACATAGAGACATCCCATCTCAGAACAAAATAAAAGCTAAAACTAAACAAGCCATAACAACAATAATGGAAATTTTAAAAGTTAGGATTGGGGCAGAAAAGTAAAAGTGTATGTTCCAGAATGCTAATGGCTAAGCTGGAGGACAACTGATTTTGATTTTCCTTTTTTCCTTTCCTTCTCTTTTCAGATTTACTTACACTAGTATGTACCATAATAACAATTTTAACTTTATGCTCAAATCACTTACTGCAATTGCAGTTACTATGAACCCCATGAGGTACACTTATAAATATAGCGCAGGTGCTATATTTCAGTTCTAGCAAATTGTAAGGTTTTCGTATATAAGCCGTACTATGAGGGCTCCGTTGCTGATCATCCAGGTCAGACACTTCCTGTGGTTTTTTCATAACTTTAGCTCCTCCCACAAAAGGCATGGGTATTTAATAAGACAAAACACATCTCTAGCCATTGGTTGACAACGTTTTGGCTGGCATATTTCATTCCCTGTTTTACCCGGCGCCCAAGAGCACAGAGCAGCTCTTGGATCCTGACAGCCGACCTGGCGCTGACACTCCACCCATAAAGTACAGGCCACGCGTTCCACGGTTGTTGCCCACAGCCGACGTCCACCGCCTTCTGCACCTCGGGCTCTAAAGCAGACCGCTCTCGTGGCCGGAGAGCAGATTTGATCTCAGGTTAACCCACTAGGGGGTAACTCTGACCTCCCCACTCCCCGCCGCCGCCGGAATCCCTGCTTCTGCCCCGGCGCCCGCTAAGCCCCGCCCCGCCGTCTGGCTCGTGACGTCACCGCGCTGCGCCCTGTCAGGGGCCGCCATTGTCCCACCGGCGGCTCCCAGGTGCGAGTTCCCGGCGCCATGAGCAAACGCAAGGCGCCGCAGGAGACCCTCAACGGCGGCATCACAGACATGCTCGTGGGTGAGTCCCAGGCCGCCCTCCGGTGCCTCTCCTCAGCCGAGCCTCGCTGCTGTCTCCCTGGTCGCAGCCGCAGCGTCCGTGCCGGCCACGTCCGTCCCGGGAGGAACCCACCCACACCCCCTTCCCGGGACCGCCGTTCCCGGCTGTGTGCCTGTTTACTCGAGCTCTTTGTTGTCTTTTCTAGAACTCGCAAACTTTGAGAAGAACGTGAGCCAGGCAATCCACAAGTACAACGCGTACAGGTACGTTGTTAGCTCGGGCTCCTGGTTGAGGTAGTCATTTAGCAGGGATGGGGGACGGGTGTCCAGGGGACTTTTGGACGATCAGAGGGAGGTTTTAAAAAAGGAAAAACCGAATGGCACTTTATTTAACATATACAGAATTTTGACTGAGCCTTATAGAGTTGATTCAAGTGAGTTTGCAATTCGTACTGAAAGTAGATATAGTCTGATACGTATATTCTCACCTTTATCTTGAATGACCGGAAATACAATGTGACTTTAAACAATGAACAGCAGCAGATGAGATCTGTCTTATGGAATAGATGTGACCAGCACTCGGGAGGCAGAGGCAGTCGGATCTCTGAGTTCGAGGCCATCTTGGGCTGCAGAGCAAGTTCCAAGACAGCCAGGGCTACACGGGAAAACACTGTCTCAAACTAAACAAAACAAAAAAAGATAGCTGTGGTTCAAGAAATCACGTTTTGTTCTGTTTGGACTATGACTGATCCTGTCACCTTCTGAAAACCATTGCCATCACCACAGACCTCAGCAGGCACCCTCTGAGGTACCTAGCCCGTATCTCCAGTCACCTACTTCACCCACTTCAGCTACTTGGCCTATAAACATGCCCAAAGCCCTCAGCTTTCAAAACAAACCATCCTCATTTTCCTAAGCTAGCACTTACCGCCTTACAATTATTGTGCGTTAATAGTCTATCCCATGCCTGAATTTACTCTAGAGTCATTCTTTATTATTATTATTATTATATTTGCTGTTCATTTTACTTTTGAGATTATTATTACATCATTTCCTCTTTTCTCCCTCAAAACCCTTCCATAAGTACCCTTGATCTCTTTCAAATTCATGGCCTCCTTTTTTATTAATTATTGTTATAACTGTACATATTTGTATATACACATATATTTCTAAATACATAAATGTAACCTATTCAGTCTATATAATGTTATTTGTATGTATGGCTTCGGGGCTGACCATTTGGTATTGGATAACCGATTGGTATACTCTTCTCTGGGGAAGACTCTTTCTCGGCACTCAATGTTCCTTCATTTCCTGTGTAGAGCTGAGGTCCTGACCGCATTGGCGTGTCTGTTATTTTTGTCCCTATTCAGCTCATGTTTAGGCAGTCGTGCTAGTGAGACTTTATGGGTGTGGCTCCTGGTATTATGCGACAGATCTCATAGCAGACCTCCTGATCCTCCTGGTCTCACAATCTATCCATTTCCTCTTCTACAATGTTCCCTGAGCCTTGGGTTTAGGAGTTGTTTTGTAGACGAGTTCATTAGGACTTGGCTCCATGACTCTGCATTTTGATTGGTTGTGGTTTTTTCTAATGGTCTCTGTCCATTGCAAAGAGAGGGGTAAAGACTACACTTACCTGTGGGTATAAGGATGAACATTTAGAATATAGTTAGGGATTATGCTGCTTTATACCAGGCATGGTTTCCCTCTTGATGAGCGAGTCTTAAGAGAGCTGTTGGTTAGCACTAAGATGTGTGTGTCTCTGCTGCACCCTTAGGGTTACCCTGCCATGCGATAGTCGTCGTGGTTCATAGGTGTCATAGCTGTTGTGGGACTGTTGGTTGCGTCCCTCCTTTGGGAGCTTGCCTGGTTGCCTTCTGGTACCAACAAAGCTAGTCTTCAGAGAAGGGACATTCACATTAGTTCCAGCTCAGAGGCCTGTGTCTGAAGTGCATGTTGACTTCAGCAATAGGGACTTTTCTTCTACCTCTGGGGTGCCACCAAAGCCAATAGCAATAGCCGGTATGTTTTGGGGAGTCTCTAGGACAGCCCTGGCCAAAAACCCAAAAGAGGGCTTCTCGTGCCTAGCCTTGGATTTTTGTTAGGTGTGTTTTGGCACTTGGAGGAGGCATTGTCTGCCCAGATTTTAAACTATGTGTGTATATTTATGCACAGACTTACATTTATTATAGGCATTTTTTAGGAAAATAGTTAATAATATGATTCCTTATGACACTTTCAGACATGCATACTGTTATTTTATCCTTCTTCTGTATTTATCTCTCCCTGCTCCCTAATTAGAGCCCCACCTTTTTCTCTCATTCCTCACCCTGTCATCACTTATACCTTGCTATTCCTCCTTCTATTGCTCCCCAAAGCCTCTGTCCTATTCGTTTTCTGCAGTTTCTCCAGGGTATGCACTCAGATCTGAAGCTTTGGAGCTAGGAGCCTCCAGTGAGAAAGGACATGTGATATTTATCTTTCTGGGTCTGGGTTACTCAGTATGACCTTTTCCATTTACTTGCAAAGTTAGTGGCTTTATTTTTATTTTATTTTGTTGTTGCTCTTGTTTTAGGCAGGGTCTCTCTATATACTTGTGACTGTGCTGAAACTCATTATATATATCAGGCTGGCCTCAAACTCACAGAGATCCTCCTGTGTCTGCCTCCCAAGTGCTAGGATTAAAGGTGTGTGCCACCACATCCAGCTAACTTTTTTTTATAGCTGAATAGTATTCTACATTTTCATTATTTGTTGACTGAAGAACATTTAGGTTGCTTCCATTCCCTTGCTATTGTAAATAGAGCAGCAGTGAACATGACTGAACAAGTGTCCCTTGGGCATGTACCGAGGAGTGGTATAGCTGGGTCATATGGTAGGCTCCTTTTTAGCTTTTTGAGAAATTTCCAGATTACTTCCCTGAGTGGCTGCACCAGTTTGCACCAACAGTGAACAAGGTTCCTGTCTCCCCTTACTCCCTCTAGCGTTTATTGTTGGTTGTTTCGTTGATCTTTGCCATTCTGACTGGGTTAAGATGAAATTTTAAAGTTGTTTTGATTTTCATTTTCCTAATTGCATTTTGGAGATATTTCTTAGCCATAATTATCTTTGTTTGAGCTCTCTGTTCAGATCCCTGGCCCATTTTTTTTAATAACTCATTGGTTTGGTTTTGTTATTGTTGTTTATTAGGTTGGTTTATTATTATTATTATTATTTGGTTTTTTTGAGTTCTTTGTGTTAATCCTCTGTCAGGTGTATAGCTGGCAAAGATCCTCTCCCATTCCATGGCTTCTTCTTCACCTGATAAATTGTTTCTTTAGCTGCACAGAAGTTTTAGTTTTGTGAAATTCCACTTGTCAGCTGTTGGCCTTAATTCTTAGTCAAACGGATTCTTACTCAGAAATTCCTTTCCTACACGTTTATCATGGAGGAGACTGCCTATGTTTTCTTCTAGAAGTTTTAGGGTTTCCGACTTCAGGTTTAGATCTTTGCTCTATTTGGGGTTAGTTTTTGTTCAAGGTGATAGTTACACATCTGTTTTCATTCTACTGCTTGCGGACACCCAGCTTTCCCAGCAACATTTGTTGAAGATGCTTTCTGAAACTGTATCATATGTTGGATGCTGATTCAAAGCTTACACCACCTTCTGGAGAGCCTCCAGGCTGCTGCCACCTAATTGGTGCTGTAACTGTGTCTTCAAAACGCCATTCTATCTTGCTATCAGGCCAGCTGCTTCAGGATGGTAGGGAACATAAGACCAGTGGGTTCCGTGAATGTGGGCCCACTGTCACACTTGGTCTGGCTGTGAAGTGAGTCCTCTGGTCAGAGGCAATGCTGTGTGGAATACTATGATGGTGGATAAAGCATTCTGAAAGCCCATAGATTGTAGTTTTGGCAGAAGCATTGCGTTCAGGAAAGACAAATCCGTAAACTTAACAAGTATCTACTCCAGTAAGGCAAAGTGCTGTCCTTTCTATGGAGGAAGTGGTCCAGTGTAGTCAGCCCGCCACCAGGTTTGTGGCAAATCATACTAGGAAATGGAATCATATCTAGGGCTCAGTGTTGGTCTCTGCTGTTGGCACACCTGGCACGCACGTTGGCACACCTGGCACGCACGAGCAGCTGTAGCCAGGTCAGCCAGTGGCAGTCCATGATACTGAGCCCACACATAACCTCCATCTTCTTCCCCAGATCCTTTTCTCACCAATTTCCAATCATGCTCTTTCCAAGTCTTTGAACATCCAGTGATTAAGTTTTAAGTTTTACATAGTAGAAAACCAGCTATATTTGTTTAAAAAAATTAATGTATTTGTGTGTTTATTTCAGTTAAGAAAAAAAAATAAGTGTTTGCTGGATTTTCAATCATTTTTCTTTTTTTTCCTCCCCCCCTTTTTGTATAGAAAAGCAGCATCTGTTATAGCAAAGTACCCACACAAAATCAAGAGTGGAGCAGAAGCTAAGAAATTGGTAAGCTTAATGAGTATGTAGTTGAAGAGTTCATACGTGTAAACATTTGATATGTTTTCATAAAATGAACTCACCTCTCTGAAGCACCTTTGGCCATCACAGACCAGTTTCACTGCTCCTGCTTTCTTAGGAGAGTGTTAATACTTTCCGAGCTCAAACGCTTTTATTTGGAAAGAAGAGATTATGCAGTCTGTTTCCTTTCTATACTTTGCCATACGCACATGTACTCATTCTCAAGCTGAAGCTCACCTTAAATGTGAGTCCTTGAGACCACTGTAGTCACAGGGAATGCTGTTAGTCTAGTTATAGGGTCCCTCAGCCATCTGTGGTTCCCAGGAATTTGTGTGGGTTAGTATTCTCTAGTAGAACTCACCTGCCAGCCAATACCCTGTATTAGGGTAGCACTGTTCTATAATTTCTGTGAAGCCCTATATGCCAGAGGTGTCATGGTTCCTAGAGAGCCACATGTCTCGGTGATTTGTGATCTCATGGAGAATATCCTGGGGTATCTGCCTATTGATGTTCTTTCTCATCCAAGCCTCAAAATTAAGCTGCAGTTCCTCACATTTAAGGACCATATCTGACTTCTCTTTTGTTGACGAGGCCAAGCTGACATGATCTTTGAATGGTTCTGGTACTGAGAGTGTTGCTTCTCCCCATTGTTTATTTATGTTTCACAAAAGCCCTCTGGATTTGAACTACTACCACGTGGTTGTCGTGATTATGAACCATGTCTATCCTTATATTTTCATTGTTTGTATTACCGTAAAGCTGGTACCCTTATAACTGAATGAGAAACTTCACATTAATCATGTGTCACATCTTAACCTTGAATTTGTTGCTCAATAACAATGCTCCAGTGTGTGGGTTTTAAATCCTTTGTGCTGTAAGCTGTTTTCTAAATACAGTAAGCAACCAAGTTATAAATGCACTAGACTTTAATTCTTGTTCTATGTCTCTGTTTTGACGTAAATCTAAATAGTCACTCCTGTTTCCGTTTGTCCATTTATCACCACTGACAAACCTTTGTAGGTCATTGTTGCAAATAGCCCAGTGATTTTTATAATGATTCTTGAAAACCTGATATAGGTCATCCCAATCTGAATATAGCCTCCAAAGCAATAAAAATAATCTAAAACTTTTATGACTGAACTTAACATTAAAAATACTATTTTTTTATGATTTTATTTAGGAATCTCAGACCTATCTGCTGTCTGGCTCCTGTGAATGCTTCTGAATAATTCTAGAAATCTGAGATTTCCAAAATGAGTTGTTTGCCTTTTATTCTGTTATGTTAGGTATAGAAATAGCCAGGGTCTGAATTGCTGGTGGGCAGTATGCTACTGAGTAAAATTATTGCATTACTGTCTGATAACAATTTATCTTTTTATTACCCAGTTTAGAAAATGAGAAGCCTGAGTAATTTCTTATATCTAATCTTCCTAAATCTTTTGTACACTTCGTGGTAAGTGTTCCTTTCAGAAGTTTAATATGCTCTCAGGAGTTTTTGAAGGTTTTTTTGTTTTGTTTTGTTTTTCAAGACAGGGTTTCTCTGTAGCTTTGGAGCCTCTCCTGGAACTAGCTCTTGTAGACCAGGTTGGCCTCGAACTCACAAAGATCCACCTGCCTCTGCCTCCCGAGTGCTGGGCTTAAAGGCGTGCGCCACCACCACCCGGCCAGGTTTTTATAAATTATCAAATAAATAGAGAACATAAAAAGGTGAATGTAGGGCAGACGTTATGGCACACGCCTTTACTCCCAGCACACAGGACACAGGCGCAGGCTAATCTTAATGAATCCAAGACCAGCTTGGTCTACATAGTGAGTTCCAGGTCAATTAGAGCTCGGTAGTGAACCCTGACTTTTTTTGGTGGGGTGGAGTGGGGCAGGTGAGAAAGCAAGAAACTGAGTCATGTCATATTATTGTGCATACTGGAGGCTTAAACAGGGCTGGCCAGATGGATCAGCAGGTAAAGGCGCTTGCTGCCAAGCCTGCTGGACCTGAATTCAGTCCTTGGGACCACGTAGTAGAAGGAGAGAAATGACTCTAGCAAGTTGCCCTCTGACCTCTACGTGCACATTGTGGCGTGTGTGCTTACACTCACAAATAAATAAAAAAAGACCAGTAATCACAAAACTTCATTAATAAAGTTAGATTGAGACAAGATGCGATATTGTGCCTTCAGATTATCAAGTGTGATATGACATGTGGACAGAAATGTGTACTGCTTAAGGTACGGTCCTTCTGATGCATCATTTGACAGAATGTGTATATCTTTCCCCCCATTTTTGAGACAAGATCTCATTATGTAGCCTTGGCTGGCCTGAAACTCCCAAAGATCCCCTGCTTCAGCCTCTGGGGCATTAAAGGTGGCTCCATGAAATGTGTATATATTGACCCAGGATTTTCACTTCAGAGACTTTGTCCTAATAGAGCTAATAAGTAACAAGAATTCATTAGTTCTTAACCTTGAGCAAGTACATGGATAAGCACTGGGGAAATTCAGTAAAAAGATGGGATCTTTATTCTTTCATGGTTTACATTTGAGATGACTGCTGTCTAGTATGGCAACCATGAGCCTCTTCTAGCCATTCAATTCTTGAAATGCAGTTACTGTAGCTGAAGAACATAAAATCTCAATTACAGTTAAATTGTCATGTGACTAGTGTAAGACCTTGTGGATGTGTCAGTCTGGTAGTAGTTCGTGGGGGTGTCCTAGAGTAGTAGCATCAGTACTCTTTGGCAACGTAGAAGTGCAGATTGCTGGTCTTTCTAACTACCTAAGACAGCAAATCAGAAACTCTAGGGTGAGACTTGGTATTCTGTGTTTTAATAGTGTATTTGCTTTTTTGTTGGTGGTGGTGATGGTTTTTCAAGATAGGGTTTCTCTGAAGCCCTGGCTGTCCTGAAACACTCCCTGTAGACCAGGCTGACTCAGATTGGCCTGCCTCTGCCTCCTAAGTGCTGGGGTTGAAGGTGTGTACCACCACTATCCAGCTTTTATTTTTTTTTTTAACTAAAAAGAAAATTTTGCTATGTGTATGTAGTTATGTGGGTTTATGTGCACCATGTGCACACAGGAGCTTTTCGAGGCCAGAAAAGGACATAGGAGTCCCTGGAACTAAAGTTACATTTGTGAGCCACTCTGTAGGTGCTGGGAACTGAACCCGATCATCTGCAACAGCAATAAATGCTCTTAGCTGTTAAACCATCTATCAAGTCCCAATATATCTACTTTCTCTTACCATACTTAAACAGATTTATTTTATGAATAAATACTGCAGTTTTGTGGCTGCATATTAGTTCATTGTATGAATTTATTTAACAGATATCCTACTTGTGAACCTTAGATTGGTTTTCAAATATTTGACAAAATTATAATGGCACCATGGACAATCCTGTTCTCAGAGAGTCTCAGTTAAATAAATAGTACAAGCGAATGTTAGAGGATGGGCGTACAGGTGATTTTTTTTCCTACTTAATTTTCAGGGCCATGAAATTAATAAGCAATCTTAACACTGTGTATAACTTTATTTTCACATTTCCCTCTTTTTTTTAGTTAAAAATTGTTTGCATTAATTTATACATGTCTGCAATGGTACACACATGGAGGTCAGAGGACAACTTGCAGAAGTCCTTTCCCTTGTTCCACCGTGTGGGCTCCACGGGTTAAACTCAGGTCGTCAGGCTTGGCATCAAGTGCCCTTACCCACAGAGCCATCTGCCAGCCCCATTTTCTCAGTTCTCCATAATAAAAGTAGGGTGCTTGTGTGGTACAGGGAGCACTTCCAGGTCCTCTCATGAGCCAGGCAACCACTTTCCCACTGACCTGCATTTCCAGCCCCCAGAAGTTAATTCTATGTAAACAAGAGTCATTTAAAGTTATTTACTAGTCTTTCTCTGTCAATCTTTTAAGCATTTTATTCTGGGGAGTTTCTTCCCAGTGATTACTTTTCTATACCTTCTGCTTCAAATAACTTCTCCAATAACCCCTTGCTTCTTACTCCTTGGTGTTATCTTTTAGTGATTTGGTAGATGTTATATTTATATGACTTCTTTATTTTTAATTTTCTGTATAGCCAGGAGTAGGAACAAAAATTGCTGAAAAGATCGATGAATTTTTGGCAACTGGAAAATTGCGCAAACTTGAAAAGGTAACATTTTAATTTAATTCTTTGTTTGATCACAGTGTTCTCCCTTATGGCACAGAGCAGAATAATTGACGAAATTCACCTTAGTAAGACCCAGAAGCAGAAGTGATAATTGGCGTTAAATATCCTGTTTTAAAAATGCTAGTGTTGCTTCTGTAACACTCAGTTGGCAGGCCTGGTGGAGCATGCCTATGGCACCAGCAGTACTTGGTAGACTGAGGCAAGGACGGTATCTTGATCTTATGAGTTTGAGACCAGCCTGGGCAGCATGGTAAGACTGTCTCAAAAGAAAAAAGAACGTCTTCTCCCATGACCGTATGTGGCCCTTGAGAGACTGTCTAGTAGAGTTACCTCTCATTGTACCATTCAAAGTGATATATCTTGATGAAAAAAAAAGCATTATCATTCATTTATTCAATCTATGCCTGAACTCTTCTGAGCATTTTTTAATGGTTTTGTTTGTGTTTATGATACAATTTTTGGTCCTTTGTGACTAGTCCTTTTAAAAGTATTAGAAAATTGAAAACCAAAAGGGCAGTGGGTATTAAATGTTCATACTGCAAAAGTAATTACACAAGGTAATGCATTTGTAATTCGCTAGATCTTATCATTCCACAACATATGTATAAAAGCAAAACCAAATCCAGTGTGTATCGAATAAATTAGAGATGAGACGCCTTTACTACTCTGTTATCGCCCACAGGCTACTCAGGTCACATGTGTTTTCTGCAAATGCAAATGATTTTGTGCTGTGCATTTTGCATCTTGGTGTATTTCTAATAATATCATTTCAGTTCACAGAGCATTCCCAAGTCAGTAATAGATTGTTTTTCTTAAAGATTCGTCAGGATGATACAAGTTCGTCCATCAATTTCCTGACTCGAGTTACTGGTATTGGGTAAGAACTCTTTCCTAAATAGTCAGAGCTGTAGATCAGTCTTACTATGATGTCACCCAAACTAAAGTACATGCTTCTCCCTTCAGAACTTGCATTTCTCCATCTACCTTTGCGCCTTTGCCCATTCAGTTCGCCCTTGCATAGCGTGCTGGTCCTCGTGCTGCTGTTCTGTTAGCCCATCTGGGGCAGGTGGTGTTGCCACCTTTCCGAACCAGCCTGGTTCCCAGACAGTGCTTTCTTCCCCCCAAACCCAGCACTTGCTTCTACGTCTTTTTATTGTAAACTTGTCTGCTGCATGTTTATCTTAAGGATTTCTTCACAGCCCTTTTTAAAATTTGGGCTAGTAAATTTTTTATCTTAAAATTAATTTGGGGCTAGCAACAAAGAGAACTTCTTTAACACTGAACACATGAAAGTTTAGCATTGAATATTAGGCCTATGGTACTTTATTCTTTCATCTTTATGAATCAAGACATTCCTTCAGATATATAATAGTTGCCCCATTAAGTGACCTTTATTCAAGTTTTAAACATAGTAAACTGAAAATCAGCGTGACTCCTCAGAGATCCGAGGCTACTTTAAAAATGTCTATTTGCAGGTAATTTAGGGAATATTTCGTATATTACCTTCTTTTTCAGGAAAGAAAACTGAAACACACATAGGAAGTAAGCAGCTTTTGCATAGCCAGAGTTAGAAACTATGTTTTCTGGCTCATTGTTCCGTTTTTTCTTCTTTGTCACAGTGCCTCCTAACGCCAGTGTTAGTTTCTGCACCACATGTAATATGTTTGCAGAGTCTCCCAGACCAGTGTGCTTGATATGTGTGTGTGCATGCACACATTTCTCCTTTTCTTTTCTCTTACCTTATAATACCAAAAATTGACACAGTGTAAGAGGGTTGGGAAATATAGGTGTTGTTCCTGTTGCCACTGCCAGCTAAATAGTTTACCATAACACATCACTTTATTGTTAAACCCAGTTATTGCGGTGATAATCTATAAGCCTAAAGTAGTTTTATGACTGGCTTGTCCTCATTTCTAATAGCTATTCATTGTGCTCACAGGAAGGTCCAAACTTAACACCATGGTTTATGGCGTGCTATCGCATGTGACCCCTGTGGTTGGTGGTATTTCATATCATGCTGTGTCATTCAACTGTACTAACTTTCTTCTTGGGCAAGCCAAGCTCATGCTTACCTGGGGGCTCTCCTGAATTGTTTCTCGATCTGAAAGTTTTTCCCTTTGGTCTCCTACACAGCTGGCTTTTTGTCATCCATATATCAGCTCAGCATCTCAGAGTCTGGACTTCCTACCCAGTCTACATTGATATGCCGCTGCTCTGTCATGTCATGTCATGTCTACATTGATATGCCGCTGCTCTGTCATGTCATGTCTGTCATGTCATGTCTACATTGATATGCCGCTGCTATGTCATGTCATGTCTACATTGATATGCCACTGCTCTGTCATCTCATGTCATGTCTACATTGATATGCCACTGCTCTGTCATGTCATGTCATGTCATGTCTACATTGATATGTCATGTCATGTCTACATTGATATGCCGCTGCTCTGTCATGTCTGTCATGTCATGTCATGTCTACATTGATATGCCGCTGCTCTGTCATGTCATGTCTGTCATGTCATGTCTACATTGATATGTCATGTCATGTCTACATTGATATGTCATGTCATGTCTACATTGATATGCCGCTGCTCTGTCATGTCATGCTGTGTTCATCTGTTGTTTTTCTCTGCCTGCTGGCCTACGAGTGGGTAAATGCCAGCGCTGTTATTTGTCTTGTTTATGCAGTGCTTCCAGCAGTGTGTGGGACTCAGTTGAGTTAGGAGTGTTCAAGGGCCCACATATCTGCGCATGAACATTATGGTAGCCAGCTGCTTAGGTGCCTCTTTATGTTCAAGTTCATGGTTGTTCATCAAGTGACGTAAGATCCAAAAATCTTCGGGTAAGATGAACATTAGCAAAGAAACCTGCAGCATTTAGCAAGTCTTGTTTACCTTAATAATAGCTCTGTACCTGACAATAAAAGGCATAATTGATTATCATAACAACCTTGAGTTTCACCTGATACTGAGACGGTGTTTTGTTGTTCTTGTTGTAGGCCATCTGCTGCAAGAAAGTTTGTAGATGAAGGAATTAAAACATTAGAAGGTAAGTATCACATATGTCACTAAGTCCAATTTCAATCTCCAACAGGGTCACCTTGAAAGTCCCATTCTCAGTAAATAAGCGCAAATAAAGAAATTGGTCATCACCGCACAGTAGAGAGCAGAGCTAGGGTGACATCCACCTTCCTGTCTTAGGCTTTTTTAGATTTGCAACAAAAATCTGAGACAAGCAGGAAATTGCTTTGTGTTGTTGGAGCTGGAGAGTGAGCTGTAAAGCCATATCTGTGTTTTGAATCAGCATGTATAATAGCAAGCCAAAGAAAAATGGTAAGTAGCAGACAGATAAAACATCATCCAACCCCAACTTAGCACATGTAGCCCAAATCAGCTAAGAAGCCCCTTTAAGGCAGCCAAGTGAAGTCCCCAGTAGAGAGAGTCCTGAAGAGAGCAGTGTCCCGTCTGGGGAGTCTTCTGAGTAAAAGAACAAATCTAGCAAGCAACAAATGACATCATCAGATTGGTGCCTCACAGAATCTGCTAAAGAAGTTGAAGCAATCAGTTGGAATTCCTGGGGGAGCTTTTTCTGCATGGATGAGCTTCCCATGGCTGAACCTCCAGCTTCTCTCTCCCACTACAGGTGCTTTTATTTCAGGGATATAAAGAACAGTGACCTATGTTAACAACAGTCTGCCTATCAGGGCTGTGCTCTTACTCTGGGCTGTTTTGCCCCTTGTCACAGAGTTAAGAGGGCCTTGAAGGACACTTTGAGATGCATGTGCTTCAGTCTGAAATGGAGGGACAAGGGGAACAACCCTACTTTGAAAGTTAGCTTCTCGGTAAACTCGAACAGTAGATGACAGACTTCTCAGCTTAAAGACAACTAAGTAGCAATTATTTGACAATTTTTAGAAGTTCTAAATTGCTTGCTTCTAAACAGTGTTTAGACAGTGACATCTTAGATTAAAAGCTAGATTTTATATGTTGACAATGTTTCTTTTAGAGATGCACAGTGCTGTTGGAGGAATGTTTGCTTTCAAAAAATGGGGTGGGGGGGACTAGAGCCTAAACCAAACAATTTAGTACATTTTCCTTAACCTAATGTAAGCATCCTTTAAATGTAACTTTTCTCCTCATGCTTTCCCGAGAGTATGTATGGATCCATTAGCACACCTGTGGAATGTTTACTGTGCCACCCTTAGCACAGGATGAAATATTTTTGGGTTTGGCTACTTTTAAGCTCTGCAGATAAATTAGGTGGACAGATTTTGGAAACTGATGGAGGTTTGAATGCCACTTCCAGTACATCATTGCAGTGAGTGAGCTTAGTTCTTCAGTTTCTGGACCATGTGGTAGGTGTTTCTGACTCATAGGTTCAATATCATAACTAAGTAAGGCACTTAGAGTGTTGGTGAGTAGTAAACACTTAAGGATGGTAACATACTTGTGGGAACTTTATATTAGTGATACTACTTGTGAGCCACATAGTCAGAAAATAAGCTACCTGTATGTCTCAGGAGGATTTTGTACTTTTTTGCTTGTAACATAAATTATTTATCAATCAGTGAGATGATTATTCAAAAGGGTCAAGAACTTGTGTGTTTGACAAAGTTATCCACCTGGTAACGTCTAGAATCTCCATATTTCATAATTCATATGTGTAATATAATGGTGACTATGTAACAGACTTGTAATCCTTTCCATTTCGTGTCAGATATATTTGGGAGTGTTTTCTCTGGGAGGTAGTGTATGTTCATGTGTCATAAATATGCATATTCTCCATTTCTTCAGAGGGAACTTATATATTTACCAGTATGCTGGTGATTAAATAAATTATATTTGAAGCTTTTTCTTTAACAAGAGCTGCTACTGCATTCATGCCATTCGCATTAATATTCTTAGAGCATTTGCAGAGTAAAAGATAAAGATAATGCCCCTCTCCCCATTAGGAGTTTGTGTCTTCACAAATTCATCTCAATGCTAGCTGAACAAGGGAGCCAGCACGTTTAAGAAGATTGAGTGTAGACCAGACATGGTGGCGGACACCTTTAAAAATATCTCTTGGAAAGGCAGAGGCAGGCTGATCTCTGAGTTCAAGGCTAGCCAGGACTACATAGTGAGACTCAGTCTCAAAAAAGAAAAAAAAAAATGTAGTCAATTATAAACCTTAAACTGTGGTTACTATTGCTGCTATAGAAAGTATAGTAAGCAATGTTAGATCTGTTTACCGTGTTTTAACTACAGCCAGTAAGATTGCCTCTTATCCCTTGTTTGCTTTGTATACTCTTTCATGAACTTCAAGTTGAAATTTTGACGTATTACATAAAAATGATCTTAAAACCAGCTGTTTGCAGCATTGATTTGAAAAGTGTTTTCACTAGTTCTCAGTGTCTGTGGGTGTAGTTCTCAGTGTCTGCGGGGTGTAGTTCTCAGTGTCCGTGGGGTTTAGTTCTCAGTGTCCGTGGGGTGTAGTTCTCAGTGTCTGCGGGGTGTAGTTCTCAGTGTCTGTGGGGTGTAGTTCTCAGTGTCTGTGGGGTTTAGTTCTCAGTGTCCGTGGGGTGTAGTTCTCAGTGTCTGTGGGGTGTAGTTCTCAGTGTCTGTGGGGTGTAGTTCTCAGTGTCTGTGGGGTGTAGTTCTCAGTGTCTGTGGGGTTTAGTTCTCAGTGTCCGTGGGGTGTAGTTCTCAGTGTCTGTGGGGTTTCCATCATGTTTTGAAAACCATTTCAATATCTTTTTCTTCAGCGTAGTTCTTTGTAGAAAAGGTAATGTGGTTTAATCTTTTCTAAAATGTATTCAAACTAAGCACCTCAACTTTATCTTCTATGCAGATCTCAGGAAAAATGAAGATAAATTGAACCATCATCAACGAATTGGGCTAAAGTAAGATAGCCAATTTTGATACTTGAGATGTAAAAACTTTCAGAGACATTCTGTTTTACTTTTTGATATTATAAGATATTAACATTTCTCCATTTCCTTTCCTCCCTCCTTCACACAGACCTCGCCTTGCTCCCTTTGGAATTCCTGGCCTCTTTTTTGAACAGTTGTTACATATTCATGTGTAGACATTCTGTCATACACCATAATCTTTAGATGTAGCTAAATACAACCATTTTTTCTATTCAGAAATGCTAAAATTTGTTGCAGAGTCTTGTAAAGTTTTTGCTTATGTTCATATAGTTTATTATTACATTCTAGCTTTTTCTTTTTTTACTTTCTTTGAGAATTTCTTTCATTCTCTCAACTTTAATTGGGGAGCTTCCATTTCAATACGGAGAACTGAGATTTGAGTACATCAGATAGCCTGTGGGTGTTCATTTCCTGTTTACATCGTGCAAAGCTGGGTCTAGGGAAAAACTGTCAAGTGGTGAGGTGTGGCTCTCTGTTGGGGGGGTTGTTATTTGAGACATGATTTCACCTTGCACTCCTTTTGTGGCCCAGGCTGGTCTCAGCCTTGGGATTCCTTTGCCTCAGACCCCCCAGACCTGAGATTGCAGGCATTAGATACTACACCCAGCTCAAGTAGCTCTTCAGGAGCTACTCACAGTCTGAGAAGAACATGAGGCATGTAAAGTTTACATGAATATAAGAACGACTTCAAATACAGATGAAAGTGTAGTATGTCAGCATCAGAATGGTTTTGCGTAGCAGGTGTCACTTACAGTGTTAGTATACTAGCACTGTGTGTGTGTGTGTGTATGTGTGTGTGTGTCTCTGGAGTTATATAATCTTGATTTGTTCCAAATTGCATTTTTTCCTGTTGATGCCTTATGATTCCTTGCATTTGTGTAGTCCATGGAGAACCTGAGAGTTGGGGGGATTTACGAGGTCTTCGGAAGAGCCTGGGTACCCAGAACTGTCTGGACACATGCACAGTCATTCTTAGGCGTATGCATAGACACTATTTCATGCTAAGATATCATCCTATTGGCCTTCCTGAGATACAGTTTATATGTTATGCAGTAAACCTGTGTAAAATACACAGTTGGACAACTTTTAAAATATTTACAGGGTTGTGCAACCACTCTTCTAGTCAATTTTAGGACGTCTTTCTTATCCTAAAGGAGCCTAGTATGTTCCTCCCCATTTGACCCTCACACACTTCTCTCCAAGCTCAGGAACCAGGAGTCTTTCTACCTCTACAACTTTTCCTGTTCCAGATGGTCCACACATCTTTCATGACTGGCGTATTCACTCAGCATCTTATTGTCTTAGGTTCATCCATGTTGTGGGATACTATTTAAAATACAAAAATTTTGGAAACTGTTGGTATAACTTTCAACTGATGTATAAAAACAAATTTACGGGGAGGGAGAGAAGACTGGGATTGGTATATAAAATGAATAAAGATTGTTTTTTTAAAAAAAATAAAAAATCAAGACATTAAACTAAAAAAAATTGCACATATTTATGGGGCTAAAAACAAAAGTTGCACATATTTATGGCATATCATATTTCATTACATGTGTACATTGCATAATATTTTGTTACAACATGTTTTGTTACATGTATACATTGTATAATATTTTAAATCAGGGTAAACATACCCATATCCTAAACATTTATCTTTTCATGTTGTAAACATTCAAAATCCCTTGTAGCTTTTTGATGCTGTGTGTTATCGTTTAGAAAGGAAATAAAACCACACATAGATTCTTTGGCATCTAGCTACTCTCAGGGCAGTAGCACATCAGAGCCTTGGTCCTGTTTTTAGTTCTTAGGTGCTTTGACCTTTAAACCTTTAGCTTACCAGCAGAGAGTAGTCTACTTTGAAAGCATGAAGCAATAATTTATATATATTTCCTGTAGTTTGGGTTGTTTGTTTAGATTTGTTTAGACTGGATCTCATGTATCCTGAACTGGCCTTGAAACTGCTTTGTAGCCAGAGAGGCAGGACACCTCCTAAAGTGCTGTAGTTGCAGGCATGTGCCACCACGCCTGGTTCATGCAGACCTGGGCACTCAGGTCTGAATCCAGGGCTTTGTGCATACTAAGCAAAAAGTCTACCAACTATGTTGCATTCTTAGCCCGGTTTCTTCACTCCTGCTGTGTGAATACGAAGTCTGAAATTTACAAATGATTCTGTTCAGGACTTGAACTGATAGAATTGACAGGAATAGAGGCCTTCTCCACACCTGCCCTGGCTTTCTTGTCTTTTCAGTAAATTTTAGTCTTGATTTCTAAGTGTGATCTGCTTCTATGCTTATAGGGGGGCAATTTTTAAAGAGATTAAAATTATACAGAAATCTCTCTCCACTTCTTTCTAGATATTTTGAGGACTTTGAGAAAAGAATTCCTCGTGAAGAAATGCTGCAGATGCAAGTATGGGCTCTTTATTGTGTTCTTCATTAGCGTGTGGGTGCCTGTTGTTTTTGGAACACTGACCTAGCTTTTCTTCTGATAGGATATTGTACTTGGCGAAGTTAAAAGAGTGGATTCCGAATACATTGCTACAGTCTGTGGCAGTTTCAGACGAGGTAACATACTTCACAGTCTTGAGTTATTCGTGGCTTGATGGTAAAGTCGCTAGTATATGTGACAACGTGAATTAAAAATATGTAATTTGTGTCACTTCATGGACTAAAACCCATAGTATTAGTTAAGTCTGCTTATTCATGAATGGAAATATGTAAAACTATTGTTTATCCCATATTCTGATGTTTCTGTCAGTACACCTGAGTAGATATGAGTTACAGTGCAGTAGAAGGTCACCCTGTTGGGGTAAGTAAGGCCTGCGCATGTGTGTCTTTTATGTCATTCTAGCTTGGCCTAATCAGTAGGTCTGTGCTCTTTGTTATCATAGGGGCAGAGTCCAGCGGAGACATGGATGTTCTTCTGACCCACCCAAACTTCACCTCGGAGTCAAGCAAACAGGTACCTCAGAATGTCTAACCAGATGTGATCCATCTTACAGTGAGGGAGTATCATTTCCTGATTGATAGTTGGATATTTTCACCATGTTCGATGATGGTGCTGGGGATTGAACCTGTGGCCTCATTCATGCTAAGCAAGGGCTCTGCCACTAAGCTGTAACCCTAACCCTTAGGTTTATTTTAATTTTCTATGAAATATCATATATGTAAACAGTTATTATTAAATACACATAAGTGAGTGAATGACTGAGTCACTGGGGTAGAGCCTGCTAATGCTCCCAGACCATGTGAAATGGGAAAGTCCGGAGAACTAGCATGGAAGAGCTCCTACATAACGAGTGGGCACGGGCCGGGATCCGCTCCTGAGACGCGAGCACCTGCTTATTGTTTACCACACTTGGGTGCTCACTGTGAGCTCCTGGTCCCGCAGCGCAGAATCTGCCCCGTCTCTGATGCTGCATAAGCCGGGACACAGACACTGGAGGTTTCTGCCCAGGCTGTGAACAGACATATCCTGCAGTGGAAGGGTCCCTGTCCTTCTCAGGGTACGCTGGTGTCCACTAACAGTCACCTGATTGTCCCTTAAACTTATTGAGTTCTGTGAGAGGCAAAATGAGTTAGAAAGAAAGATTCACAGTTTCTTGAGCATAGCCTTACGTTTGAATGAGATGAAATTTAAGAAGATATTTTCAGAATTATTTACTATTGATTTCAGAAATACTTAGCATGAAATCTATTTTTTTCATTAAAAGAATTTTTTTTTTCTGTTACAGTAGAGCCAGAGATATGGTTCAGCAGGTAAAGATGCTTGCCACCAAATTTGACTACTTGAGTTCAATTCCTGGGTCCCACATGGTTGGGGGAGAGAAACAATTCTCTCAAGTTGTTCTCTGAGCACCACATGTGTACAGTGGCATGTGTTTGTACACATATACACACTAGATAAACAAATGCAAATAAACTATTGTGAAACTTTACTCATCGAAAAATGTATAAAGGCAAATACATTAAGTTTTAGAATATTATGCTTTTTCAAAATAGAGCTAATTCTTTGATTTTGTGAAACCAGATTATGTTTGTTTATTATCATTGGAATCATAAGTGGTTTCTAAGAAACAAAGATCATTTCATTTGATGGTCAGGTTTGGTGACAGCTGCTTATAATTCCAGCAATTAGGAGGTAGAGGCAAGAGGTTCATCATGAGTTCAATGTTAGCTCCACACCCATCAGGGTTATGTAGCAAGATCTTGTCTGGCAAAGAAAAGAAAGAAAAAAAAGTAAAAGAGTTGAATTTGGTGAGTTTTCTACTAGAGGGCAAATATACTCAACATACGAAACAGGGCCCTGGAAAGATGGCATAGGCCGGACAGCCTGAGTTGAAGGCCTAAAATCCACTTTAAAAGCCAGGTGTGGCTGGCATGCATCTGGAAACCCCACACTCCCATGGGAGGATAGAAAGTAGAGACAGAACAATCAGTGGAAGATTACAGGCCAACTATCCTGAAAAATGCTGAGCAGAGCCAAGAGCCCCCAATAGAATGAAAGGAGACAACAGCTCTGAAGTGCTGTTCCTGGGTATAAACACCACAGCATGCATGCATTGGTCCTCACACCCATAAATAAGTAATTTTGGAGACTTACGTCTGTAATTATGTGTATGTGTCTGTATAGAAATGTACAGATATGTGCATAGGTGCCCTCAGAGACAAGAGGTATTGGATCCCCTAGAACTGTAGTGACAGACAGTCATAAACCACCTGATATGAATGCTAGAAATTGAACTGGGGTTCTCTGGAGGAGCAGCAAGTGTTCTTAATCACTGAGCCATTTTTCCAATTCCAAATAATACCTTTTTAAAAGAAACAGCATAGGGCTGGGTATGGAACTCAGTAGGTAGAATATTTGAATTTATAGCATTCAAATGGACCTGGATCCCTAGCACAACGTAAAACAGGACGTGATGGTACAGCAGCCAGATTATCTTGATCTACATATTTCCTTCTTCCTTCCTTCCTTCCTTCCTTCCTTCCTTCCTTCCTTCCTTCCTTCCTTCCTTCCTTCCTTCATTTGTTTTGAGACAGGGTTTCTCTGGCTGTCCAGGAACTCACTCTGTAGATCAGGCTGGCCTAGAACTCACAGAGATCCACCTGCCTCTGCCTCCTAAATGCTGGGTTTAAAGGCGTGCACCACCACTGCCCAGCTGGTCTACATATTTCTAACATAGACTTGATAGACCTTCTCAAAGAAAGGAAGAAAAGGAAAGGAAAAACAGAAACAGATTAGGGACTTGGGAACATAGCTCAGTGGCAGAGACTAAGGCCCTGGGTTCACTCTCCAAC
This sequence comes from Ondatra zibethicus, assembly GCA_004026605.1. Taxonomy (NCBI): domain Eukaryota; kingdom Metazoa; phylum Chordata; class Mammalia; order Rodentia; family Cricetidae; genus Ondatra; species Ondatra zibethicus. Next base: position 20,849 of record PVIU01001693.1, read on the forward strand.
ACCAAAGAAAGTTTTCTTGTTGTAACAGTATTCTTTTTTTATTTCTTGACTGTAATTATACAGCCGAAGCTGTTACATCGTGTTGTGGAGCAGTTACAGAAAGTCCATTTCATTACAGACACTCTGTCAAAGGGCGACACAAAGTTCATGGTAAGTGTTTACATTTGTCTATGACTTGTCGTTTTCTGTTACCATCACTGATAGCTACAGGATTGGAGGTGCACACCTTTAATTCTAGCACTCAGGAGGCAGAGGCAGGAAGAAATCTGTGAGTTTGAGGCCAGCCTGGTCTACATAGAAAGCTCCAGGACAGCTAGGGCTCCCTACATAGAGAGCTGCTGCCTCAAAACAAATAGCATAACTCTGAGAGCTTGGTAAAAGTGATATCAGGATTTCTCTTGTAAATTCTCTGTCAATAATTTGTATCTTCAAAATAAATAGTATGCAGAATTTGCTCTTTAAAAATATTCATAATGACTGGCACACAGTATTTTCTTAAAATAGTGAATGATTTCATATTCTCTGACTCAGAAGATTTTTGAGAGAGGCTAGAGTTGCCTGAGTAATAATGTGTTCCAGCAGTGGGGAGGGAGTCCAGGTTTATCATAGAACACACTGGAGAAGAGCCATGCGCAAGGAGCAGGTAGCAGGGACGCTGGGAGAGAGATTCCTAAGATCCACTGTGCTGAGCTGACAAAATTCAGTGAACTTTGGATCGAGATGTTAACCCAGCACTCAGGTTGAGGTAGGAAGATTGCCATGAGTTCAAGTCCTACGTAGGCCACACCAGGCTTCAGTGTGAAACCTTATTGGAAAAAACAAAACAAAACAAAAAACAAGGTATAGCAAATATATTAGAAACAGATGTATCTCTCTGAATAAGAAAACAGGAACACTAATGGAAATCTAGGTCCAGTATTCTTGCTGTGTTTTCTTGACTTAACCTTTAGGCTGTTTATGTCACATGACTGAAAGGAAAGCATTCCTTTTGAGCACGAACATTGTAAACTTTGTAAGAGCCTTGACACGTAGGTCTGACAGCGATGGTAGCTGAAGCACAAGGTAATGACTGGGAAAGACAGAGTGAATCGTTAGAAAGTGGAATGGTGGCTTAGAGCCCAGGAGAGGAGAAGCATTGTTTAGTTACATGGTTTAGGAGGGATAAAAATTAAAACACTGTATGTAGACACGTGTGGTGGCTGCACAGTGTGTAAAATACCCAGGGCCCAAGAACTTTTTTGCTATGTATATTTAACCACAACACAATCATGTTATTAACTATGGTGATTTTAATGGGCTGTGTGACCATGTATTGCTTAAGTTAGCCACAATATTTTCTAAAGAACTTTGAGAAAGCACAGAGAAGGGGAAGTGGACAGGGACAAAGTCCCACCCCCAGTAGAAGAGCTCTTTGCCGGGAACGGGACCTCACTGGCTAACTCAACCATACTGCAGGACAGACCCCAATCCCAGATGGACCCCATGGTTTTGGTTTTATGTGTGTGTGTGTATGTGAATATTTTGTTTTGGTATTTTTGGTCTTACTGATAATTTTTTTTTCTGTTTTGATTTTTGTTTCTTTGATTTTCCCTTTTTTTTTTCTTTGAGAGAAAATGAAATTGGTGAGTAAGGTGGTAGGGAGAGTCTGGAAGGAGCTGGAGTGGGGAAAGAATATGATCAAAACACATTGTATGGGGAAACATTAGAATAAAAATATGATCAAAACACATTGTATGGGGAAACATTAGAATAAAAATATTTTGAAAAAGAAATAAGCACCAAATCCTAAGAATAGCATGTGCTGAGTAAGAATTTTTTATGAAGTTGTAAATTGTCATTATAGGCCAGGGTATTTTCTGCTGTTTCTATGGCCTTTGTCTCTTCTTCCATAAATTTCTGTGACAGATACCTAGCTACGGCAGTGTTCAGAGTTAGTAAACAGGGGTTAAGGCATACGGTGTGTATATATTCTCGGGAAGTAGTGGATGTGGAGGCCAAAGGTCACTGTTGGGTGCTTCCTTCAGTCAACTTCAGCTTATTTCCTGAGCAGAGGCTCTGTCTGACTCTGGACTCAGAGGTTGGTATAGACTGGCTGCTAGATTAGCAAATCCATGGGTGCCTTCCTAGTGCTGAGGTTATAGGGGTACACTTCCCCTGCCATGGTACTAGACTCAAACCCAGTCCTGCTGCTTATATTGCAACCATTTTGCTTACTGTGCTGTCTCTGCAGGTTCCTTAGCTTTTTCTTTATCATATATTAACTACAATAATGAGTTTCATTATAACATTTTTATGCATATGTGTAAGATGTTAATGATATTCTCGTGTATATGTGTGATATATTTTGATCATATCATTCCTTGTTACCCTGGCTGTCCCCTCATGTCCACGTGTGATCTCCTCCTCCTCCCAACCAGTCCTCCTCTGCTTGCACATCTTTCCGTCTTGCTGTTGTTTGGTGTCCCCGTGTGTTAGAGGTGCTTACTGGAGCATGAGTAGGGACTGTACATGCATGGGCCACTTGGCAGTGCCTAAAGAGAGGAAGGAGTCTACCTGCCACCACCATTAACACCGTGTAGATCCCTAAGGAGAGGCTGAGCCTCCTAGGCATCTCTCCTTTGGCACCCTTTAACTGCCTGTTAGTCCTCAGATAGAGGTATGGCCTCATGAGCCTGTCCTCCCTCTACAACAGAATGGGGATGGGACCACTCTTGTACAGGGATACTTAAGGCTACAGAGAGTTCAGGAATGCAGTGCCCTGTCCTGCCTGGAAATGCCATTCTCACCTTTCCTCCTGTCCACTTTCTACCAGTTCCCTGAACCTTCAGGGTGTGATATAGATGTTCCATTTAGGGCTGATCACAATAGCCGCTCTTTCTCCTGCCATAGCTGCCACCTGCTGCAGAGGCCTTCTCTGCCCCATGCCAACCGCAGCCCTGATACTTAGAGGTGAATACTTAAGCAGTTCAAGAGACACGTCATGTCCGTCTTAGACCACAGGAGCCAACCCTCTAGGACCCATGTCCTCTCCAGGTTTCTAGTGCCAGATGGGATTTTCCTCCCATGGGCCAGCCTCATATCCGATTTAAAAAGCGGTTGACTATCCCCAAGACAGCCATGCCGGTAGTAGCACTCACAGTCCACAGCCAAGTGAGACATTTCTCCCCCCAGCAGCCTGCATAGCACCGCCAGCTCTTTAAGAGGGGGATCACAGACTCATTTCTGGTTTGATGGCTAGAACCATTCAACAGGATCAGCCTTGCTAGTTTATTACCACGATAGGAGTACTGCACAGATTTACGTGGGCATAGCAGCCTAATGGCCAGGAATTGAGAGGCTTTAAGCCTTTTTATACCCCAGGCTTTAAAAGGCTATGGGGCCTTTGCAGAGTTGTTGGAGTCAGTTGTAGCGAGAGTAGCTGTTTGTTAGCCGCCTGTCTCAGGGTTTCTATTGCTGCAACAAAATACTATGGCCAAAAGGCAAGTTGGAGAGGAAAAGGTTTATTTGGCTTACACTTCTTCATCACTGTTCATCACTGAAGGAAGTCAGGACAGGACCTCAAACAGGGCAGGATAGGCTATTGAATCTTAGGAATGTGCTGAGAGCTCCTCACATGGAAAAGGAAGAGGCAGGGAAGAAGGAAAAGTAATGGGGTGGGGTTGTGAAGACAGTTTCTAAGTAGAAGGAAGGCTGGGCCTAGAGAAGCCAGAGGCTGAGCGGGAACTGGAGTGTGTGAAGGGAAGATCCTTAAGGATGTCATCTAAGGGCTAAGGTTAGGGGAGATGGACACTACTGTAGGAGGATCTAGAAGATACATGTGACGTCTTTTCAGTGTGGGGTCCTGCTAACAGCCGTGAACGTTTGGATGTAGATCTTGGAGTCCTCTCCTCTGACTGTAGGATGCAGGAGCTCAGTGTGCCATGAGGTAGCCAGAGCGCTTGACCTGGGGCGGTAGTAAGAGACTGCTTTCGTTACAAAGGAAAACAAGCTATTTTGGTTTTGTTTGTTTTTAATTGTGAGGCTCAAAAAGATCCCTGAGGAGACATGAGAGAGTCAGGGAGCAGAAGTGGGGCACACTCAAAAGGGCAGTGTCCCCGAAGGTGAACCTTGAAGGCAGCAGACCTGCTGCTGTCAGGAGTGCCGCCCAGCTTTACTGCAGTGGATGCATGCTCTACAATGGCTGTCCCCAAGAATAGAGTCCATGTGACTCTCGGGTAAAACCTAGCTTTTTTCTAGAATCAAAGCTGACCAGTTGATCAGGAAAAGTTTTACAAACCAGAACTGTCTGTGTCTTTGTTAGAGGGATTTATCTTCCTGAAGAAAGCAAAAACCTGGCTACTTTTAGGTCTCTCAGATCAGGAATTCTGGCTAGGAGGGGAAAGAGCAGGCACAGAGACTGCCAGCACTCACTGGTGTGTAGTCTGGGGTGTGCCACTGCTGCTGCTTGTCACACACTGAGAGTGAGGTGGCTCACAGAAGGGAGAAAAATGGTCTTTTACCCATGTAGACTACAGTGGGATGACCACCTTTTTCCGTTGCCTTCAGGTCCCCTACCAGAGTATAGCCTTGGCCAGAGTCCTTCATTTCCAGAGAAGTAAGGCTTCCCATGAGAGCCTGACAGGAACTCCCTAGCTTGTACTTTGCTGAGTCACAGCCCAGAGGCCTTTGGATCTCACCGGAGAGTCTTCTCAGCCAGATCCCGTCAGTTGTCAGTGGTCCAGGCGGCTGGCCACAGCACCAGAGTGAAGACGAGCCAAAAAGGAAAGGGTGACATCAGGGCCACCAAAATGTCACGCTGGGTACTGTAGTGACCAGCCCGAGTCATGGAGGTAAACATGTTTACGAGCCCGAAACAGTTTGGTTTTTGTTTTAATTACTAAGACATGCTACAAGAAACTCACACACTCTTAGGCAAATCTAAGAGAATCTTTTTCCCACGCTAAGGAAAGTCAGTTTGTGCCATTTGTGTGGGTCCTGGTCTGGAAGGAAAGTGGCCATCTTAGTATCTTGTTTACATAGTAACTTCTCATGGCACCAGTTGTCTCTCTTGAGATTGGCTTTTGGGGTCTCTAGAAGCCAGGCCTTAATGTCTCTGCAGCATCATAAGTCACTGAGTGTGAGGCTCCAAGCATTCAGAGTTTGGACTGATAAAATGTTGAAATTTCTACTTTGGTTTTTAAAAAAGAATCTAGCTTTCTATCCAGATAGAAAGAATGGGTGTCACAAGGATAGGAAGATAGATCCAGTCAACTCAGCAGACGCTTAGTGAGCATCGAGTACATTGCAGACACTGTTCTAAGAGCGTAGGCTGTATCCTTGAATTTGAGTACAGCATACACACGGGGTTATGACAATGGAAGTTAAGTGGCCAGGTGGAGGGATAGGCAGCATTGAGCAGAGTGCTTAAGGCAGCCTTCTTAAGAAATGAGGCGTGGGCACTGGAGGGCAGCTGAGTGGTTCAGAGTATTCCTTCTTCTTCCAGAGAACCAGCATCTGGTGGCTGACAACCACTCTCCTGCCCTCCAGGCTTCTGTTGTTAGTGTACACACACACAATATTTAAAGGAAGGAAGGAAGGAAGGAAGGAAGGAAGGAAGGAAGGAAGGAAGGAAGGAAGGAAGGAAGGAAGGAAGGAAGGAAGGAAGAAAATGAGACTTAAGGGAAGCCTTGGGGTGAGGGGAGTTGTTCACACATTTGTCCAGGGGAAGTGAGCAGCAGTGGGCTGATGATGGGTGTGAGCTAAGCTGTCCAAAGAGGTTCCAGGCTCCTGAAAAGAGATTGGCTCACAATGGGTGCAGTTATTGATTTGGGGGGAGTAGTCTTAATCAGTTGTTTCTAGAGCCATTTGTTGCTATAACCGCTGACTGATTTCAAAGATAGGCATATCTGGGAGCTCATTAAATTATCTTCAGAACCTGGGTTTCTGCCAGGCATGGTAGCTGTCTTAGTTACTTTTTCTGGTGCTGTGATTACCTGACATAATTTTTAAAATAGCAACAGCAGCTAACGTGGCAAACGCAACTGAAAGGAGACAGTTTTAATTTTTCTCGTAGTCCTGACAATAGGAACTTGAGGCAGCTGTTCATGTTACACCTGCACGCAGGAAACCGAGCGATGGATGCTTATGTTCAGCTCACTCTACTTTCCTGTGGTCCAGAACCCAGGCCCAGGGCATGGTGCTGCCCTCAGTGGGGGTCTTCCCACCTAATCAAGATCCTGTTCCACAGTCATATCCAGAGTCCTGTCTTACCAAGTGACTTGAGATGTCATCAAGTTGGCTGTTGAGATTAATTACCACAGTGGCTCATGCCTATAATCCCAGCATTAGAGAAACTAACGCAGGAGAACTGCCAGTTTGAGTCCAGCCTAGGCTGCATAGTAAGTTCCAGGCTGCTTGATCCTGTTCTGGTTGGTTTTTGTCAACTTGGCATTCACCTAGACATATCTGAGAAGAGAGATTGGGGTAGGTGGGAAGGCACAGACAGGATCTCTAGTCTGGCTCTCATGAAGCTTGCTGTAGACCTCAAACTCACAGAGAAAACAAAATCTTAGATGAGAAAATGCTTCCATAAGACAGATCTATAGGCAAGACTGTGGGCATTGTCTTGGTTAATGATTGATGTGGGAGGGCACAGCTCACTGTGGATGATGCCACTCCTGGGCTGGTGGGCTTGAGTTAAATAAGAAAGCAGAGTGAACAAGCCACAAAGAGCAAGGCAGTAAACATTGGTCCTCTGTAGGCTCGGCTTCAGCTCCTGTCCTGACTTCCCTCAGCAACAGAGTTGTAGTGAGAGGAGCGGCCTCGTCCTGCCGCCCCGGCTCCCAGCTCCCGGCCGCCCTGCTAGCTTATACCCTAAATAATTACGCAGAAACTGTATTCATCTAAATACTGTCTGGCCCATTATCTCCAGCTCCTTATTGGCTAACTCTCACATATTAATATAACCCATCTCCATTAATGTGTATCGCCACTTGACTGTGGCTTACCGGCATGAGTCTAACCAGCGTCCATCTCGGGCAGGAAAACCATGGCGTCTGCCACACTTCCCTTCTTCCCAGCATTCTATTCTGTCTACTCCGCCCACCTAAGAGCTGCCCTATCAAAAGGCCAAGGCAGTCTCTTTATTCAATCAATGAAAGCAACACACAAACAGAAGGACTTCCTACACCACAGAGTATGTATGAGCTGGGAGCTGTAAGATGAAAGAAACCCTTTCTTCCGAAGTTGCTTTTGGTTTGGTGTTTGATTACAGCAGTAGAAATCCTAACTGACACAAGCCAATCTGGGCTATACTATGAATCCTGTCTCACCAAAAAAACAAAAACCACAGTTGTCTAAGGTAGTAATCAAATCCTATGCAAGCCAGCATATTCTAGATAATTCCTTTTAGTCAAGATTTTAATTTTTCTTTTAATGTGTGTAAGTGCTTTGTCTGCATGTATGCATTTTACCATGTGTGTACCTGGTGCTTGTGCAGGTCAGAAGAGGGCGCCAGGCTCCTGGACCTGGAGCTGCAGATAGTTGTAGACACCAAGTGGGTGCTGGGGACAAAAGCTGGATGCTCCTGGAAGAGCAGCAAATGCTTTCAACTGCTGAGCCCTCTCTCCAGTCCTACTAGGTGATTTTACAAAAGCACAATCTTTAGATTGTTGAACTGTTCTTTATGTAAATGGAATACTTGGAAACAACAATCATTTCCTCTGTATTTAAGTGTCTCTTAACTTTAGATAAAGCTGTTTCCATTCAAGTGACAGTACAAGATATTTTGACTGCTCTGAGACATGAAAGGGTTTATTTTAGACTATTGGCATGAAATCAAAATCTATGCAATCTAAGAATTTTACAGCAACACAAAGGAATTCTTCAACATTAGCACATCAGAAAATAAAACTAGCTTTGAGGAAAAGAAAAAAAGCAGTTGAGACACAATTTCTACAATAGACAACAAGCCTGTGAATCCAGGCACCCTTAGCTGCCACTGAGCACCTCGTGATAATCCAGCTGGAAACCGCCATGACTGGTCTACTTGAAGGTCAGTTTGAGACAGAACTTGCTGATGCCGGGGAAGGTGTGTTTCGTGTTATGAAAATGAACGTGTTTCATTAAGCTTCCAGCTAGAAGAACAGCTGAAGAAAATACCCGTTTTAGATCAGACTTTTCTGTCTTGCTGAGTGAGACAGCGTGGCTGTTAGTGACACATAAACTTGTGCATCAGAGCCGTGTGTTGTTCTTAGAATATGACAGGCGGCACTTGTAATTGGACTCTTGATGGTTTGGGGCTGAAGAGATGGCTCAGCACTGTTCTTCCAGAGGACCTGAGTTCAATTCCCAGCACCTATATCAGGTAGCTCACAATTTACCTATCACTCCAGCTCCATGGGGCCCAACACCTCTGGCCTCTCTGTACATGTACACAAACACAAAAAAAATCTTTTGTTAATTTTAAAGTAATATAGTGAAGTGTGTAGCACATTTTACATATGCTTTTGTTATTGTACAGTACAGAAATTTTACCCATTTTTTGGAAAAGGAAAAGATGATAAAACTTAACTCAGGGACCATGAAGAGATGGCTCAGAGGTCAAGAGCACTTGGCTGTTTTTCCAGAGGTCCTGAGTTCAGTTCCCAGCAACCACATATTGATGGTTCACAGTCATCTAAAATGAGATCTGGTGCCCTCTTCTGGCATACATGCGGGCAGAATAAATGAATCATTAGAGAGAGGGGGGGAGAGAGGGGGAGAGAGAGAGAGAGAGAGAGAGAGAACTATAGAAGCAGAGATAGGTCAGTGGTTAAGAATGCATAATGATCTGGTGATGTGGTGCACACCTTTTTCCTAGCACTCCATAAGCAGAGGCAGGTAGAACTTTTGAGTTTGAGACCAGCCTGGTCCACAGAGTGTGTTTAAGGACAGCCAGGACTGTTACACAGAAAAACCCTATCTCGGGGGCTGGAGAGATGGCTCAGTGGTTAAGAGCACTGACTGCTCTTCCGGAGGACCCGGGTTCAATTCCCAGCACCCACATGGCAGCTCACAACTATCTGAAGATCCAGTTCCAGGGGCTCTAACACCTTTACACCAATGCACATAAAATAAAGTTAAATAAACCTTAAAAAATATTTTAAAAAACAAAGAAAGAAAAACCCTATCTCAAAAGAAAAGAAAGAAAGAGAGGGAGGGACAGAAGGAGGGAGGGAGGGGGAAACTCAGGAAAAAAGAGTACATAGTGTTCTTGCAGAGGACCAGGGCTGAGATCCTAGCGCCTACATAGGGTGGGCACAACTGCCTGTAGTGCTGGAGCCAGGGGTCCAGTGTCTCCGGGCTCTGTGGACACCTGCATTCAATTACATACCTATACCCACATTTTCAGAGATGTAAGAAAGCACAGAACTACTTCACATTTTACCTAATATACTAAGAGGGTTTTAATAATCAGATAAATCCCATGTTGCTGGTTTGTTCTATCCCAGAGCCTCTGCATTCATTACTTTTGCCAGGTACATAGCCCGAGAGCTCAAAACTATCGTCTGCGAGCAGTCACCAGGCCTGAGGCCCATCTCACATGTACATAATTAAAAATAAAAATAGATCTTTAAAAAAACTGTAAAAGTATAATAAAAACTCAAGTGTAGAGAAGAAAGATGATCAATCTTGTCTTTTCATCTTTATTGTCTTTGTTTTGTCTCTTTCTAAGATTTTCCAAACTCTTCTCTATCATCTTTAAACTTTTCTTGATTGTTCTTCACCTGTACTATTCTGCTTGTTCACAAATCATGTAATCTTCTATTGTCCCTGAGTATTACTGGCAGCTCTCTTAACTTGTTTGCTTTGTACATGATCTTTATTTTACTGAGGTTACTTATTCATGGTTGTTTTGGTCTCCATCTTTCATACTTGGTGCTTTCCTTGACTAATCTCTAGTTTAGAACCTACAAAGGCCAAATCCTAGAAGCAGCATCCTTGTTTGCCCTCCATGTGGTTCGTTAGTTAGGAATACAGTGAGAAGGTGAAGGTCATACGTCCTGTCCTGGGCACGGCATGTCAGGAACATGTCTTTGCACAGTGTTGGAATTCACTGACTAGTAGTAATGTTTACAGACTACACAGATAGAGGCTCTCACCTCACAGCTGTGATTCCCCAGCTGGTGAACTGGAACGCTAGCGAGGCTGCTGGAAGCACATCCAGACGGAGTGGTCAGGGGTCAGGAGAGTTGCAGAAGCTCTAGGGCACTGGGCCTGCCCTGCCTGCCCTGCCTGCCCACCCTTTCACACGTGGCCAGTCCCTGGGGCTCTGCACTACACAATGTTCAATGTCCCTTTTAAATAGGGGCTTCAGGTTGATTAAGTTGCAGACCTGGTTTTCCTGGTATAGTTTTAATAATCCAGGTGTGCATGTGTTTCCAGTCTCCTTTGATAGGTTTACACATGACACTTTTCACCTAGGAGTAAGTTATTGGTCTGTCAGTGCACAGCGCAGTACAGTGTGCCATCTCTGCATTTGTACTCAGAGTGGAGCCAAATGCTGCTGCAACATGGAGTCACCCAGGGCAAGGCGTCCAAAAGCCACACACAGCGTAGAGCAGCACCATGACGGCACAGGACGCAGCCTGGTCTCTATCCAGAGCTTAGACATGCTGCTACGATGAAAGTGCTCAGAAGCCTCACACCGCAGCTTCACCTTTAAAGTTTGATGAAAAATAAGCCTGAAGTGTGTGCGCTATCTAAACATTGTTTAAAATATCCACGTAGGGCGTGTGCCAGCTTCCCAGTAGAGATGATGAAAAGGAATATCCACACAGAAGAATTGATATCAGGTATGATTCACATTGTGTTTGTTGAATCCTTTCCACTCCTGTCCTTAAGGCTGCAGACATGTGGAGAGCCACCTTTTATGAAGGGATGATAAATTTCTCTGAATACGGAGTTGGCTGAACTGCGTACAGATGGTGAATGTCCCCAGATGTCAGTTTCTCCAGATTTGCCCCTCAGCAGAGCAGCAGCCATAGCTGACGTGGTCTGCTGTGTTTTAGTAAGTGGGTCACCTTTTCATTTCTGCACACCTGCATTCCTTACTGTGTGTGTAGCTGGAGCTTGGAGGTAAAAGCCTGGGCTCTGGCAGACTGGACTTGCCTGTCCTCATACGTCAGATAAAGACAAGAATTGGTAAGAAGCTCGGAGAGATGGGTTCCATGTGTCTGCACTGGGAAGGACAAATAAAAGCTGTTGACATCCCCGACTTAAGAGGGGGAAGAATTAGAACAGGGACTAAGGGAGGTGAGGCGTGCAGTGAGTAATTCTGGAAAGGCAGTGGCCTAGACCCAGCACTGTCTGCTCTGGTCCTGCAAACTGGTCCCTGTGTTCTTGAGAGACGGTCATTTCGTGAGTGCAGCCTCAGCCTCACGAGTAATTGCCCTTGACAGAAGGATGACCTGCACTATTTGAGGGTCCCCCATTCTGGAACCCCAAGTGACTCAGGAAGTTAGGGGAAGGTTAGAGAAAATGATGAAAGTAAAGCAGAAAGCACAAGACGAAGGCAAGCCCGCTTCAGTTGTGAGTAGTGAGTGTTTTAGTAAAAGCAGCAGCTGGTAGCAGCTGTAGTGACCAGTTACAACCTAATGACCTGCTTTTCTTAGGATATGAGACCACGTAGACTTACTTTAGGTATTCTGATTTTACTGATTTTAGAAAACCTTTGCTAAACTTAAAATATGCGGTTAAAAAAAATTTTTTTTCCCCTAAGGTTGATCCCCAAAGATCAGTATTACTGTGGTGTTCTCTACTTCACTGGGAGCGACATCTTTAATAAGAATATGAGAGCGCATGCCCTAGAAAAGGGCTTCACGATCAATGAGTACAGCATCCGCCCCCTGGGGGTCACTGGTGAGTATCGGGACTGCCTCAGCAGTTCTGCCCTCTGCAGAGGAGGTGCTCAGCTGGGCTTGTAAGCATATACCACTGTACCTGTGATCCCAGCTTTGGGTCAGCCTGGGCTACTCGGCAAGTCTGAGGGCAGCCTAGGCTACATGAGCCACCTCTCAAAAACTAGGTATTTTAATAGAATAAAGTTCTTAGAAAACTTTTTAGTGTTCCTGCCATTTAATTATAGCTCTTTTATGTTGATCCCACAGGAAATAAAAGATATCTTTAAGGCCTCAATTGATGGTGCACAAAGTGAAAGTGATTTCCAGCTCTGTGAGAATAGACATAGCTTGACTGGTGCAGTGCTTGCTGCACAGCTGAGGCCTGGGTTTGACCCCGCAGAACAGGAAGAAAGGTGAAACCCTTCCTAGCTCCTTAGGATGCTCATTAAAAGATTGTACTGATCAGAGGTTTTGTTTGGCTGTGTCTCTGAGACTTGTGAAGGGCTTGGGTATCATTTCTTTCAGTCACTGAAAACTGATGCCTGAGACCATAGCAGTGACAGAGCATGTTCTTAGCATGTAATAAGGATCAGGTGCTATCCCCACCACCCCACCTTCACAGGGGAGAATAAAAAAAAATACAAAATAATTTCTGGATAATTATTCTCACTTCATGCTTTAAGATTTAAAGAGTAAGGTGAGATGACCTGGCAGGTGAGGGCCCTTCCCACAGTGGATTTGATTCCTGGAACCTATGTGGTAGAAGGAGAATTGATCCCTAAAATCCTTTATCTTCCATGTATACCTCCTGTGGCATGCACATACCATATGTAGACATACGCATGCTTACACTGCACACGAAATTATTAGAGATCTTGTTTAACATTTCACAGTCTGCTGTGCAGTTTACTGGTAGTGTCAACTGGGAGAATGAAGTTTTGCCGTTTTGTCCTAAATGTTGCATAAAGCAGGACTTCTGTCTCACAAAGATTGGAGCATTGCTTTTCAAATTTAAACATGCATACGGTTCACTTGGGTCCTCATTAAACGTGGCTTCTAATTTCATGGGCACTCAGGCATCTGAATTTCATTTCATTGAATTTTTGGAAACGGTATCATTCTGTAGCCAGGCTGACTAGTCATGTGCCACTGCACCTGACTTCTAAGTGACGTCCTGACGGCTAGCTTAAGAGCCACGGTCTGGGTTGCAGAAAACTCAAAAGTAGTTCATGATGGGTACAATAGAGATCCAGCAAAAAAGAGAATCATGAACTAGGGCAGCTTTCCTGGCCACAGTTGGGGTACCCGGGGTCTGTTATACTGGTAACGTGACAAAACATGCATGCAGGCTTCTGTCAGAAAGTGGAGGCCGGCAGGCAGGAACTTCTTCCAAGTGGCTAAGTTCCCTTCCCCTGTGTTGGAAAGGGAACCTCGTTCGTGCCGCATCACTGATAGTCACAGGGGCCAGGTTAGCTTGCAGTCTGCAGTAATTAACTTCCCAAACTACTTCTTTTCTCTCTCTACTTGCAGGAGTTGCTGGGGAGCCCCTTCCAGTGGACAGTGAGCAGGACATTTTTGATTACATCCAGTGGAGCTACCGGGAGCCCAAGGATAGAAGCGAATGACGCCAGCTACCCACCCTCCCACCCCGGCTTTTCCCACTAGGAGTCCTAATTTATTTCTTAACCTTTGCTATGTAAGGGTTTTGGTGTTTTTAAGTGATTGCTTCTTCTCCAGGCTTACCATGTACTGTAGTCAATAAAGCTCTTGAACTATTATTGAATACTTATTTTCTTAGCAGGTGTACTTAATTTAGTGTGGCGTTTATGAGCACAGTTCACCTTGGGTTTAGCAAAGATAAGAACAAGCTAGGGTGAGAGAAAAGGTTAATGAGGTTTTTATTTCTGCCCTATGTTGCAGCCCTGTCCTCCTCTTACTATGTCCTGTTTACTCTTTACAAGTCACTTGGCTTTCCCAGGGGCTGCCCCTGGACGCTGGTTCAGTGTTCTCTAGAAACTAGGGATTGCCAGGCATGATGGCACACAGCATTAATCCCAGCACTCGGGAGGCACAGATGGGCAGTTCTCTGAGTTCAAAACCAGTCTACTCTTCAGAGTGAGCTCCAGAATACCAGCCCACCAGAGCTGCATAGTAAGGCCCTGTCTAAAGATAGAAAAGAAAAAAACGAGGCAACTTTATCAATGTAACGTTTTTCTTTGACCCGTTTTCTGTTTGCAATAAATACTAATAGCTAGAAGAATAGGTGTGTGCTTTATCTCAGAAGTAGCAGCCCCTCACCTGAAATGGCACGTGACTTATGGGATGGGCAGATTCATATTTGTCTGCTAGGCAGTTCACTGTATATCAAAGATCACTTTGTACATCCACATACAATTTCAATTTTTAGAAAAGATTTATTTGGAAAGATTGAGTTAGTTGTATCAGAATTGTTTTATTGTAGAATTAATATTCTAGACAGGAGACAAAAAGCATCTCATAGCACTCTGGTTACTGTGTATTTCAGTTGCTAGGTTTGGTTCTATATTTATGCTGGGTATAGTGGTGCTCGTCGGTTATCCCAGCCTGGAGCTTGAGGCAAGAGGACAGTGAGTTTGAGGACAGCTTGAGCTACATAGCTTACTTTGAGACCCTGTCTGAGAACTCCTCCCTCTACCCGAAGAAGTACCCAAAATGCGGAAGCAGGAGGATCTCTGTGAGTTCAAGATAGCCAGGTTGACAGCAGATTCCAGCCCAGCAAGAACTACACAGTGAAGCCCCATCTCAAAAAAAAAAACAAAATAAAAATAGCAATAATAAAATTAGTGCCTGGCTGTGAGTCCCATGTTTACAACCATATTACAATCATATTCTTTGGCATACTCTTAGCCTTGTCTGTTGCCGGTTTCCAGTCACCTGACTTCGACACACTAGTCCAGGACCACAGTCGCAGCGCTGGAAGATTTCTGGGGCTTGGGCAGTGTCCTTATGCCCTCTCCTGGAGCAGACTTGTCCCTCTAGTAGAACTGGCTTGCAAATTTTTGTCCAAAAATGGCGAGCACAGCAAAGTCCAGGGTCACAGTCGGAAGTTCTCAGACAGCGTTCTCCCTCCTGTCCTGTAACAAGTCAGACACAGGCTTTAGTGGCAGATGGGCAGCATTGTAGCAGCAGATGGGTTAAGGGGGTGTGTGTTGTTCTAATGGCATGAGTTTAGGGATCTAGGAATGATCTAAATATAGAAATAGCAACAGCCAACAGGACCCATGGGTCTCACACAATGAGGGAAAATTCTAGCCCTTCCTAATAGGGTTTATTGTTTTGTCTATTTAAGCCAAGACATCAAGAAAAGAAGGAGCTGACAGTGGTGGCGCACACCTTTAATCCCAGCACTCGGATGCAGAGGCAGGCGGATCTCTGTGAGTTTGAGGACAGCCTGGTCTACAGAGTGAGTTCCATGACAGCCAGAGATACACAGAGAAACCCTGTCTCAAAGAGAGAAGGAAAGAAGGGATTTCCAGGCCTGAGAAATAAGTAGCATTCCACAAAGTTTTGCTAATTTTTAGTGAGCATACAGAAACGGGACAGCTAACCCACTGACACAGACACAGAAAGCCATCTTACCACTTCACTTGCAAATACTCTGTTATCTCAAAGTCTGTCATTTGGTACTCAAATTTTGTTTTAATCACCAAGTGTGGTAGCAAACCCCTTTAATCCCAGCAGAGGCCGTTGGTGCTCTGAGTATACAGTGAGTTCCAGGACAACCAAGGCTACCCAGACCCTAACTCCCAACAACAACAACAATCCATTTTGTATTTTGTACAAGGTTGGAGTGAATGCATTTACTTTGATCTGTGTATGCTGAGGCTAGAGAAAGGGACAATGGCACTTGTTACACCCCACATAGTGAAAGGGGTGTGTGTGCACACGGATGTGTGTGTGTAATTGAACACTGGAAGGTTTTTTTCCTAAGCACTTATTTCAAGGGTCTTGTCCTGCCCTGGCCAGTGGAGTCTCTTGAGTTGTTCCAAGAGTTCACAGACATGAGGTAGAGAAGAAAGTTAGTGTCAGCCTGTGAGGCTGTGAGGAAGGAAACTGTTTTTCAAATAAAATGTGCTCAGAATGATGTTCTTACCCTTACTGCTTTGTGATTTCTTAACACTGGGCTTCCCCTGTGGTCTGTTTTCTGTGGGCCGTTTGGCGGTTCCTTCTGCATAGGTGCCATCTTGGTCATCAGTGTTTCTGTCCATTACTGGCCTTGTGTCTTCCACAGCAGTGCAAACATCTGAGGGATAACCAGCTTTAATTAGTGTTACTAACTAAGGGACAAGTACAGGTGTGCAGTTATTGTATTGCTAAATAATTTGGTGGCTCTTCTACCTTCTATTTATAATATTTTATATTTCTGAAGCATACCCTGTATTTCTCACACATGTGCACACACACACACATATAAGCATACTTATATGCTCACATACAGCAAATAAAGTAGTCGATTAATAAAATTCCAAGTGCAAATGGATTAATAAAAATCCAAGTGCAAACTTTGACTCTCCTTCAGAATCATTTTATCCATGTCACTGGTAAAAGGTGTTGACAGGTAATAATTTGTTTCCTCAACACAACTGCACAGATCTCCTTCATCCAGGAACACCCTAGGGCCTGCCTCCTGTGAACTGTCTTAGCCTATGTGACTCCCACGGTGCCTTCGGATGGCAGCCCCACAGCTTGGAGCCCCAGGGTCACTCACCATTCATACAGACCGTTCCAGGGCAGCACATGGCGCTCCTCTGGCACCTCCTCCGAGCTCTGCGGCACGTGGCACAGAGTGACTTATCGTCGTGCAACGTGAAGCAGAATTTTCCTACACTGCAGTCCTTGTCTGATGCACACTGTGAGCCCTGCAAAGACAAGCTTGTCACAGGCTGGGAAATCCAGTGAGACCTAAGAGGTCTTTAGCCAACGTATGGGTTGGGGTAGAGTGGCGGGGGCAGGGGGTCGCTGTTGAGATGCTGTGGTGAGCTTTGGGTACCACCTTAATTTTTCAGTGTGATTGGTTTTCTTCCAAAAAAAGAATACATCAAACTCCCTGTGAGAAGACCTTGGGTGCTACAGAGCTTGTGTTTGAAAACTTGTCTTCAATCAATTGTGGACCAGCCAACCTCCAACCCATTTTACTTCAAAACTTAGAATTTAATGTTTTTATACTCTCTGTGGAAAATCATTTTTTCCTGTGTAACAGATATAATTATGATTGTAATTATATAAAATATAATTGTAAGTCTGCTTGTCACTTCACCAGCTCCTCTCCAACTATCCTTCATTCTGTATGCAGTGTACACACCATGTAGAATAGACTGTGACGTATAGTACACACAAATGATAATAACAATTCTGTAAAGTCGATTATCGCAATAATGTGTCATGCCCTAATACGTTTAAGTCCTAACTCATGCATACAAGCTCTGTAGCCTTGGTCCGAATTCCTGCCTTCTTCATTGCTAAATAGAAAGCTGTGCCTGTCTCTGAGGAAGGCAAATGACCGTAAAGGCCTAGCCCGCGGTACCGCTTTTGTTAGACACTGACTGGTAGGCAAAGTCAGAGGCCTGGCCTGAAAACCACTCTATGGCCTTTTGTTTTTCCTGGCTTCTTGAAAGATTTCATCTGCAGTCCAGGCTGGCCTCTGACTCGCTGTCAGCTCCTTATTCTGCCTTCTCTGCCTCCTGAGCGATGGGATTACGGGTTTGTGCTAATAGTCAATGGCGAGAGAACTGGGTTTTATGTGCAAGCTCAGCTCTACATCAGTTGACTTAGAGGTGAGGGTGTCCTGCCTGACACATCATTACTGCAGGTCTCAGTGTTGCCTTGCTCTAGCTGAACTTACCTTCCCAGTGCCCTGCACGTCAATAGAGCTCTTGATGTTGTTGAAATCCAGAACCAGCGCTCCCAGGGCTGAACAG
This sequence comes from Ondatra zibethicus, assembly GCA_004026605.1. Classification (NCBI taxonomy): domain Eukaryota; kingdom Metazoa; phylum Chordata; class Mammalia; order Rodentia; family Cricetidae; genus Ondatra; species Ondatra zibethicus. The sequence goes on from PVIU01001693.1 coordinate 38,667, forward strand.
AACCAGCTGAGTCCAAGCAAGGCCACCAGTACCATCCTTCAGTCACTCAGGTCTCTCGGAAGTTCCCAGTACCCCTTGCGTCTTCTGAGGCTGGGCTGCTGCAAACCCGGAGCAGAGTGGTCCTGTTGGGCAAAGTGCAAGACGCCAGGTGCAATCGGCAAGTCGCCAGAGCGGCCCTTTCTGAAAGAGAAGCGATTCTGCCCAAGGACTGTGTGTTAAATGAGACAGGCCGGGTCTGACCAGCATGCTTTTCCGAAACTATTTATAGCCAGATGCGGCCCCTCTTCTCCCTTCCAGCCCACTCGTTTCCTTCCTCTTTACCCCACACAGGCTACAACAGATCCCTTCAAATCTTTGATCAATAGTTCAAAACAAGGACTCAGTGGAAGGAGACCAGAGGCAGGGCCACAGCGGCTGCTCCTCCAGGCGGGAATCCCTCTTAATTATCGCATGCATATCAAAGTCAGTTCAAAGGGCTCCCAGGAGAGAAGGATGTTGGTATCAAAGGCAGTCCTTGATAATCACCTGCATTTCCGACCCTCAAACCTTTGGGGGGAGGGGCGGACTAAGATGTTTTCACAGCTAGTTGTACTCAAAGAAAAAAAGAATGACTCACATTAGCCCATATGCTGTAGATGCTTAAAAGGAATAAAATAAAACTAATGAATCACTGAATCTACCCTGAAGTCTAAAATAGAGAAGGGTGCCTTTTCCTTAGTCCTGACATCTGCCCTCAAACGTCCCAATAGCTTCTGAATTGTGACTTGGCATCGATCACCTGCTCTGTTAAGACAAGCGTCACTTGGGAAATCACTCTTCTTACAATGAAAACTGAGCTGTTTGAAGTCAGAGTTATTTTCCTAGGGAACTAATGGGGTACATAAATATCTGATTTTATTTTCAAATGTCTTAACGCCTTTTTAAACCGATACAGAAAAGCATAAATTGGCACCTACACTTCCAGCACTTGGGAAGTGGAGGCAATAGGATGCAGAGTTCAAGGTCAGTCTTGGCTACATAGCAAGTCGGACCCTGTAACAAAAAAATGATAATGATTTTTTTAAGATTTTATTTTTAACTATGCACACGTTGGGGGGAGGGGTTGAGCATGTGGTGCAGTGCCTAGGAGAGGCCAGAAGAGGGCGTGAGAGGCCCTGGAGGTGAACATTAGGTAAGGCTGCCTAATGGGTGTTTTTCATTACCCAGCCATCTCTCCAAACCCTAAATTGAGTTATTTTTTGTTTTGTTTTGTTTTAGGTTTTTGAGACATGTTTTCTCTGGGTAGCCATGTAGAACCTGCTCTGTAGACCAGGCTAGTTTTGAACTCACAGAGATCCTCCTGCCTCCACCTCCTCGAGTCCGAGGATTAAAGGTGTGTGCCACCACTGCCTGGCTTCCGAAACGGAATTTTTAAAATATCTGCTTTTGCCGTTTCTCGTAGATAAAAATTTTATTTTTGAAACGGAGTCCTGCTGTGTTGGCCAGGTTGCCCTCAGACCCCTGGCTCAAGCATCTATCTGCCTCCGCCTCCAAGTAGCAAGGACCAAAGCACCACCTGGGGCTGTCAGAGATGTGAAAGGGGCCGTTGAAGTGTGTGCTGCTCTGCATGCTGAGCACTTTAAAGAGAAAGCAAGCTCGATGTGGGAGTAAAAAGGCCTTTTAGTCCTTTCCATGGCTATCATTCCTCTCAGGGTAAACTCAGCCTAGAACTGTCTAAAACCTACCAAGTCGGGGGCTGGAGAATTGCCGTTAAGAGCACTGACTGCTCTTACAGAGGACTTTGGGTTCAATTCCCAGCACCCACAGGGAGGCTCACAGTCATCCGTAACTCCGGTACCAAGGAATCGGACGCCCTCTTCAGGTATCAGGCACACATGTGGTGATCAAACATAGACACGGGCAAAACACTTCAACGTAAGATAATAAAATCTTTTAAAAAATAGATAAAATCTAACAAGATCAATTTTTTTCTGATAAGCGGGGAGGGCCCCGTGGCTTTGCTGGGCCTCCCTGCAGTGCTCCCACCCAACCAGGGACCCCTGTGACACACTGAGATGCTGAGGACAGGGCTCTGCTCTCAAGCTACATGGCAGGGGGTGGGGCATGAAGGGGGCGGGAAGAGGGCGGAGAGAGGGGACTTTGTCCAGTTCAGTGATGCTCCTATGAATGCACTGGGCGTTCTCCTCCCTGTTTTGTTCTAGCATCACTTGCACTGCTGACATCAAAACCCTTAGGCAATTCAATAAGCCTGGGGAGTAAGGGAGTTTACAGAGCCCATTTTGAAGGTCTACCGGTGTGAGCCGGGGAAGAACCCCAGCTGCCTTCCGTGTGGCGGTTCTGCTTCTTGCCCCTGCCTGAACTGTAGAGAGCATCAGGGAACCCAAGGGTTCCGGGTACTGACACATGAAAGACAGACAGAAAGGAGATCCTGGAACGTCAAGTTCTTGTGACTGACTGTCAGAAATAAACTATAAAACAGGATCTGGAGATCAGAGAAGGAGCCTCAAATGGATGAGTGGTGCCCTCTTATTATGACAAGCGCTGAAAAGTTTAATGCAGGTGTAACTTCAGAGGGGACACCATTTAGACCTTCTAAAGAAAAAAGTAGGTATTCACGGGACAACTGTTGGAGTAGGGCACTTATTGGCTCCCGGCACCAGGCTAGCTTAGACCCGAAATAGTCACACAGAAACTGTATTAATTAAATCACTGCTTGGCCGATTAGCTCTAGCTTCTTATTGGAACTCTTACATATTAATTTAACCCATCTCCATTAACCTGTGTATCGCCACGTGGCAGTGGCTTACCGGCAAAGTTTTGGCATGTCTTACTATGGCAGCGGCTCCATGGCATCTCCCTGACTCCGCCTCCTTTCTCCCAGCATTCAGCCTAGCTTTCCCTGCCTTCCTAAGTTCTGCCTTGCTATAGGTACAAAGCAGTTTCTTTATTCATTAATAGTAATCACAGCACACAGAGGAGACTCCCACATCAGGCAACTAATATTTGAGCTGATTTCTGTGGGATACACCAGAGGCACATGGCAGTCGGGGAGTGGTGGCGCCCCTTTAGTCCCAGCAGGCAGATCTACGTGAGTTCAAGGCCAGCCTGGTCTACAGAGAAACCCTGTCTCAAAAAACAAAACTGAATGAAAGGCTCACAGTGGTGATGGGTGACGGGTTCTGGTTCTGGATATAATTACTCTAGGCTAGAAAGGAGATGGGGTGTCAGGATAACAATTTGATTCAAGGAAAGCTTCTCCACCTTGGTACGATGTCTAATATCAGGATGGAGATTAACTGTGCTTCCCATGAAAAACACCCTCCACTCTCCTGGACAGAGAATTGTGCCAGACCAACATTGGAAAGTGTCTCTGTTATTCTGTGTCTCTCTGTCTCATCTCTGTCTCTGTCTACACACACACACACACACACACACACACACACACACACACTACTGAACGAATATTGGCTTCAAGGTCAGACAGACCCAATTTGGCCACCACCCTGGCTTCCCAGCTCCAATTTCTGTTCCTCCAAACAGCACTTAGAAAACTCCCCTCTGCTTGGCTCCTTACATAGGTTTTCACCTAGGTGGTGAGCCCTGAGAGGGTCAGGCTAATTGATCTTTGGATCCTTAGATTTGAATACTAAGCACATAGTAAAAGCTCAAAAACAAATCAACACAGGACTTTGCACAACAGTCCAGGCTGCCCTGGGAACTGGCATCTTCAGCCTCCTTCGTTTGGGATCTGCAAGTATGAGCCACCACACTTGACAAAGCTCTGAGACTTTTTATGTGACCCACAATTGTAGAAATAGATTTATGTGATCTTTTTGATGTAGCATGTTGCCAAGGCAACTTCCAGAAGAATAAATTTATTTTGGTTTACGGCTCCTTGGAGTCCCTGATGGCAGGGACAGCTTGGCAGCAGGCAGCAGACATGGCAGCCAGGAACGGAAAACTTAGACTTCACATCTTCAGGCACAAGCCCGACACAGAGCAAACCAGAAGTAGGTCTTTCACTCTCAATGCTTGCCCCAGAGACAAACTTCCTCCAGAAAGGCCACACAACCCTCCTGAAAGAGCAACACCAACCGGGAACCAAGATCTCAAATGGCTGAGACCGTGGGGGATAGTTCTGATTCAAACCATCACACCTGCATCCCTTAAACTCTAAAGTGTTTCTTAGGATGGTGGTTTTGACTGTTAAGTGTCTTCCACAGGTTCGTGTGTTTGAACGCTTGGCCCCTAGTTGGTTGTGTTATTCTGGAAAGTTGTGGGACCTTTAGGAGGTGGATGGAGCCTTGCCAGAGGGAGTGAACCATTGGAGATAGACTTTTAGGTTTGGTAACATGGCCCTGTTTCTTGCCCAGTCTCAGCCTCCTGACTGTGGACAGACTGTGACGAGCCACCCCACGCTCTTTCTCTGTTCCTTCCCCACTGTGATGGACTCTATCCATCCTTAAAGCACAAGCTAAACAAACCTTCCCTCCCTCTTTTGAGTAGCTTCTTGCCAAGTCAAAATCGGTCACGCTGATAAGAAACACCTCGGCTCCCCATTTTATAGCACCTAGTAAACTCCAGCAGCTCGCTATCACTGTGCTTTGCTGTGCTTGATGTGGTTGGCAGAAAAAAATCTCCCCCAATCTCAGGCCTCATTTTATAACAAGGCTACCATTTCTGACTCTGAAAAATTCGAAGAGTGGAAATCTGAGAGCAGGGTGATTTGGAAAAAGACTTTGGGGTATCTTCGAATCTGCCAAGGCCATTTGCCCATTAGTAAACCACAGTGTTCCTCATCTGGGAGACCGTCTCAACCATTTAAGGATTGGAGATGGAGCCGTGGGGGAGAAGACAAGGAAGGAGAGCAAGAAAAGTTTTAAAAGGGCCTGCTGTCTTATAGTTCGGATCTGAAATAGCCTCCATGGCTTGTGGAGCTGGACATTTGGTCAGCAGAGAGTGATGGCCGTGGGGCTTCCGCAGGAGGGATGTTATCACCAGCCAAGGGCTCCACACCACACCAGTGGTTGATGTGGGAGTCCCCTCTGTGTGCTGTGATTACCATTCATGAATAAAGAAACTGCCTTGACCTGTTGATAGGGCAGAACTTAGGTAGGCAGGGAGGACTGGACTGAATGCTGGGAGAAAGAACGGTGGAGTCAGGGACAGCCAGAGATAGACGTGCTGAAACTTTGCTGGTAGGCCACGACCTCGTGGTGATATACAGATTAATAGAAATGGGTTAAATTAAGATGTAAGAGTTAGCCAATAAGAAGCTAGAGCTAATGGGCCAAGCAGTGATTTAATTAATACAGTTTCTGTGTGATTATTTCGGTTCTGGGTGGCCAGGACGAACAAGCGGCCCCTCCCTCCTGCAAGTGGTTGTGTAAGGAGTTAGTTCATCTTGAGACCTCTACCCAAGCCAAACCAAGACTCATGGCTACCACAAAGAAATGGATCTCAGGGAGAACCAATAGGAAGCAAGTTGGGTTTAATTGTTAGTTGTTGTTTGAGATATGGTCTCTCTATGTAGTCCTGGCTGTCCTGGAACTCTCTATGTAGACCAGGCTAACCTCAAAGTCACAGAGATCCTTCTGCCTCTGCCTCCCAAGTGCTAGAATTAAAGGTGTGCACCAATATATCTGGGCTTTTCAAAAAAAATTAAGTTACATTTATGTGTATGAGCGTGGGGGGCACATGGTGCCACACACCAATACTTGGGTACAGAGGTCAGAGGACAACTTTCCGTGTGAGGATTTTCTTCTTCTGTGATGTGGCTCCCAGGGCTTGAGCTCGGGTCATCAGGCTTAGCAGCAAACCCAGCAGCCCAGGGGTCGGGTTCCTTTACAGTGGATACTTCTGGCTCCCAGGTTACATCTCTAATGGTTCTTGAGGAACGTTTCTGACCTCTGCTTTCTGACATTTGCCCACAGAGGATAATTTGTAGTGATGCTAGAAGCTAAAGAATTTTTCTGAGTAAACGGAATTGTAAGGTGGATTTAGGAGGGGGCACTGTTTGTGTTTTAGGGGAAAGATCCTAAAAACTCAAAGTTGTGCTTCACTTTGGCCATAAATGAGTACGATCTAGTTACTGCCCTTGATAGTCTAGGCGGAGGTGTCTTTGAGAATGAAGCATCTGGCCCTAAGCGAGCACAGTTTATTAATGAGCTTTGACAAGATGCCTTTGGGAAAACGCATTCTTCTCTGTAGGCCATTAGGTTCTTTTATCTATAGAGAGACCTACATTTAGTTATTTACTAGGGTGGACGAGGAGACACACACGTGTCAGCAAGGTTCGTTTTCTTCTTCCACCACTGTGGGTGCCAGGCTCAACGAGTGCCTGTGCTTGCAGAGCCAACAACCCAGCCTTGGGCTCTTATCAGTGTAGTCGGAGGTCTCCTGACCATGTCAGCGGAAAAAACACATCAGGTCTGGGGCACAGACTCCCCTTCCTCTCCCGGCCTGTTCTCCCTGGGTCGCTATCATTCCCTATCTTTCTCTTTTACCTCAGCATGACTCGCAAAGGTGGCTCACTCGGGACAGATCTTGGAGGTATAGCCCAACCCACTTGAAGTTTGAGCCACAATGTGACCAGGCGGTGTGAACTTCCAATGTCGCAAGCCTCCGTGCCCCATGGTGCCATCCTGTCATGATGCGCTCTGTCTCCTGAAGCTGCGAGTGAAAATAAACCTTCCCCTTGAGTGTTTTCTGGCCTGGCTTTTTGTTGCAAGAACAAAGGAGCCTTCCTGTCCTTGGTCAGGTCCACTGAAGATCACATGAGGCCTACAGCAGTCAAATCTTTGCAGAGCCCTGCCGGGACCTTGAACAGCAAGCACCTCCCTAACTTAGCTGTCTTTTGAAGAGTCACTACACAGTACCCGCTAGCTGCAGAACAAAGTAAGCCTCTTGTGCAGCTGGCCTGAGATGCTGTCATTGTCATGCCCCAAGGCAAGGATTATGGTTTAATTGAAAAGATCAAGCTATCCCTCTTAGTATGTAGTAAACACCTGGGCCCAAAGAACCCTACTGTTAAATGCTGTTGAATAAGCTGAGGAGAAAGGAGAATTCCCCGGAGAAATTTCCAAAGGTTCCTCTTTCGGCATTTCAGGCCTGATCATTCCTCACCCAGGGGAGAACTGCAGATTTATGCCACACCTGTATTCTCCCAAATTCGAGCCTCGGAAGTTCAGACTCAAGGCAGCATGTAGATGGATGATTTATGTTCAATTAGAAATGAGGATCTTTGTTATGGTTCCTGTGTCGAAGCCAGTTTTACTTCCATAAATTTTGCTTTTCTCAAAAGAAAATCAAAGGAACTGAAGTGGGCAAGTCTTTGGCAGCATCTCACAGGAAATGCTCAGTAAAATCAGAGATGAGAAAAGGCACCCGCTGGGCGGGGGGAGGGGGGCAAGCAAGATTGATGGTACAGTCAAAACCCGTGAGCGGTTCTAGTATCCCTGGTCTGCGGGTTGATGAGAAAGGAAAGCCTGCCTCCAGAGAATGCTGAGGAGGAGCTGGCCGGCGAGCCGTCCCAGAGTGTGGTACAGCCGTTCAGTGTGGACCAGAGAGCACCGGATCCAAGGACAGCTCCTTCCTCAGGTTAAGTGGTAATAGGGAAGTCTTGCTACCTCTCAACCTCACTTCCTCTTGAGCCCCAGGCTCCTCACACCCATCTTCTGTGGTGTCATGGCATGTTTGCCCTGGCTCCCCAGTGGCTAGCTCTAGCAGACATTGTCCGGTCCACGTTCTTGGTAGACTATGATTTTGGACTTATGAAGTAAAGGGTGCTGCTAAGGGCCCCCCTCTTCCAGAAGACAGTGCTAAGCTGTCTGCCCTTCACACAGAGGTCCACGGCCAGTAGCACTAGGTTCCCTGGACCTTCCTTCCTACTGTCTTCTGTTCTGAAATAAAACGTCCGATGCTATTTCTTACCGTTTCTAGATTTCTCTGTGCCTCACCCGCCCCGCCCTCATCACGGACACTCTCTCCTGTCTGGCTCTTCTGCCATGTCGGGCCTCAGTGACACACACTGTACCAAGTACCTGCAAGGGTGACAACAGACCCTGGGAAAGGTAAGAAAAGAGAAAAATGAAACTGGCCACATCTCAACAATTCTCTTTTGGTTGGTGAAGGGCCAGATTGAGACAGGGATATTGTTCTTCTGAATGGACTGTTACCTGACTCTTTCTCTAGTGTCCTGTTATCAATGTCACCATGCATCCCAGAAAAAAAAAATGGTTATAGTTGTGTTTCAAGAGTAACCCACGGATGTCTTCTTTGTCTCTTCTCTTCCTCTTCATCTTCTATTATCGTTGTTGTTTTTATTATTATTATTTTGAGGCAAGACCTCACTGTTGTTAAGGTACAGCGTGAGTTGGAACCTTTGTGATGTCCCATGGTGGGTGGGTCCAAACCGCCATTACACCATGCAGATGGAGCTTAAGTGTGGAGTTGATAGAGAGGAGAGGAGGATAGGGGAAGGAGGGGGGAAGAGAGAGAATAGCACAAAGGAAGCGAGAAGGAGTGGGAGGAGCTTGTCTCTTAAAGGGACCTTTGCACCTGAGTACAGACTAGGACCCTGGGCTGGCCAGGGTACTGCCTGGGTACATCCTGCCAGATGACAGGGCAGGCCAGCGTACTGCCTGAATCCTAACAACTGTCTGGCCTTGAAGTCCAGGACATTTCTGGGCTTGCATGTCACTGTCTCTGCCTCCCAAGGACTATGGTTGTAGGCCTGCGCCCCTGCTCTGCCTCATGCCTGAGTTCACGAGGACCTCCGGTCTTTTGAGATCATCGTAGGAGACATCTTCATGATCCCTTGATTCGTTAGATGTAGGCTAGGGGCCAATCGGGCCTCACCAGGCTGCAGGAATCCCTTCCACCTCCAACCTCACTGGCAAGAAAAGACACTGAAAGCCTGCCTGTGAATGTGTCCTCCTCTACCAGGCTCCCCAAGTCCTGGGAGTTCAGTAGAGCAGTGCTAAATCCCTGAGCAGACAGCTGCTCCGGGTGCATCCATCAGCACCCCTCCCTATCCTAAAAGGACCCCTGTTGCTTACAAAGAGAGAAAGAGGCACTACCAAAAGCCTGTCTTAGAAGCTGGCGCTCTCTGGCCGACTCTGCAGGTGCCTGGACTCCAGGAAAGCGACCTAATCCTCTGCAAAGGACGCTGGCAGACCTTAGATTACCAGACCCCTGGACGGTAGCGGGCTAATGCACACCGCCCACCCGCAGAACGAATTCACTGACATGCCCCTCCTCCACAGGTCCCCTCCCAACCTCTAAGCCACACATGAACAAGGTTGCCTCCTCTCTTCCTCCTTCCCTTCCCCAAAACGTCACAGTAGACGTCTTTACTCATTTTGGGTGATCTGAAATCCTATCCTTTCTCTATAGTCCTGATGCTCTTTCTGGTGTTAAGTAAAACTGTGGCCTCAATGTGCCCCAAGGTCCTCTATAGCACTGGCGACCTTATATCCCTTACCTCCTGTACGTTAAGAATATAAACACCATGCAGGAAGGAGAGGGGATTGGAAAGACAGAAGCCGCACAACTCAGAGCTCCTGCTTATTCTCAATCATTATCTTATGCTCATGACTTCATTTCCCATATTCTTTTCCATCATTTGAACCTTTCTCTTTTATCTTTTTAAAAATGTATTTATCATGTGTATAGTGTTCTGCCTGCATATATGCTTGCATGCCAGAAGAGGGCACCAGATCTCATTACAGATGTTTGTGAGCCACCATGTGGTTGCTGGGAATTGAACTTAGGACCTCTGGAAGAAGAGCAGCCAGTGCTCTTAACCTCTGAGCCATCTCTCCAGTCCCCTTTATCTTTTATTTTATTTCTCTTTATTCTCTTATTTTTCTTCTTATATCCTCTTGAAATATGTATGTACATATTAAATTTATTTTTGAGACAAGGTCTTACTATGTAGCCCTGGCTAGCCTGTAACTTGCTATGTAGATCAGGCTGGCCTCAGACTCACAGGGCTGCTTGCCTCTGCCATCTGAGTGCTGGGATTCAAGGCTTGCTCCACCACACCCAGCTTGGTCTCTACAATTTGGCGGCGCTCCTATTAAGGACAAAGAGACAGTCGTTTTGGGGAAGCACTAACAGGAGTTGGCTGCTATCTAATGAGCTTTGTTAGGAGAGTAGGTTTCACAAGCAGGACATCCAGGATTGGTATAGCCACCAGGCTGTGCCCTACCCTGAGTTACTTCATATTGTTTCAAACAATAGTTTTTCAGACTGTCCCTTGCCCTAGGGATTCCGTTTTACAAGCAGCTTTGGAGCCCATTTTGAGGGAGGAGGATAAACATGGCTTCTCTAGTGGCCTCATAACTACGCCACCTGTCTAGTGCCCATCCAGTCTGTTCAGCATAGACTGGTAAATGATTTATCCCTGGGAGTAGAGAGGAAGCCACTACGGAGACGCTAGGACCACATGGGTGTGTTAAAATCATACCAAGGAGATCAGACCTAAGAACTTACCAGTGTGGACAAGAACCTGAAAAGAAGCTGTGTCTACAAGGCCTAATTGGAACATCCACAACTGTGCAGAATTTGGAATGTTACCATAGGTCTGGAAACCTGATTACAATTTCTCTTGGGCTATCTTTGGTTCTGCAAAGAGCCATGTGCCAGATCTAACATCTTGATGCACATAGTAAAACCTTTGCAATATAGGGGAGGGGAGAGAAAGGGAGGGGAACGGAGAAAAATATATAACTCAATAAAAAAATTTTAAAAACCTTTGGAAGTATTAACATAGCAAAACCTTATCTTCCACCAATTGGAAGGGCTAAGAATACTATGAGGTGACCTAGAGTTGAGATTTCCCCCACCTGTAGTACCCACCCCTCTGATGTCTTTGGTTGCTTTCTTTGTTCTGTTACCATAAAAACTCTGCTAAGCTGTTTCCATGTTGGAACATTTTATTTGGGTGAGACCTAAATCTATGTTCCTGGGCCATTTTTCAGCTCCAGAATAAACTATTCCTTATTCCCTGTGTTTTTGCATTGACACCAGACACACTGGACCAAGGAAAGCCTTACAGATCCCTTGTATGGACCCCATAAAGTGATAGAGACCCAACGTTGACATGGTATGGCCTCACACCAATCTACTGTCTGACACCTGGTTTGTGGCAGCCGTGAACACCCCGCGGTCCCTGGAGTTTCAGCTAACATGGCTTCCTGTGGTTGATTCTGTCTAACTGTCTGCCCATCCACCTATTCACTCGTAGAGAGGAATCTGCAGTCTCCTGATCTGAGCTTCAGTTCGGCCCTCTACAGCTTTGCCCTCAAGATGACTCCTGCAGCTCCCTCTCTCCAGCACTGGTCTGGTTCACTATCTTCTCAGTGGAGCATCCTTCACCACCTCCTCCTGAAACCTTCTGAACTCTGCTGCAGCCTCCTTAACTTGTATTCATTCCGAAAACCATATGATGTGTATGATATATGGACATATTTACTGTGTGATACATGATTTTTTAAAAATATTTATTTATTTATGTCTTATGTATACAATATTCCGTCTGTGTATATGCCTGCAGGCCAGAAGAGGGCACCAGATCTCATTACAGATGGTTGTGAGCCACCATGTGGTTGCTGGAATTGAACTCAGGACCTTTGGAAGAGCAGGCAATGCTCTCAACCACTGAGCCATCTCTCCAACCCGTGATACATGATTTAAGAGTTAATGTTAATAATTGAGATTACCCAGGCATGGTGGTGCACGCCTTTAATTCCAGCACTCAGGAGGCAGAGGCAGGTTATTCTATGTGAGTTTGAGGCCAACCTGGTCTACAGAGTGAGTTCCAGGACAGGCTCCAAAGCTTCACAGAGAAACCCTGTCTCAAAACACCAAAAAAAAAAAAAAGCAACCCCATGTAAATAATGTGTGTGTGCATAGTCATATACCAAGATAGATTTAGAAAAATAAAAAAGATTGTATACTGTTGGTTAGACCACACTTTAATCATTTAGAAATACTTAATCCGAAAATCTGTATTTTTACAGACATGGTTTTTAATACAAAATAGAAGACCTTTGCTCTTCTGCACCGGGCTTCAGTCTTTTTCCTCCAGTATGATATTGCCAGGAAATTTCAAATTCTTGAGGTCCCTTATATCAATAGTTTGATAGAAAGAGGAAGGGACACAAGTATCTCTCTCTCTCTTAAAAAATGCTATTTATTTTATATTTGTGGGTGTTTCCCTGTTAGTAGAACTGTGGACTGTATACATACAGTGCTGGCAGAGGCCAGAAGGAGACATCCGACCTTCTGGAAATGGAGTTACAGATGGTTGTCAGCCACCTTGAGGGTGTTGGAACCTGAATCTAGGTCCTTCACAAGAGCAGGGAGTGTTCTTCACAGGTCATCCATATAAGCCACAGGGATTAAGGAAGAGGGCCTTGGAAAGAAAGTAAGACACATCCCAGACATGAGTGCAGGCTTCTCAAAAGACTGCAGGTTATCGCTTTGACGATAGTCTGTGTTCTACTTCGGTGGGTTTTGAAGCTATTATCATCAAAGGGTTACAAAGATATCATACTTGACAGGATTACAAGTGAGAAGATGCTAGGTCACTGAGATGAAAGACAGAAAATCTCCACTGTGAAAGAATTAATAATCTTCTTTGGGAGATTACCAGAAAGATATCTGTGGGAGGAGGGGGGCCCTACCTAACACTGTCACATGCAGACAGCCCTTCAGCCTGGCTCAGTGCTGTTTTAACATAAAAGACTTCTATGAATATGGACAGTTTATAGGACTCTTGTTTCTCAGCTGGCGAGAACTTCATCTGGGTGAGGTAACTCCCCCTGCCCACGTTGCACAACTTCCCCTGTCTTTCTAATGGTTAGTCTGGTCTGATCCGCACACACAGGGTAAGGGGGTTAAATGACAGACTCCATGGAGTTAATACCAACACAACCCTTTAGAGCCAGTCTAAAGCGACCAAGGCATAGAAATAGAGGCACTTAGGCTAGGCATACCTGGAACCCTTTCTAAATTTCCTATCTGTTCTGCTGGTTTGGTCCTAGCATCTCAAAAATCTGTCCAGATTTACTGTTGTTGTTGTTGTTGTTGCTGTTGCTGCTGCTGGTGGTGGTGGTGGTGGTGTGTATGTGTGTGTGTGCATGACATCTTTGTAGGGACACATGTTGCAGGATGTTTGATCACGCTGTGTGAAGATGCGTCTCTGTTTTACCTTACCCATCTAGGCACCTTCTGATTGGTTCAATAAAGAGATGAACAGCCAATAGATAGGCAGGAGATGATAGGCAGGACTTCCAGGGAGGGATCAGAACTCTGGGAAAGAATCTGAGGTATGGGAGATTTGCCAGCCAGACCCTGAAGAAACGGGATGTACAGTAGGAAGGAGAGGTAATGAGCCATGTGTAAGAATGTAGATTACTATAAAAGGGTTAATTTAAGTTATAAGAGCTAGTTGGGAGCAAGCCTAAGCTAAGGCCAAGCTTTCATACTTAAGTCTCTGTGTCATTATTTGGGAGCTGGCAGTCCAACGAAAGCCCAGCTATAGACACACATGCCACACATAGGTGTGGAGAAGACAACTTTGTGAAGTTAATTCTCACCTTCCACCTTTATGGGTATTCTAGTTTGATTTCCATTGATGGGATAAAACACTCGCCAACTTGGGAAGGGAAGGGTTTATTTATTTGGCTTACACATCTACATCACAGTCCATCATCGAGGAAAGTCATGGAACAAACTCAAGCAGAAACCTGGAGGCAGGAACTGAAGCAAAGTCATGGAGGAGCATTGCTTACTGCTTATAGTTCACTCAATCTGTTTTCTTATAATTCCCAGGACCACCTGACCAGGAGTGGGCTGGGATCTCTTACATAGATTAACAATCAAGAAAATGCACACAAACATGATTGCAGGCCAATAGGATGGAGGCAATTCTTCAGTTGATATTTCTTCCTTCCTAGTGACTCTAATTTGTGTCCAGTTGGCACAAACTAACTAACTCCATCTAACCCACACTTTAAAAAGACATTTAAAAATCAAAAGGAAGGTGCTCAGGGAAAGACAAACCCACACCCAAGAGCAGGGGTTTGGGTTCCTCACAGCTGTAGCTAAGTATCTCAACATTAGCCAGCTACACCATTTTGGTGGCTCTTAATCATCTCTAAGGCTAAATTACTTTCTCTTGGCAAATGAGATTATAAATTGGCTCTGGCGTGGCTTTGGGTGTGACTATAGGATTACACACGGTGGTTAGAACATGACATTTTACTGTAGAGGGAGTTTCTGTGAGACCCCCCAAAAAACACAGGTTTGTAGTTGGGAGGGAGAAAAAACCACCAGATGCTACTGAGTTCTTCATGATCTGCTGGCGAAAGTGCTGTGGGGATCCTTCTGGAATAAATTCTCCAGCATCAGTGTGAGTGGAGGAGAGAGGTCGTCGTGGGCCAAAGCCAGGAGAGTTCCTGAAAAGCTCGGTATCAGGTCCAGTTTGTGCTTGCATTTTATACACAAAAACCACAATGTGGGGTGAGCAACCAGCAGAGGTTTTCCAGAAGTGTCTGTGGCAATCAGCAGGTTGTTAAGGGCAACAGTCCATTGTTTCGTCTGTTTCTCCAGGTCATTCTGTTCCAGGGAGCAAGGGAAGTCATGGTTGGCAAACAGGCAGTACAAGCCACGCTTAAGCAAATGAGAACAAAAGATCATCACTGGTGATCTGGCAAAAAAAAAAAAAAAAGATGTCATTACTTGGAACATAGGACTATACAAACCGTATATAAGACAGCATGGGGCTGTGCCCTATGTTCAAACGAGTGACAAAAATGAAGGGCTTTTTCCCACATCCAGTTGTCTGAGGATCATGCTGCTGCTAAATCCTTAACACTGAAGGCAGAAGCTGATGCAAATTCGACTTTGCACATCTTGGAAGGCTGAGGACACATTACCCGTGTTGTCCGGCATAAACCCACACAGCTCTGCTGTATAAAAATGGCACATTACGGTGCTGCTGCCGGTACGCCAAGGCTCATCGGGTCTTATGTGGTGACTGTGCTCATCATCTTAGTTTTCAAGTTCAGGAGTGAGAGCCCATATCGTGTGAGAAGAGCCTGCTGATGGGTATGCAGCGCTGGGATGGATTCAGAGGAGAAGAGTGTGAAGCTGCAGTCGCAGAGTGTGTATTATACCACCAATGCCTGCTTGAAAGAAACAATTAAAAAACAAAACAAAAAAAGGTAAGAAGATATTTTTTATTTGTTTGAGGAGAACTTTTAAGCTTTTCTTTTTCTCTTTCTCTCTTAAACCAGGCACAAGTTTAAACAACTTTATCTTCAGGACAGTTTTCAGGATGTCAAGATTCAAAAGGGACGGGCTGTATTTTAGTAAACCAGCTTCTTGAGTTCTAGTCTGGTGGGCTAGGCCTGTATTGGCCTGAGGAGGTGACAGTATACATCAGAAGTTATTTTTTTCCTCACAGCTGTACAGCGGGTGTACAGAAGCTGGAGTTGGATCCCACTGTAGCCAGAGTTGCAGGCAGTTGTGAGCCACCTGTCCTGCTGGGGATCCAACTTGAGTCCCCTAGAAAAGCAGTTCATGCTCTTAACTGCTGAACCATCTAAACAACCCTGCAGGGTGCTTTTATGGCAAAAACAGTTTTCAGTATATCACATGTAGGTTAGAGTACGGCCTGGCTGACACAAACCTATAAGCTATGTCATCTTAAACATTCTGTAATGAGACACTTTAATTCCATTTGCACAGAGGACAGTGTAGGAGAACAAAGTAGCCAATCCTCCAGTTGGAGTAAACTGAAATGTGGTCCATGTGGCTTTCAAGCAACTCAGTAAGACTGGGGATGTACTAAGTTATCTGTACAATGTGGTTATAGGAAAGACTGGGGATGTACTAAGTTAGTTGTACACTGTGTCTATAGGAAAGACTGGGGATGTACTAAGTTAGTTGTACAATGTGGTTATAGGAAAGACTGGGGATGTACTAAGTTAGTTGTACAATGTGGTTATAGGAAAGACTGGGGATGTACTTAGTTAGTTGTACACTGTGTCTATAGGAAAGACTGGGGATGTACTAAGTTAGTTGTACACTGTGTCTATAGGAAAGACTGGGGATGTACTAAGTTAGTTAGTTGTACACTGTGTCTATAGGAAAGACTGGGGATGTACTAAGTTATCTGTACAATGTGGTTATAGGAAAGACTGGGGATGTACTAAGTTATCTGTACAATGTGTCTATAGGAAAGACTGGAGATGTACTTAGTTAGTTGTACACTGTGTCTATAGGAAAGACTGGGGATTTACTTAGCTGTACAATGTGCCTATAAGAAAGGATAAACTTTGAAAACAGAAAATTAATGTTCAGATTTTACTTAGCTGACAAGCTGTTTGATCATGGATAAATGACTTGACCTCTCCAGGCCTCATTGCTTTCTTTTCCTGAGATGAAGACACCAAGAAGTAAACTCCTGCTCAAACGAGCCGCCTCCCAAGGGAGACTTCAGCCACAGACAGCTTTGTTTGGCTGAAGACTTGGGGAGTCTTCGACTAGCACATCTTGGGCAGAAGCCTTGGACCAGGAGTCGACATTACACTCCAGGGCTAAGATGGGTAACACGGGTGGGGGGGGAGCATAATTGAAATAATAAAAATAAATTGTAAAATTACCTTAAAAATACCTTGCAAATATTTGATGCTTTTTTGGACATTCAGAATGGTTGGAATTCCCCAGAAACAGTGTCCAACCCTGTTTACAGGATGTGTTTACAACCATATAAGGTCCTGGATGAGTCTTTGGGAAGTAAAGGGCAAGGTCTTTGTCCTGTACCAAATTATGGGCTGGGAGCCAACCTGCAGGTTTAGCTCAACTTTTGTCCTGTCTGTTTGCTCCCTCTTTGGTCAGCAGTGAAGACCTAGGGCCCATGTGATCTAGAAGCATTTCCCAATTTCTAGGGGGAAATTACTCATGGAACGTCTCTCCCCTCCTTGTGATTCCAGGTACTTCCCCACCTTATGAAAGTAAAACGGACTTTCCTAATTATTAAAAAACATGTATTTCCAAGGTTTGGAATTTTTAAAAAATAAAGTGTGAAGAAGAAAATTAAAATTATTTTCCTATCAACATAATAAGAATTTTCCATTTTTCCCTATGCAGGCACACAAACTACCCATTGACTTGCGTTATGATATGAGTCCATACGTAGCCATGATTTATGTCCTTAAGCCTGTAGGTACTTTTGTGTACATTCTCTGTGTGACCAGAGCTATACACTGATGTTTACATTTCTTGCTTCTTCTGATTTTGTTTTGTTTTGTTTTCGAGACAGAGGTTCTCTGTGTAGCTCTGACTGACCTGGAATTCACCGTAGACCAGGCTGGTTTTGAACTCACAGAGATCTGCCTGCCTCTGCCTCCCAAGTGTTGGATTTAAAGGCACAGGTCACCACCACTCAGCTATTCCTGCTTCTTTCATAAAGTAAAATTACAAAGCACCCCCACACTGTTGGGATTACATTCATGCATACTTCTGTTTAATGTCAAGCTTCTCTCCAAGAGCATCAGGTATTACCAGAATGCACAGCTGAAACATGACCCCAAACAGGATATATTTTACTAATGTCTCTTACAGATGTTGGTCGCTTTGTTTGAGGCAGAGTTTCATGTAATCTCAGATGACCTTGAACTCATTATGCTGTCAAGGATGGTCCTGAACTTCTGATACTCTTCCCGAGTGCTGGGATTACACTACATTCAGGCTTCTACTACCACGCCAGGTTTACAGGACCCAGGGGATCAAACACAGGGCTTTTCTTATTGTTTGGTAGACAAGAACTCTGCTAACTGGATTACATCTTCAGCCCTGTCTTAATTCTTGGTAAAAATTTATGACCATTTCTTTTTCTTTTTAAATTTTATTTTATATGTATGGGTGTTTTGCCTGCAGGTATGTCTATGTACTATGAGCATGCAGTACCTGTGGAGCCCAGAAGAGTGTGTTGAGGTTCCTGGAACCGAACCACTATGTGAGTGCTGGGAATCGAACCTTGGTCCTCTGAAAGAGCACCCAATTCTCTTAACTACTAACTCATCTCTCCAAACCCCAGTGACCATTTCTCGAGATGAGTCCTTTGGTATCAAGTTTTGGGTTAAGAAACCAATCTTAGGTCACACTGTGCCTGTTCTTTGGAAGTCATACTCTTCCTGCCCACTTACAACCACCTGGGAAATCTTCTACCCCTGTCACTGTGTCCTTGTGTTCTAGTCATTTTATAGAAGGCAACAGGCCAATGTTTGTACCTCTTTCTCTTCAAAGATGTCATCAGCTGCTCGGTAAGTAGGGCATCCTTGGTCCTCATCAGAACTTCAGAGTTTCACAAGCCACTGGATCCATTTCTCTTATATCTGTTTGTCTGTCTGTCTATCTATCTATCTATCTAGCTATCTATCTAGATATTTTTGGTTTTTCAAGACAGGGTTTCTCTGTGAAGCAGTCCTGGCTGCCTCAAACTCACAGAGATCTGCCTGCCTCTGCCTCCCAAGTGCTGGGATTAAAGATGTGCACCACTTCCACCCAGCAAAGATTTATTTATTAATTTTATGCATGGGTACTCTATTTGCATGTACTTTATGCCAGGAGAGGGCATCAGATTCCACTAGAGATGGTTGTGAGCCACTCTGTGGTTGCTGGGAATTGAACTCAGGACCTCTAGAAGAGCAGCTAGTGCTCTTAACTGCTGAGCCATCTCTCCAGCCCCCTGGATCCTTTTATTTAAAGAAGGAGAATTAAGACTGGGGTGGTGGCATACACCCAAACCCCCAGTGTTTGGGAAGTTAAGTCAAAAGGATTCAAAATTTAAGGTATGTGGTATCCATGGGCTACACAGTGAGTGTCAGGCTGGCTTGGGTTTGCACAGAGGATTCTGTCTTAGAAAGAAAAGAATAAAAAGAAAGCTAGATAGACAGACAGATAGAAAGAAATAACTAAGCACCACTGTTAGCTTCAGCTCCAGGTCAGTGAGGGCCTATGTGTTCACAACAGAGCTTCTATCCTCAGCTGCTTTCTAAGTTCTAGGTGAGACTATACTAACTTTCCCAGATTTTCCTCTTGAAAAGAGAAAAACAAAACACAGGCAGCCTAGTGGGCGGTCCTAACCTGAACAGGTGAACTGTGCTCTGATACCATTTTCTTGTGCCCCGTGATCCACACCACTGTAATTAGGGTGCTCCTCTTCTGTCATCCGAGCAGAGTGCTCTAGATATAGTAAGAACTTAGAAAATCTGTCTCAAAGCAAAGAGCCTAAGTTCCTTTATTAGTTACCTTTCTGTTGCTGAGATAAAGCACCATTACTAAGCCAGTCAGTGGTGCAGGCCTTTAATTGCAGTAGGGGTAGGTGGATATCTGCAAGTTCAAGGCCAGCCTGGTCTATATAGCAAGTACCAGGATGACAAGGGCTCCATAATAAAAAATCTTTATTGAAAAAAGAAACAAACACCTAAATTTAAAAAAAAAACCCACCATGACTAAAGGTAACTTCAGAGAGAAATTTATTTTGGTTTATGGCTCCAGAGGTTGAGTTCATGAGAGCCGAGTGGAGGCATGTCAGCAAGCCACAATCATGGTGACCAGAGCACCAAGCTGAGAGCTCATAGCCTCAACCACAGGATGAAAGCAGAGTGCAAACTAGAAGCAGGTGAGGGTTGCTCATGTCAGAGCCTGCCCACTGTGGCATACATCCTCCAGCAAGGCTATACCATCTAAACCTCCCCAAACGGTGCCACCAACTGAGAACCAAGACGACTGGGGGCATTTCTCATTCAAAACACCACAGTCCCCTTTCCTGCTCAAACCCAATACAGTTGTATTAGTTCTATCAGGCTAACACACCATGTTTCCAGGGGCTGTACTGCCAAAGTTCTTTATATGTTGCTCAAGAGTTTAGATCCCAGTATGGTGAGGAGGGAGGAAGAGCTGCCATTCTGGGGTGGTGAAGGCTAGAGCGTGATATGGCAGGAAGTGCTGGTGTTGGTCCAGTGAACTTGACAGGGCCAGAGGAACCTGGGGCAGAAGGATGTTGTTCTGCTCTGCTGGACAGTTCTCTTGCCTTCCTGCTTCAGGTGTTGGAGAGAGCAGCTCTCTGGATGTGGGATAGTGTCCTTGGTAGGCCCTTTCGAAAGACAGACTCTTGGGAATACAGGGAGAGAAGGAATATTGTCGCCTTTCCAAGCAAAGATGCTCTTTTAATGGCCTGCGATATGACAAATATCAGGAGAGGCTGAGTCACAGGCAGAAACAAAGACACAAAAACAAATATGCACCCTACTTGCGCCCTTTAAATTCCTATGGTACATTAGCTTTTTCACGAAATTATTTAATATATATGGGTGTTTTATGTCTATGTATGTCTGAGCATCACATGCCTGGTGCCTGCAAAGGCCGGAAGAGGTCAGTTCCTCTGGCACTGGAGTTAAAAGAGAATGATAAGCAGCAATGTGGACTCTGGGAATTGAACCCAAGTCTTCTGGAAGAGCAGCCACTGTTAACCACTCTCTAATCTTCCATATTAACTTTTATCTGTTATGAATGAATCCATATGCCAAGTGCTATCAATACATTATTTAATACCCATTATGGAATAGTCCTCTGAGGTAGGTATTATTGAGTTCTATTTCACAGATATGGAAACCAAACCCCAAGAGATTGTCTCAGACTACAAAATTGGCAGAGTTGAGAAACAAAGCCAGCCTCTTTTGACTCTAAAGCTCATTTTATTTGACTAGTGGTTTTTCTGCTTTATGCTTATTATTCTGCATATTTGTTTATAACATTTTCTATAATCTGCTTCATTCAGCAGATATGTGTCCAAGTCTTTATTAGAAGTCCCTCAAGAACATTTATCATTCTTACTTCTTACTGACTTGAAATGCCCCACAAACAACAGGCAGATAACAATACATTCCCTATTGTATGCTGAACCTCACAGCTTTGTGTACTGCTTTCCTCCTGTGGTGATTTAAATGGGAATGGACCATATAGCCGCATATATTTGAATATTTAGTCACTAGGGAGTGGCACTGTTTGAAAGGATTAGAAGGATTAGGAGGTGTGGCCTTGTTGGAGTGGGTGTGACCTTGTTGGAGGTGTGTCACTGGAGGTGGGCTTTGAGGTTTCAAAGCCCAAACCAGGCCCCAGCTTACTGATGTGGGATGCCCCTCTGTATGCTGTGAATATGTTTTATTATCATTGGTTAATAAAGAAGCTACTTTGGCCTATGAAAGGACAGAATATAGCTAGGCAGGAAATACAAACAAAGATACGGGGAAAAAAGAAGGCTAAGTCTGGGAGACTAAAATGTGAGATAATAAGCCATGAGCCTTGTGATAAAATATAAAATAATAGAACTGGGTTAATTTAAGTTGTAAGTTAATAATAAGCCTGAGCTAATAGGCCAAACAGTTTGCAATTAATATTAAGCCTCAGAGTGGTTATTCAGGAACTGTGGGTGGGAGAGAAACCTCCAGTTATAGTTTACTCTCTCTTCTGTGGATCGGGATGTAGCTCTCAGCTGCTGCTTCAGCACCATGCTTGCCATGCCAGCCTCCATATTCTCTGTCATGATGATAATGGCCCGAACCTCTGAAGCTGTAAGCAACCCTCCAATTAAATGCTTTCTTTTGTAAGAATTACCTTGGCCATGGTGTCTCTTCACAGTAATAGAAAAGTGACTAAGACATCTTCCCAACTTTTTACTGAAATTTCAAGAACTTATTGGAACACTTCAAGAATAGTTAATTAGCCTGTACATTATCTCACCTAGGTTCACCAATTGTTAATATTTTGTCATATTTTTCTCTCGTTCTCCCCCCCTTAAACCATTTAAGTGTTAGTGGCAGGCTGACTCACCCCTAGCCATGTGGCAGTCTGTTTGTAGATGTCTCACCTCCTACCCTACCTCCAATCCCTGGGGACTCATCTGAACCAAGGTGCTGACCTACCTTTCTTCCTTCTATGGACCTTCTCAGCCCTTCCTTCTACACCATCCCATTCCTCTGAGTCAAACCCTGATACCTAGAAACATTCTCTACCTATAACCCAGAGTCTCCACACTGGGCTGGAGCTCAGATAGGCAAGTTTTACAAAAAAAAAAAAAAAAATCAATGGAACAAAGAGTTGATTCCTTGAGAAAATAAATAAGATTGATAAACCTTTAGCTAAATTACCTAAAAGATGGAGAAGACTCAAATTAATAAAGTTAGAGACAAAGGGGGCATATCACAACAGACACTGAGGAAATCCAAAGAATCATAGGGACTTACTTTAAAAATTGATTTTTCAATCAAAGTAGAAAACCTCAGAGAAATAGATACATTTCTTGGTATATAGAATCTATCAAAGTAAAATCAAGATCAGATAAGCAATTTAAACAGATTCTCAGCATCTAGTGAAATAGAAGTAATAATTAAGCTCTGTCTTAGGATTTCTATTGCTGTGAAGAGACATCATGACCACAGCAACTCTTACAAAGGAAACATTTAATTGGAGTTGTTTTATATGTTCAGAGGTTTAGTTCACTATCATCATGGCAGGAAGCATGATGGTGCACAGGCAGACACGAGAGTTCTACATCTGGATCAGCGGACAGTAGGAAGGGGGTAGGGAGGAGGAGGAGGAGAGAGATAATGCCATTCCCTATGAGCCTACGGGGGCCATTTTCATTCAAACTACTACACCATCATTCAGACAAAGAAGCAGCCTACAGAAAGGTAAAATATTTTTACCAACTACACATTCTATACAGGGATAAAGATCTAAAAAAGAAAACTGGATATCAAGAAAACAAATAACCCAATTTTAAAAAATGGAATGCCAGACTAAACAGAGAGTTCTTAAAAGATGAAACTCAAATAAATGAGAAACACTTAATAATATTCAACATCCTTAGTCATCAGGGAAATGCAATCAAAACTACTTTCAGATTTCATCTTATACCACTCAGAAATTGTGAAGATCAATAAAAGAAATGACAGCTCGTGCTGGCAAGGATGCAGGGAAAGGGGAACACTCATCCATTGCTGGTGGGAGTGAAAACTCGGAGTCACTACGGAAATCAGTGTGGCAGTTCCCCAGGAAGCTGGGAGTAGATCTACCTCAATACCTAGCTATACAACTCTTAGGCAAATACCCAAAGGATTCTACATCCTACTACAGACATTTACTCATCCATGTGCAACGTTGCTCTACTCATAATAACCAAAAACTGGAAACTGCCTAGATGTCCATCAAAAGATAAATGGATAATGAAAACATAGAACATTTATACAGTGGAATATTATTCAGTTGTTAAAAAATGAAATTATGAAATTGGCAGGTAAATGGATAGAGTTAGAAAAAAATCGTCCTGAGTAAGGTAACCCATACCCAAAAAGACAAATAGTAGACATATTTTCTTATATGTGGATGTTAGCTTTTAAGCCTTCACTAGGCATGCTACCAGTATAACCACAGAGATCAGAGAGAGAGTAAGGAACTAGTGGGAAGGGGACCCTCTCCCAAGGAAGGAGAAACAGAATATATAGTTAGAGACAGGAAGAAAAACAGGGATGTGGGATGCCCTTCTGTGTGCTGTGAATATGTTTTATTAGCATTGGTTAGTAAAGAAGCTAATTTGGCCAACATCCAGCCAGAATAGAGCCAAGTGGGAAATCCAAGCAAAGATAAAGGGGAAAAGAAGGCAGAGTCTGAGAGATGCCAGCAGCCTCTGGGGAAGCAAGATGTGAGGTAACAAGCCATGAGTCTTGTGGTAAAATATAGAATAATAGAAATGGGCTAATTAAAGTTGTAAGATATAGTTAATAGTAATCTTGAGCTAATAGGTCAAACAGTTTCTAATTAATATTAAGCCTCAGAGTGGTTCTTCGAGAAGTGGCAGGCAGGAGAGACCTCCAGTTACAAAACAGAAACGGGGAAGGAAAGGAGTAAGAGAAGAACGCATGGAGGACCAACTAACACTAAGGGCCATTTGAAGGGGTCATATGGAAACCTGCCACAGTAGAAGCTTCTTCAAATACATACATATGTGAAAGAAATTAAATGGAATCACCAAATAACAGAGGAGACAAAGCCTAATTGGACATCTCTCACCTTTGAGTGAACCCTCCAGTGCCAGGAATGGGTTACATCTAATTGAATTGTTGGCCAAAGGGGCCCCATGGAAATCCCCAAACAGCTCAGGATATTGCCAAGGCTATTGGTTGCTCTCCACAAACTGATGATAAGGTTCTCTTGCCAAAGGCAACACTTATGCATCTCATTGCACAGGAAGTAGAGGTGGTGCCTAATTAGACCCTTCACCTCTGGTACTGAAAAGTATTCTGCATGCTACCAGAGGTGACCACCAACCCTGTTACAAATCCTGTGATCTATAACTGGGGTCTGTCTGCAAGATGTGCTGGTGTAATAGTGGCACAAAAGTTGTGAAACTATCTGATTGAATTTAAAGCCCACCACAAGAGATGGAACCTGTGCCTGACACAGCTTTGGTGGCCAAGAACCTGAGACGAGATAGGCCATGGACCTAGGGAAAACCAAATACTACTGGCTGTAGAATAATCCTTCTGTGCACTGTGAATATATGTTACTCTCATTGGTTGACAAAGAACTGACTGGCCAGTAGCCAGGCAGGAAGTATAGTCAGGACAGCCAAACTGAGAATGCTGGGAGGAAGAAGGGCAGAGTCAGTAGAGTTGCCAGGAAACACAGAGGGAGCACGACATGCTAGAGGACAAGTCACATAGCAATACATAGATTAATAGAAATGGGTTAAGTCATAAGTTAATTAGTAATAAGCCTGAGCTATTGGCTGAGCATTTATACTTAATAATATGAATCTCTTGTGGTTATTTGGGAAGTGGTTGCTGGGACGGGAAAACTTGGCCTACATAGTACTGTTCTAATAAAGTAATATAGCTATAAAATAAGAGTCCTAACAATCTTTTTGTATATTTATAGATCAGTGCCTCACTCAGCCCTCATCAGAGAAGTTCCTCCTATAGTAAACAGAGACCCACAAGTGGACAGTGTTTAGAGAGTGAGAGATCTTGGGACACTCAGTCCTAAATGGTATGTCTATACCAAATCCTTCCCCTCTGAGCTCAAGGAACTCTCTAGAAGAAGAGGTGGAAAGATTGTAAGAGCCAGAGTGGATGGATGATACCAAGGAAACAGTGTCTTCTAGACACAACAGGACTGACATGTGTAAGTGGTGGCAGAGATACTACTGAATTACAGGGCCTGGAGTTTCAAGTCAGATGGGGCCCCAGTTTTGAGAGAGGAAGCAGACACGAGCCCCCAGCCCTAACCAAGACGCTATCTCTGATTGACATCTACCTGCAAAGGAAAAATTAAGTTTTCTTCAATGACGTCTCACACTAATGGGTAAGCTCCATGCCCAAGTGTAGATTCACACCTGAAATGAGTAATGGTATTTTTGTGGACTTTTTGTCTCATAGCACTGGGTTTGGGCATTTTTTTTCTTTTTCTTTTTTTGGATTTACTTGTCCTTTGCTTGTATATTATGGTTTCCATGTTTATGTTTGTATGGGTCTTTTCTCTTTGTTATTTTTCTTACTTCAGGTTTGTTTGGCTGTTTTCTAAAGAAATAAAGAAGGCATGAGGTTGGGCGGTTGGGAGAATCTGGGAGTTGGGGGTGGGAAAACCATGACCAGAATATATTGTATGAAAAATAACATTTTCAATTAAAAAGTTAGTGGTAGACACATGTCAACAAATATCTCCAAAAAGGCCAAGTCCACACAACCGAGGCATTTTACCCTCAGAAGATTTTATGTTGCTGCAGTACTAGGTAGTCTATCCTCAATTCTCCCCAGTTGCTTTGGTAGTGTTCCTCAATACCTATTTCGTCTTATCCACTGTCCAACTTAAAAATCACAAAAACGGTTAGCATTAAATCTTTCCTTTTTCTTCTTAAATCTAGAAAAGTCTA
Organism: Ondatra zibethicus; assembly: GCA_004026605.1. Classification (NCBI taxonomy): domain Eukaryota; kingdom Metazoa; phylum Chordata; class Mammalia; order Rodentia; family Cricetidae; genus Ondatra; species Ondatra zibethicus. The sequence goes on from PVIU01001693.1 coordinate 64,678, forward strand.
CTAGACTTTTCTTTGTCTTTCATGACACTGACTTTCCGAAGAGACTGCATTTGATTTGCAGAATGTCCCTTAATTTTGGATTTGCTTCCTCACTAATAGAGACAAATTGCATGCTTTGTCAAGAATATTGTCTTGCGTCCCTTTTTGTGAACCACAGGACACAAGAAGAGAATCTATAATTCGCAGTGGCGTTAGCTTTAATCACGTGGTTAAGGCGATTTTCTTGCTATGAAGGTCTCTTCCACTTCAGTAAGTAATCCATGGAGTAAGTCTTAGAAACCATAGGCACATCCTTAACCATTTTCTAAGGAATCCATTGCTATTATGGTGTCTCCAAAATGGTGGTTTCCCGCTTGTGGAATTTCTCCTTCATTGATGGCTTGGGTTCTCTTCTCAAGATGACCTCTCTCTCCTCCATTTCCTCTCCCTTCGAATTAACTCGCAGGCTTCTGAATCTCCCAGTCGCTGATCCCCTGGGGCCTATGTTTTCCCATCCTCACAGCTGAGAAGACACGGAGGCACACTCGACAAGGGCAGTCGACCTGGGCTGATGTCTCCATTAGAAATCTGCAACTGAGAAGACGCGGAGGCACACTCGACAAGGACAGGTGACCTGGGCTGATGTCCCCGTTAGAGATCTGCAAGTCATCCACCGAAGGACGGCCGGGCCCGGGAGTGACATTCCAGCTGGCGGCACGTGTCTGCAGACGCAAGGCAACAGTAGCCACGGCTTCGGCACGTTCTCGCGAGAACCCCCGCCTCCGGGCACGGATGGGGTTCTCCAAGCTTTTTGTCCTTTTCCTCAACTCCCACCAGTCACCCGCCTGCTGGGCAGGGGGGGGGCGGGGAGAGCCTCCCGCGCACGCGCACGCCAAGCCGGACAGTTGGCAGACTCGTCCCCCGCAGCCCCCAGCGCGCCGGGATGGAGGCGCGGCACCGCGCGCGCACCCGCGCGCTTCTGGGGCGACGGACGCGCAGGCGCGGCGGGGAGCGAGGTCGCGCAGGCGCGGACGGCGTTGGTGAGACAAGACCTTCAGCGTTGCCTTGGTGGAGCGGGACGGGACGGGGCCCACCCTCTGGTTGGAGGTGAGACAGCCGCTGCCCCGGGCCGGGTGGGCGGAGGGCCGGCGGGTCTGACGAGCCGAGGCCGCCGAGGAGAAGCTGAGGGGCGCCGGGTCCAGGGCGAGGGGAGGCGAGGCGAGGCGAGGCGGGGAGACTCCAGCTGCCCGAACCTTGTTGGCCGCCTGAGGGCGGGAGTCGCCTCCCTGGGCCGCAACCTTCCGCCGTGCCCGGCTTGGGCTCTGGCGTTCTGCCCGGGGTCAGGGCTGGAAGGAGGGCGGTTTCTAGAGGAGACGAGTCCTGGAACCCTAAAGCTACACCCCACCTTGCCTTCCCTGACCTCCCTCTCTGACGCGTCCAGCATCTGTCAGGCGTGGCTTGCACTCCTGACGGCCGAAGTGAGGATGCTCTTCATGCATCTTAAAAAGGAAAAACGAGGAACAAAAGAGAAGCTGTAGCATCTAGTTGGTGCCTTTTGTTTTCCTCTCGGGGTCCAATGCAGCCTCGGGGTATGGTGCATAGCTGTTTTGTAGAGCGGATAGAAATGGGAGGCTGTGGCTTTACTCTCGAGTAATATGGAGTCTCTGTGTTTTCTCGATTTTTGCTTGATCATACCAGCAGTGCATTGCCCATCACAATTGTGGGCCTGAATAAAGGACAGTTTGGGCATAAACGAGTTCAGTTAGCCACTTGACTTTTGCAAAGTTGATGTTGAGAAACAGGCGATCAAAAAGCTCAAAGCTTGTAATTAACTTACACATTTTGACCATTTTAAGTGTATTTTCTTCTCGGTCGGTCTAATAAACTTTAAACATTTCTGTCTGAATAGCTAAGACCTGCATTTCTATACCGCTTTCCCAGAATAATGGCAAACAATTTACACCACTGCTGGAATTGTAAAATTGCCCTGTTAGTGGACTCTAAACCCTGCAGTATGGAGCACAATTTTATTATAGATTGATACAGAACAACACTACTCATTTGCCTTGACTCTGACTTTTCTTTTGGTTGGTGCCTCCGATAGAACCCGGGCCTTTTCTGTGTAAGACAATTGCTTTACCCATATGCCACCTCTGTTCTCTCCATCATTTTAAGGTGTGTGTGGACTTGTTTGTGTGGTGTAAGTACATGTTTGTGTGCACACATATGTGCATATGGAGGCCAGTGGTTAACGTTGGTTGGGTATCTTCCTTAATTGCTCTCTTATTTTTTGAAGAAGGGTCTTTTCTCTGAACTCATCCATTTGGCTAGGCTGGCTAACCATCGAGCTCCAGGGTTCCTTGTGTCTCTGCCTTGTCCTTACTCCAGTGCTGTATGGGTCCTGGGGATTCATGCTCAGTTCCTCAAGCTTGTGTGACACACACTTTGCCGACCAAGCCCTTTCTTCTGCTGTGACATTAAATATGATGTTTTGGTGTGTTCTTTCCTCTTAACTGTATTTCCTAGTGTATTTGACAGGTATAGTTTTTAATGCATTCCCAGCTATGAAATGAGTCATGCTGAATATGGTGGCACACAACTATAATCCCAGCCTGGGCTATAAACCAAGGCCCTGTTCAGCTATCGTAAAGGCCTAGCAGAAATTCAGATTAAGAGTTGGACTTAGTATAAATACATAGGTTATTTAAAGGACTTGTGACATGTCCATAGTTCAGGCATAGTGATTGTAATTTGCAGGTGTGTTCAACCTGCTGGCATTGTGACACAGCTTCACCTATAAAATTCATGCTCAATAACTTTGTCATCTATAAAGGTCATGCTCAAGAACCAGGCAATCAACTTACAAACAAATCAAAAGCAAAGATACAGGGTCTCACTGTGTAGCAACCCCTGCCTTGCTTCAGACTTATAGACTGTGTCTGCCTCTGCCTTCTGAGTACTGGGGTTCAAGTTGTGTGTCACCATGCCCAGCTTATGCTTTATTTTATATATGGGGTGTGTGTGCGGGCACTTCTGGATGCTTTGCCTCTGCCCATGTGTGATGGTCAGGGGATGACTTGGGGGAGTTGGTTCTATCTACCATGTGTGTTCTGGCATCAGAATCAGGTTATTAGGTTTGGTGGCAAGTACCTTTACTTGTTGAACCATCTTACCAGTCCGAATTAGTGAGCTAGTGTATTTGTGTATGTGTAGATGTGTGCGTGAAAATGGGCTGGAGAGATGGCTCAGTGGTTAAGAGCACTGCCTGCCCTTCCAAAGGTCCTGAGTTCAATTCTCAGCAACCACATGATTGCTTGAGGAAGAGACCTGGTCAGTTGTCCTCATCAACTTACACCATGAAACCCAATATAGCAAAGTTCAACATAACCGCCATATACGGGCTGTCCATGCATGCTTCAGCACTGCCAGGACATAAATTTCAATTTCAAGATGTATGCATAGCACTGCTTGATTGTGGAGGTCAGAGGACCTTGTGGGAGTTGTGTCTGCTTCCACCATGTGGGTATGAGGTTCAGAAGCCAGGTCATGAGTCTTGGCAGACACTGCCTTCACTCCATCTCACCAGCTTCACATCTCGTGGTGACTTTTCCTTTTGTCGGTAGTGGGCCACGTTCATTGCTGTCCTTGGCTGCATGTGGCCCCCAGGTGGAACATGCCTGGAAACTGATACTCAGGAATTTTCTGGTATCATAAAATCCTGCTAATGGAATTGTTTTAGATAGTTCCATAATTGTTTAGATTGGGCTTCTGAGTCTTTAACAGGGAGAGGACAGAAACTGCTTCAGGGGTCTGCTATGCAGAGGTCTGAGGGAGGGTATAGTCAAGCTGGGTGAATAATGAGAGCCAAGATACAAAGCCAAAGCGCTGGATTTTCAAAGGTTGTAATTTCAAAGTTCATACCTATGATTGGTAAACAGGTTACCACAGATGAATTCTATTCTGTTTCTAGGTAGTGGTAAGATTATAACATTTTTACAAAGCTTTGGGAAAGACCATATTCTGGAAGAGTGTATTTAATTTAGTAGTGTGTATGTCACGTGTGTACAGATGGCTTGCAGAGGCCAGAAGAGGATGCTGGGTCCCCTAGAGCTGGCTTTGGGACTATGGGCTGCCTGACGTGTACTGGTGACTGCTGAGCACCACTCCAGCCTTTGTAGGTGTTTTTGTTTATTTGTATTTGTGAGAAGGATCTTGTAGCCTAGACTGACTTTGGTTTTGAAGTCCTCCTATTCTAGAGTGTTGAGACACCTGGTTCAGTCTCTTGAAGCCTTTTTATTTTATGTTTAAATTTTTGAGACAGGGTTTCACTATGTTGCTCTTTTTGGACTGTAACCCTCTATATAGACAAGGGTGGCCTCGAACTCACCACTTCTCTCCTGAGAGCTGAGATTAAAGGCATTACCACCACACCCAGCTTCAAAGCAGTTAAGAAATTCCTTTGGCTTTTTAATTTTTTATGAATTTATATGTATGGATGTTTTGCCTGCACACATGCCTGTGTACCACATGTGTGCAGTGCCTGTAGAAGCTAGAAAAGGGTGCCATATCCCTTGGAACTGAAGTTAAAGATGCTGTCAGACTCCATGTGGATGCTGTGAATTGAACTTCTGGTCTTTGGAAGAGCAACTAGTGTTCTTAACTGTTGAGCTGTGTCTTCAGTCCCAGTGAAGCTTTTTTGGTGTGGCTGTAGTACAGGGATTGAACCTGGACGCCTCTGTGCTAGGCAAATGTTCTACTTTTACTGATGTTCCCAGTTCTCCTTTTAATTTTTTATTCTTATCTTTGAGTCAGAGTCTCACTAAGTTGCTCAGGCCAGCCTTGAACTCGTTCTGTGGTCCAGGATGGACCTAAACTCTTTATCCCCCTGCTTCATCCTCCTAAACAGCTGGGATTGGAAGCTTAAGCCATCTGGTCTCTTTTAGGAACTGAATTTCAGAGTAGCAAAATATTTAAAACCTTGAATGAAGGTTTCTAAGCCCCCCCCCCCAGCCTTGTTTTGGAGACAAAGTTTCCATAAGTTTCTTAGACTGTCCTTGAGCTTGTACTATTCTCTTTCAGCAGCTGGGCTGAGAGTACAGGCATGCATCTGTATACTTTCAACAGCTGGGCTGAGAGCACAGACATGCATCTGTATACTGTGAACAGCTGGGCTGAGAGCACAGGCATGCATCTGTATACTTTTTTACCCCTGTGGGGTGTGGAATTGGGATTGAACCTAGATCTTCATACCTCAACTCTGAGGATTTAACCAAATGTTTTTACATTTCCTTAAAACTTTCTCTTTGTGATCTGTGGACTAGCTCAGTTGGTGAAGTACACAATCAGGAGAATCTGAGTTTGATTTCTAAAACCCATTTGAAAAGGCTGAGCATAGTGGTGTGTACTTGTAACCCAGCCTCGGGAAGGGAGACAGGCAGAAGGACCAGTGATAGACCCTGTCTCAAAATATCATGACACCTGAGGAACAAAACACATGCACGTGTGCCTGCACAAATGCATACCTACCACACAAATACATACACATGAAAGACAAAACAGAACTTTGTTTTCTTTCTTCCTTTTTTTGCCTTTTTTTTTTTTTTTTTTTTTTTTTTTTGCTTTTTGAGACAAAGTTTCTCTGTGTAATGTGCCTGGCTGTCCTGGAACTAGCTTTGTAGACCAGGCTGGGCTTGAACTCACAGAGATCCATCCGCTTCTGCCTTCTGACTGCTGAGAATCCCGAGGGCTGGGATTAAAGGCGTGTACCACCACTGCCCGGCAAGAACTTTGTTTTCTTTGAGATACAATTAAAAAGAAACTCTGGATCTCATAAGGAAACTCTTATTTTCTAGTCTAAGGAACAGAATACCTTTTTTGAATTTTGGTTATATTAGTTTTAGTGCTAATGATGGCAAAGGAAAGAAAAGCATCTTCTCAGGATGAAAGAGTGGAGAGTTGGAGTGAGCATACTAAATGGTTACTCGTCTGTCTTTATTTTTAAGATATGTGTAACACACCAACTTACTGTGACCTAGGAAAGGCTGCCAAGGATGTCTTTAACAAAGGGTATGGTAAGTATGCAATGGTAAATTTTTATGTTGGGTCAGGGTTAGTGATGAATTATGAGGATTTAGTTGCATGTTTTTTTTTGTTGTTTTGTTTTTTGTTTTTTCGAGACAGGGTTTCCCTGTAGTTTTTAGTCTTTCCTGGAACTAGCTCTTGTAGACCAGGCTGACCTCGAACTCACAGAGATCTGCCTGCCTCTGCCTTAAAGGCGTGATTAAAGGCGTGCGCCACCACAGCCTGGCTAGTTGCATGTTTTTACAGATCCTTAAAAGTTTTGCTTTGTAGGCTAGGGACCAGCTCAGTTGGTAAAGTGTATAAGATACTCTTTTAGAAAATAAGGGTGAGTGACCATTAATCCACATCACAAATATTAAGAGCTAGTAATAGCCTCTTTTATTCTTTAGACTCCTTTACAAACATTAAGAGCAGTTATTATACATATACACATGCATAACATATCTAATATCTGTAATATAAAGTAGCGTCCACCTATAATATTTATGCCTTATTTCACTAGTTCTGTGTATGATGAAAGTGCTTATTGCCTCTCTGTATAATGGTTTGTTTGTTTGTTTTTCCCTTGTGATGGGGTCTCACTACATGGCCCTGGCTGGCTTGGAACTTGCTGTGTAGACTAGGCTGGCCTGGAATGCACAGAGATCCACTTGCCTCTGCCTCTTGAGTGCTGGGATTAAAGGTGTGTGCCACCATTCCCAGCCCATATAATGTTTTTAATACACCAATTTTTAATGAGAATGCAGATGCCATGTTTTAATTTCTTTTGTAACAATATATGATCCTTTTTACAAGTAGAAAATGTTTTAGGTTTTAAATTTTTAATACTTCTGTGCTATACATATTGATTTTTTTCTTACCAATGTACATTATATTTTTACCTTGCATATACACACACATACACAAACATAGATATACATGTGCACATGCATATACACACACAACAGCATCGATTTTTGAGTAATTTTAGTTTTTAAAATAGTGCATTTTAAAAAAGGAATGAGTTTATTCATTTTATACATATTTATTTTATGCTTTTATATATTTTAAAGGTATGAGTTTATTTATTTTTAGAGCATTTAGAATTATACTTCTTTTGTTATAATTCCGTATCTTTTTGAATTCTTATGAGAATACCTTATATTTTCCATATGGGATGTATAATGTATTACTTTCATATTTTTTAAGTTGAAAAACTGGAGCAAAAGTTAAATTTTGTATATTACTTTGTCTTTTAATTTTCCTAGGGTTTGGCATGGTCAAAATAGATCTGAGAACCAAGTCTTGTAGTGGAGTGGTGAGTACCTAAGATATTTCTAATAGGTAAAGCCTGCTAATTTAAGGGAACTGATTTTGCAATGACTGTTTACTGTTATGTAAAGCAGCATCTGCTTGACACAGTTGTGCACCCTGCAGCTTTGCCCTTCTCTGGTTTCACTGAGTCTATGATGCCTGTGGACAATTAGGTTGAATTTGGGAGGAGGTTTTTTTTTGTCTTCAAGCATCCTTCAAATTTTTTTTAAATTTATTTATTATGTATATAGTGTTCTGGGCACCAGATCTCATTATAATGGGTTTGAGCCATCGTGTGGTTGCTGAGAATTGAACTCAGGACCTCCAGAACAGCAGTCAGTTCTCTTAACCTCTGAGCCATCTCTCCAGCCCAGGCATCCTACCCTTAGGTGAAACAGAGTGTATTTTTTACTTATATCATATTTATACTTTCATGAATATGTATGAATACTGAAACAAACAGGTCATACAAGTTTTATTGGTTTTTTACAAAGTAAATTCATTTTAATCTGTCTTCTCATTATTGACTTGTGCAAAATATAGACTACAATTTATTTTTATATGTGTGCATATACAAGATTATTTTATGTTTTTAAAAGGGATTTTATGTATATGGGCCTTTTGCCTGCACATATGTCTGTGCACCACATATGTGCCTAGTACCCAAGGAAGCCAGAAGAGGATGTCAGATCCCTTGGAACTGGAGTTAAAGACAGTTGTGATTCATTTTGTGGTTTGCTGGGAATCGAACTCTAGTCTGTTGGGAGAGCAGCCCTTCAGCCCTTATTTTATGGGCTTTTTTTTTTTTTTTTTTTTTTTTTTTTTTTTTTTTTTTTTTTTTTTTTTTTTTTTTTTTTTTTTTTTTTTTGGTTTCTCTGTAGCTTTGGAGCCTATCCTGGAACTAGCTTTGTAGAACAGGATGATCCGCCTGCCTCTGCCTCCCGGGTGCTGGGATTAAAGGCATGTGCCACCACCGCCCAGCCTATTTTATGGTTTTTAACTGATTCTCTTCCAATCTTTTTTATTACAAGTCAAGATGTTGACATATTTTTCAAAGCATCATTAACCAGACATCCAATAAATCTTAGCAAATAGATGAACTTTTTCCCCCTCTGGTACTGCATACAGAACCTAGGGCCTCATGCAAGCAAGGAAAGTACTCTACCAATGAATTACATCCCAGACCCCTGGTTTACTTTCTATTTTGATCAGGGTCTTACTAAGTAACCAGTGTTAGCCCTGAACACACCTGTATCCCAGACAGGCAGGCCTTGAACTTTCAGTCCTCCTTCCTCAGCCTTCTAGGTAACAAATGGTAGGCCTGTGCCACTGAGGCTAGTGGGTTAGCTTTTTGTCTTTTCTTCCTTCTTTTTTTCCTGGTGCTGGGTACCCAGGGCCTTGAGCATGCTAGACAAGCGCTACAACATTGACTGTCACCCAGGTGAATGTTTAATTCACCTTATTCTCTGATTTATTTTTACAGGCTACATCTTTAGCTGGTGCTTACTTATTCAAACCCATGCACGTTTTATTTATGAATATAGTTGTTTAATTAGAAGGATGAAAGGTTTGTGCATTTCGTATGGTATTTTGCATCTTACTCTGCACAGCTGGGGTTTGTCCTGTTACTCTTTCCCTTGGTCCCTTGGCCATGAGTGAATGTATGTGTGACCTGCCTTGCTAAGGAAGCTTTGTGCATGTGCTTCTGCTGAAATAGGAAAACTGTACACGTTTTAGAATTTTCAGAAGTTACGATTGTGCCTTTCTCTCTCTTTCATGCTGCTGCGGTGGTGGTGTGCATCAGATGGTGAGGAGGAAACCCTTGCATGCTTGTCCTGTGGCTGCTTCTCTCATTTATGATCAGTTTCGTCCTCTGTGTGCATTTCTCGGGCTCTGTTTTACAGTGACTTTTCTCTGTGTTGCTTACTAGCATTAAATGCATAGCTGAAGATGCCATTGCCATGTTGTAAATGGATTTTATTCTCATTTGACTGAACTGTCAAATTAGACCCAAATCTGGACTTCAGCTTAGAGCAGTTGTAGCTTTACCTTTGAATTTGTGTTTCTGGTACCTCAGATTCTCAAAAGAGCTTCAGACTAAGAGATGGAAGGAAGACATGTGGAATAACACCAAAATATTTACATTTGCTGTATTTGTCACTTTTGAAAAGTAAATATAAAAAGTACAATATGAGGTAGATTTATTATTAAGAGCAACAGTTTTCATATTAAGGAATTAACCTGAGCCGTTAAACATGGCTCATGCTGTATTGTTCTGCCCTAAGTGGACACATAGTTTTCATCTTGGAAACTTTCTATGTAGTATTAATAAACACCATAGCTTCCCAGTGGCTTTTTCTGCATAGATCTCGAGTTAGGGCTAAAGGGAGACTCAGGTTGCAGACAGTGAAAAGGGAGGAAGGGGCAGCCTTTTGTTGCTGTTGGCCGGGTTTCAGAAGTGCCCTTGAAAGCAGCAGGGCCAGGCAGAAAGTTTCTTGATAGTCATGGATTGTCAGTGACAGCTATTGACTATTTGCTTCCCCCTAGAAGAAAGGTTTTTTCCTAATTGTTTACTAATATGATGGAAAGGACACTTTAGTTGAAAGGAGGATATATTGCATTCATAGTGATTATTTTGTACTTTAGAGGGTATGCCAGGTGGAGGAAGAGGAAAGAGGCATTTTAAATTCTATTTTACTGTGAAAATGGGTAGATAATTGTGATGTTGTTTGAAAGAGTTTATGGTGAAGATTTTACAGATACAGTTTTATGGCTGAAGCATTCATGTTTCACAACATTGTAAATGTACTTTAATGCTGTGTCAGTATATGTTGAAAATGATCAAGTTTATTTTAAGTGTATTTTTTCTTTTGCAGTGCTGGAATGGAACCCAGGGCCTTGAGCACACTAGGCAAGCACTTTACCATTAAGCTACTTCACAAGACCATAAAATACATTTTTAGAAAACAGTAGTTGGGCCTGGAGAGACGGCTCAGCAGTTAAAGTACTTGCTGTCCTTGCAGAGGACCCAGGTTTGGTTCCTAGTAGCCACATGCTGTTCACAACTGCCTGCAACTCTAGTTCCAGTGACTCCATCCAACCCCCTTCCTGGTCTTGAGAGCACCAGGCATACACATAGTACACATACATACATGTAGGCACTCATATATACACATAAGTAAAATTAAATCATAAATAAAGCAATAGGTTGAGGGTATAGTTCAGCAATAGAGATGTGGGCAGGGCCTTGGGTTCCATTCCCAGCTCCTTTCCCCACCCCCACCCTCATCCCCCCACACTCCCACCCTCTCCATCCTTGCACCCCCCCCCCATACCTCCACTTCCTAAACTAAACTGTTGACTATAAAAAGAAAGTGTGCGAGATAGTGTTTATAAATTCTTAAATACCTCTAAATTTACTGTTTGACAAGTATTATAGAGAATCTTAGGCTATGAAAGTGAAATTTTTGAAAGTTAAGTATTTTTGCCTTTTTAATAAAGGCATTTATTTCCAGCAGAGATACTGTTCTTTTAAAGTTAAGAATTTAATATGAACAATAAAAAAGAATGTATGGAATAATAAATACCAATAAGAAGGGAGGAATAATGGAAAGTCTTAAACCTGGTTAGTGACAGAAAGAAAGCAGGAGGTACATTGTTGAAGGGTAGGGTTGTGGTGAACAGTAAGTTGTATTGGTTTCTGATGCACTGAACACTGTTTTCTGAAATGAATGATTTCTGTTTGGTGAGATCATCTTAAAATAATTATTTTGTCTTGTTTACCAGGAATTTTCTACTTCAGGTCATGCTTATACTGATACAGGGAAAGCATCAGGCAACCTAGAGACCAAGTATAAGGTCTGTGACTACGGACTCACCTTCACCCAAAAGTGGAACACAGACAATACTCTGGGGACGGAGATCTCTTGGGAGAATAAGGTGAGAAAAAGCAGTAGACGTTATTTGTAGGTTTAGTATCTCTTTCACATCAAATAATGAGCATAACTGGGCCTGGAGAGATGGCCTAGCTGTTAAGAGTACCTACTGCTCGTACAGAGGACCTGAGTTCAGTTCCCAGACCTCCAGCTCCAGGGGATCTAAAACCTCTGGCACACGAGCACCTTCACCCATGTGTGTACTCCCACACAAGCCCACATGAGTACTTGTGAGTATAATTAAGAATATAAATCTTTAATAAATCGATAAGCTCCAAATTTAATCTGAGTGGGATTTTTCGGTCTTCTACCACATTTTCTCTTTTTATTTGTTTTCTTGGCGTGTCTTCACATTTGAGAAGTTCATGCTGCACCTTTGTTCTGATTAGTGTCAGTCAGTCCTCTCCTGAGCAGTGGGACTCTCTTTGGTAATTTAGTTTACTTTTGTAGTCTTTGCAAAATATATGAACAAAAACATTTCTAAATTGTTTAAATGTTTCCCAGGAGAAAGGCAATTAGCTGATTTTGTTAGGTTCCTGCTGTGTAGAGGGCACTGTGTTTTTCTTTTGGAGAATAGATTGCATGTAGTCCAGGCCAGCCTCAAACTTTGTAGCTGAAGTTGACCTTGAACTCCTGATTTTCCTGCCTGCACCACCAGGCCCGGCTGAGTGTTCAAGGCACATCTGTGTGTATTGACACATAGGAAGAGGTACAGCTGAAGAAGTTGGTTTTGTTAAGTGCCAGGTTATCTTATAGTTATTTCAAGAAAGTATCAAGATTATTTTGTTACATTGGAGTAATTTGTTTACAATAATTTATATTATTTAATGTATTAGGATTTGTCCTATACATTTTAACCTTTTTTAAATTTTTGTTTTTGGTTTTTTGGTTTCCAAGCCCTGGCTGTACTACTCACTCTTTAGAGCAGGCCGGCCTCGAGCTCACAGAGATCCGCCTGCTGTTCTTCCAAGTGCTGGGAGTAAAAGGTGCTGGCACCTTTTTAAAATGTCTGTGATGGCCTCATTCATTCTGTCACTCAGGCTAGCTACAAACTTTTGTGCTTAAGGTTTTCAGCCTCAGCCTCCTGAGTAGCTTGGATTACAGGAACGTGCCACCATAACCAGCTTAATTCATATTTTGATAAGAGAACCAGGAGGAGGGGAGGGAGTTAGGGGAAGAGGAAAGCTAGGTGAGTGGTAGTGCCTGCCTTTAATCCTGGCATTGTGGGTGGCGAGGGGCACGGGATCTCTTGAGTTCAAGGCTAACTTGGTCTATAGAGGGAGTTCCAGGACAGCCAGGGCTACACAGAGAAACCCTGTCTTGGAAAAAAGAAAGAAAGAAAAGATAGGGGAGGTAATATATAATTTACTATCTGGCTTTCTTTAATGACTTCATTATTAAAGAGAAAGTGGGAGGAAGCTTTAGAATTGGCTTTTTTGAGTTAAAGAATAGAAAATTAATTGTTAATTGACAAATTTTTGTTTTACAGTTGGCGGAAGGGTTGAAACTGACTCTTGATACCATATTTGTACCAAACACAGGGTAATTATTCAAACTAATTTTTTTTCTGATTTCTTTTTGAAAGTCTAGAGCTTTAGCTTTGGAAATGTAAAATGGAAAGTATAGGGCGGGGAGAAACCGGGAACTTGTTCTGGCAATGCTAGAACACTTGCATGGCTTTAAAAGAAGAGCTCCTCTAGGCAGCATAACATTGCCAGTAAAACAATTTCAACTGGCATACCTAGCTTAGGAGTTAGAAGGGCCGAGAGCATAGTTATTTCTGTTCTAAAGACTAATGGGTGTGGCAAGAGTGTAATCTACTGATTGTCAGGGACCAGAGTGAGTGGTCATGCTGCTGTCTTAGAAGTCCTTGTCCTCTGGGCTTAGTCTGTTTCCCCATTGTGTCATTCATCTGCCCGACCTAGTTTCTGCTATCTGAAGACAGAGAGGCTAGAGCCGTGCAAAGAGGAATCCGCTCTTAGATGTAGCAATGGGATTGTAGCTCTTCCTGTCTCACGCTTTGTTTTTAGGACAAACATTCTCTTAAAAACCTTGTTAGGAACTAATAGACAAACGTTATTCAGAACTAATTCTGAATAGTCAGCATTGCTGTTAAAGTATATTTCTGCTGGGTGTGTTGGTGCACACTTTTAATCCCAGCATTCTGAAGACAGGCAGGTGGAGCTCCGAAAGTTTCAGGCTAACCAGAGCTACTTATTGAGACCTTGTCTAAAACAAACAACAAAAAATGTATTTCTACTAGTAGGTTAATAATGTGTTTTGATGTTACTTTTGTAGCACTTGAAAATATTTAAGGATATTTGTTTCTCATGTATCTCTGTGTATATTTGTATATATAAAGTTATATTATTATATATTTATATTATTATATAATAATATAAATTTAGATATATTAATTTGGCAGTGCAATATCTTATTACATATGGACTTTGTATTTTTTTGACAAAATTGTGTATATCTGTGGGGTAATATGTAGTGTTTGAATATGTGTATACGCTGTGTAATCAAATAGGATAAGTGTATCTCATCAAACGTCTATCATTTCTTTGTATTGAAAGCAAATTTAAAACTCTTGCATTGTTTTTGAAATATATAGAACTTCATGTGTTTTGAAATATATAGTCCTGGTATGCAGCAGGACTTTAAGACAATTTTCTTTCTTTCTTTTTTTTTTTTTAATTTTAACTTTATTTTATGTGCATTGGTGTGAAGGTGTCAGATCCCCTGCAACTGGATCTTCAAACAGTTGTGAGTTGTCATGTGGGTGCTGGGAATTGAACCCGGGTCCTCTGGAAGAGCAGTCAGTGCTCTTAACCCCTGAGCCATCTCTCCAGCCCGATTAAGACAATTTTCATATCTGTTAATTATCTGGTGATTTGTTCATGCCTTTATGAGATTAATCATAAAATACTTTTATTATTTCAACTCAGGGTGAAGAATATATAATGACATACATTTCTTCACACACAAACACACACACACACAAATTCCCCCTCACACACACCTTTTTTGAGCAGAATTTCTTTTTGTAGCCCTGGCTCTCCTGGAACTCACAGAGATCCACCTGCCTCTACTCCAGGTGCCAGTATTAAAGGCTTGTACCATCCTAACTGTTGACATAAAGTTTAATCCTAACAGAGTTGTATTTGTAGAGCTAAGTCATTTGAAACATTTTTCAATATATTATGTCATCTGCCAAAACAATATTTACCTTTGGAGAGGGTCTTACTTTACAAGTTACTGGAAATAGTAGACTCAATATTTTCATTGTATTGTTTGTTTTTTACAGAAAGAAGAGCGGAAAATTAAAGGCCTCATTTAAACGAGATTGTTTTAGTCTCGGCAGTAACGTTGATATAGATTTTTCTGGACCGACCATCTATGGCTGGGCTGTGTTGGCCTTTGAAGGTTGGCTTGCTGGCTATCAGATGAGTTTTGACACGGCCAAATCCAAACTGTCGCAGAATAATTTTGCTCTTGGTTATAAGGCTGCAGACTTCCAACTGCATACTCATGTGTGAGTGTCTATAATTGTTTATAATAACAGCTAGTGCTGTTCCTCTGAGAGGTGGTAGCTGTGACATGGTAAGGTTAAAAGGGAGTAAAAGTTAGTATTGCTTGGTGGACACCAGTCCTGCTGAACATTTTCCTGGTTAGAAGTTCACGAATGGAGCACATTGTGCTGTGCTGCTCTTAGTTGCTGCTGTCAGCTTTTACTCCAGATTTTGGGATGTTTTAGAATCTGTAAAGGAACACCTAGTGGAGACAGCTGAGAGCATGTATGCACTTATTTTGACTGTATGTGGAAGCAGATGTTTGGAATACAAAAGAACAATCACCAAAATAATTTGAGTGTCCTGGAACTTCTCTGGTAATTCTATATGGAGATTTTCATGTATCTTTGATCAGAACCTAGTTACTCTCTCTATTGCATTCAGAAATAATAGGGTTCTCAAAGTAATCCTGGATTTCAGTGTTGGCTGAATCAGCCTGAACTTTGATTTATAAATATTTAGTTTTTTGGTGTTTTCAGACAGGATCTTGCTCTGTGGTGGTGGTACACGCCTTTAATCCTAGCACTTAGGAGGCAGAAACAGGCAGATCTCTGTGAGTTTGAGGCTAGCCTGGTCTACAGAGCTAGTTCCAGGACAGGCTTCAAAGTTACAGAGAAATCCTGTCTTGGAAAACCGGGGGGTGGGGGCTGGGGGAGACAGAATCTCATGTAGATCAGCCTAGCCTTGAACTCACTATGTAGCCTTGGCTAACCTTGAGCTCCTTCCAGTGCTGGGATCATAGGCAGGAATGAACTGTGTGTTTCTGAGGTATTGCTTTTCATGAGATACTCTAATATAGATAATGGTATTGAAACACTGTTGCTAGGAAACCATGGTATGATGTGGGATTCCCCTCTGCTGTGAATATGTTTTATTACCATTGGTTAATAAAGAAGCTGTTTTGGCCAATAGCCAGGTAGAATAGGGCCAGACTGGAAAGCCAAACAGAGAGACAGCAAACAAAAGGACCGAGTTGGGGAGACGCCAGCAGTTGCTGGAGAAGTAAGATGCCAGAGTAATACTGGTAAGCCATGGGGTACATGGCGATATACAGATTATTAGAAATGGGTTAATTTATATGTAGTGCTAGTCAGTGAGAAGCCTGAGCCATTGACTAAACAATTATAATTAATATTTAGCCTCCGAATAATTATTTTGTAAGTAATTGCGAGAATGGGTGGGTGGGAGAGAGACCCTCAGCTACAGTGGTATGCTTCAAAGAGCTGTGGGTTTCTATCTGGAGCTGTGTTCCTGGGTATTATGTGGAAAGTATTTTTTCACTCTGAATGTTCAGTAAATAAAAGCTAGTATTGTCCTTAGGCCTATATTTTTACCTCTCTCTTTCCATTCTTTATGGACCTAATGTCTGTAAAAAAGACTATGGTTATAGTTTCTAAATTCTGTGAAAGATACCTATGAACTGTATACTTACCTGAGGTGTCTGCCTTTGAATATAGGTAACTTGTGTTTTAAGACATTTATATTATGCAGAAGAGTCAAGTAAACAAATCAGGTGCTATTATGCTTTTGTTAGGCTTTTAGATACTTCATTGGTTTTATTTCTTGTTTAATAGTTAGTTTGTCCTAGGATTTTGCTAGACTTCAAAGTTGCACGGTTGAACCTATGTTTAGATAGTTGCAGACTTTGTTTCCATGTCTTAACAGTAAATGATTCAAACTTATGACTTTTATTTTACACTGAAAACAGGAATGATGGTACTGAATTTGGAGGCTCTATCTATCAGAAAGTTAACGAGAAGATTGAAACGTCAATAAACCTGGCATGGACAGCTGGCAGCAACAACACTCGTTTTGGCATCGCTGCTAAATATAAGCTGGATTGTAGAACTTCTCTGTCTGTAAGAATGTGCTGTGGGGTTGGGCCCCAGCTGTAAACAAGTGCTGCAGTGCCCTTACGGTTACATGTTCTTTATTAGCCTCATGACCTCCCTCATGTACATCTAAGGCAGGAAATGTGGGTGCCAGTCCTAATTTCTCCCCTGTTGGCTATTGTCAGACCTTTGGCCTCAGTATAGTCTTACTTGAGCTCTGTATAAGGCTCTCCATGTATTATCCTTTGTAATTCTCATAACTGTTTTGTGTGGTGAAGAGATATTACCTAGAAACTAGGTCAGTGTTGCAGTAAGCAGCAGTGTCAAAATATAAATTCAGATCTGGTGTTAGGACAGCAGAGTTCATGCTGTAATCACTGTCAGAGGTTGGAGATTGGCATCTCAAAGAATTCAGTACAGGCCAGGCATGATGCTGCAAGCCGTCAATCCCAGCACTTGGGAGACAGAGGCTGGCAGACCTTCTATGATTTCAAAGATAGCCTGGTCTACATAGTGAGCTCCAGGATAGTCAGGGCTATGTAGTGAGACTCTCTCAAAACAGGAACAACAAAATTCAGTACATAGAGATGCTTGGTAACACAATATTCTTGAAAATCTGTTTAAGGACTTTAAAGCAACCGGGTGGTGGTGGTGCATGCCTTTAATCCCAGCACTCAGGAGGCAGAGGCAGGTCAATCTCTGTGAGTTTGAGGCTAGCCTGGTCTACAGAGCGAGTTCCAGGACGGTCTCCAAAGCTACAGAGAAACCCTGTCTCGAAAAACAAAAAACAAACAAACAAAAAAGAACTTTAAAGCATACGTTCTCACAATTTCTGCCAGTCCTATTGGCTTCTTAAAAGATTTATCTTTTTATTTCTTTATTTTTTCAGTTTTAATAATTCTAGATTTAGCTCCAGTATGCTTTTACCTTTAGAAACCTTGTGCATGAAGCAGTTTTTGTATTGTAATGATGCGTTGTTGTTTTCTAACTGCTTCTGTTCTCATCTCTAATTGTAGGCCAAAGTAAATAATGCCAGTTTAATTGGACTGGGTTATACGCAGACCCTCCGACCAGGTATGTGAAAGGAATTAATTAATGGAGGGTCACAGTAGAAAGTTACAGGAAGAAAATGAATACAAAAGGAAAAAAGGGTAGTCTCTGGAAGCGCTCACGAAATCACTGCGTTGACTCAGGCATCTGTGGTAGCTAGTCATGCAGAGGATGGTGGGGCAAGTGCTTCTGTTATATATTTCTAACTATGTTGCCAGCCTTTGAATTTGGCTCATCTTTTTGTGTGTGTGTGTGTTTTATCTGTGTGTATATCTGTGTGAAGGTGTTGAATCCTAGAGTTACAGACAGTTAGTTGTGAGCTGCCATCTGGGTGCTGGGAATTGAACCGGGGTCTTCTGGAACAGTAGCCAGTGCTCTTAACCACTGAGCCATCTCTCCAGCCTCTGCCCCCCATTATTCTTAATCTTGAACTACAAATAGTTTTCTTCCTTATGCTCTGCTAGGCACAGGTCAGCAGACTGGACAACCTGTGCTAGTGTACAGTATAGCTTATAGTCTAGCCTAGGCATGCTGTACGCCATGCTGTTGACTCAGATCCATTATTTCTAGAAAATTTAGGTCTGAGGACCATACTGACTGCAAGTAACGTGGTGTGTTCTTCTCCCTAGGAGTCAAATTGACCCTGTCAGCTTTAATAGATGGAAAGAACTTCAATGCAGGAGGTCACAAGGTTGGATTGGGATTTGAACTGGAAGCTTAATGTGGTTTTGAGTAGAACATCATTTGTCCCTGGAAGTGAAGAGAATGAACCCACTATGTTTTGGCCTTAAAATTCTGTGAAATTTCAAAAGTGTGAACTTTTTATTCTTCCAAAGAATTGTAATCCTTCCCACACTGACGTCTAGAGATTACAGATCTATCCTCAGAGAGGTCCTTGAAGGCATGCCTGGAGATTGTCATGTTTGTGCCACATTTCAGTTGAGTTCTGCAGTGTTAATTTAAATATGTTTCTCAGCAACAGCGTAGTGTCATGTTAAAGAAAACAATCTGACTCCCAGTTTGTACATCACGTCCTGCATGTCCCACTCCACTTTTTCCATGACCTTTTGTTAGATCAGTCTCTGCTGTAGTGAAATCTTTGGTTTTGCATCAGAGTGAAATAAACCCATCCCATTTGGAACAGAATTGCTCATCTGATTTATGGGTAGTGGTTGATTTGTTTTTGAAAGTGAAGTTAAGTCTTAAGTGGCGTGTCTGAATCATAAGTGCCCTCACCTCTCCCTTCGACTTCCAGTTCTCACTCCTCCCCTGAAGGACGAGGCAGTGGTTTTGTTCTGCTGTGGTGAAGCACAGCTGTCAAGTAACTAGCTTCCTGTTGGATCCTGTCAAAGTGCCCTGAAGCTGCTGAGGGCATAGTAGTGGGTGAAGAGATGGACGGAGGGAAGAGGAATGGATGAGGAGGCTGCAGTGGGAAAGGGCTACCTCCAGGGCTTCTGGGGAAATGGCTTTTTGAGTACTGGGTCTGATAACACAACTGAAGAAGGCAGTTTAGGAGCAAGACGGGTAGATTAACACTCTAGGACGTACAGATATCTGTGCGCAGAACCCTTTTCTCCTAATACAGAAGTACTATATGGTGGTTATAACAGTTGTTGACAGCTTAGAATTAGATTAAAAGCAGAAATTCCCATTCCTTACAACCCTTCCTTTTCAGTACTGCTAGCAGTTTGATGTATATTCCTGCAGATGTTAGCATTTTAAGAGATCTCGTAGGTGTCCATTTATAGAAGTTAATAAAGTACTTATCTCCTTTTAGAATACACTATTTTTATAATGATTTTTTCTTTTTAGAAATTACTTTAAATTTTATTTACTGTCCTAGTCTCTATTGCTATGATGAAACACCTTGACCAAGGTGACTCCTGAAAGAAAGCTTACGTCTCAGAGGGTCAGTTCATGATGGTGGAGCAAAGGCATGGTGGCAGGAGCAGCCTGGAGCACAGCTGGCAAGTGGGGAGCACAGAGAGACAGATTGGGAATTTGAAATCTCAACACCCACTCCCAGTGACACCTAATCCTTCCCAAGCTAGGGACCAAGTATTCAAACACGAGCCTATGGGAGCCATTCTCATTCAAACCACCACGTTTACTTTGTGTGTGTGTGAATGCATGTGTGCACAAGTGTGCCCCAGTGTGTACGCTGAGGTCAGAGACAACTTGTGAGAGTTGGTTTTCTTTCCACCAAGTGGGTCTTAGAATGAAACTCTGGTCATCAGGCACCTGCACCCACTGAACCTTCTCACTCGCCTGGGAGTCCACTTCTAAATTTAATATGTGATCCCTCTTTCTGTTTGTTTATATTTTTACCAATGTTTGAGTGTTCATTTCCCTCTATCCTCAGTAACACTGGATATTGCAGATTATACTTATCGGTCTAATTTTTTTGTTCATGAGTTACTATGAATATGACATTCTTACCCGTGCTTAGTCCCACTTTATCATGGTGTGGGTGGAGTAAGAAGCTGTATATGGCAGAAGCTATCACAGCGTGCCTGAGAACTGTTTCGCGAGGCGATTCTTCAGTGTGGATAAGAGTGTCGGGGTGGAAATGACAGGCTGGAGCGGCATTCAGCCTTGCAGCAAGAGCTAATGAGCTGCACCTGGTTATCTTAGTTCTGGCTGTTAAAGTTGGTTGTATTCATGCCCTCAATTTAAGTAGAGAAGGCAGTCTCTGCATATTTTTATTTTTCCTTTATGTTGTTTCTCTTAAATTATTGATAGTGCAGAGCCAAGAAGCCATATTCTAGATATTGATTAGGTAATCCAGATTCGGATGTGGGAAGTTTAAAATCAGCCTTTCTTCAGTGATTCTGTGGCATTGTGGGTGGCTGGGCTGTATGCGGAGCGGCAGCCCCTCATCACAAAGCTGTGTAGACAGGAAGCACATGGGTTCATATACTAGCACCTTGCCTGGTCAGTTGGTATGAAGTGACCCATTTAAACCCCACAGTGATAACTGTGACCGCCTTGGAGACCTCAAGTCACAAGGAAGAACCAGGAGAGGCATCCCAGGCAGAGGAGCTGGTATGGTTCTCCCATTCTCCCCTGCTCTGGTGCAGGCTCGGGCTCTGGGTGCTGTTTACAGTGCCACTCAGTGCCTTCTCTCCTTGCCGTCATAGCACAGCAGTGTGAGTTCCAAGGCCACTATTCAACTTTGTGTTTAGTGATTCATTCAGGACATGGCCAGGGTTAGCAAGCTTTCTTTTTTGTGCCTCACTCTCAAGATGACTTATGCTAGATTTCACCACAGCCTGAGTCTGGCGCCTGGGAGCAGAAAGTCCCCCTTGTAGAGTGTATTTATCTGCAGTAGCTCTTTGATTGGAACTTCAGGGACACACGAAGGTCACATGCAAGCTTTCTCATTGGTGTGATCTTTTTTTTTTAAAGTATTTCGTGTGTATTGGTGTTTTGCCTGCACATGTCTGCACTACATGCATGCCTGGTGCCCACAGAGGTTGGGAGAAGGATTGGATCCCCTGGAACTGGAGTTACAGATGGATTGTGAGCTCCACTCAAACTCTCCAGACTGTAGTTTCAAAGTGCCTGGCAGAGCTCTCCGTGGATATATTGAGGAGGCACTGGTGGCTACCATTTCCCAAACCAACTCCTTTTCTTCCATATCCATGTAGTGCTTGGCGTTTGGGTCACATCTCTACCCCTTGCAAACTCTGACCTCACCCACCCACCCACCTGTCAGCTCTTCCCCAGAGCTCCTGCCCAGACGAAAATAACCTTGCGTTTTCTTCCTAAAGCCTCTTGGTCTCTCAAGAGCTTTGTCTTTCTACCTTTGGTGGCTTAGTCATTGACTTGGCATTTGATAGTCCCGGATGTTAGCTTACAGGTAACTAAAGCTGTTATTTGGTTTGGTTTCTCAGTAAGGAGCATTTCTAAAAGCAACCACAGGCCTCTGTGATCGTCAGAGACACAGAGATAATTTCTGTCATTGCTTGCAACTCTGAACTATGCCAGAATTAATGTTTTCTTAAGTGATTTCCCTGATGCAGCCCAAAGGGTGGGAAAAAGATGTAATTGCAATTACACTTGACCCCGCTAGGTGCCGCTGTGGTGCAGCGTAAGATACACACCAGCTTTCCTAGTCCTTTGGGGTCATTCAGTTCATTTTCTCGGATCTCCTCACCCCTCCTAGTAGTTCAAAATTCCTGAGCTCAGGGTTTGGTTAAAATATGGCAAGTTGGGAAAGATGAGTTCTCCATCCTACCCTAGGCAAAATTCATTTGGCTGTTTAGGCTTCAGTCCCCAGCAAGAGCCCTTCATTCTGCCCGAAAAACACCTTAGTCTCATTTAGTCTCACGTGCTTCCTTCTAGAGGTTTACAGAGCCAGACATCCTTTGCTTGCACTTCATTTCCAAGTTCTTAAACCTGTAGTTTTATTCCCAGGTCATCCTGCAGTGCTTTACCGTTCTCAGTTTAAATTATTTTTCCTTGTTTCTTTTTTTGTTTGTTTTGTTTTTTTGAAACAGCCTTCCTATGTCTTCCTGTGTACCTTTGGCTGGCCTAGAACCTCTATGTAAACGTGGCTGGTCAGCCACTGCCTCCCAGGCATTGGGATTAAAGGTGTGTGCCACCACCACAGCCACATTTTTAAAAACAAAACAAAACAAAAAAAAACAGGGTCTCTGAAGGGCTGTCTGTCCTAGAGTTCTCTATTGTACTCTCGGTTAGCAGCCACTTTGCCTGGCTCCAGCTATACCTTTATCTTTGTTATGAAGGTCTTAAAAATGAAATAGACTGCCCATCAAAATCCCAGCAAAATTCTTCAAAGACCTTGAAAAAACGGTACTCAACTTCATTTGGAAAAGCAAAACACCCAGGATAGCCAAAACAATCCTGGGCAACAAAAGAACTTCTGGAGGCATCACAATCCCTGACTTCAAACTCTACTACAGAGCTACAGTACTGAAAACAGCCTGTTTTGGGCATAAGAACAGACAGGAGGACCAATGGAACCGAATAGAAGACCCGGATATCAATCCACACATCTTCGAACACCTAATATTTGATAAAGAAGCAAAAAATATCAAATGGAAAAAAGAAAGCATATTTAACAAGTGGTACTGGCATAACTGGATATCAACATGTAGAAAAATGAAAATAGACCTATATCTATCACCATGTACAAAACTCAAATCCAAATGGATCAAAGACCTCAACATAAAGCCAGCCACACTGAACCTTATAGAAGAGAAAGTGGGAAGTACACTTGAACGCATTGGCACAGGGAACCACTTCCTAAATAGAACCCCAGCAGCACAGACACTGAGAGCAATAATTAATAAATGGGACCTCCTGAAACTGAAAAGCTTCTGTAAAGCAAAGGACATGGTCAACAAGGCATAACGACAGCCTACAGAATGGGAAAAGATCTTCACTAACCCCACATCTGACAGAGGTCTGATCTCCAAAATATACAAAGAATTCAAGAAATTGGACACCAGAAGATCACATAATCCAATAAAAAAATGGAGTACAGATCTAAACAGAGAACTCTTAACAGAGGAATCTAAAATGGCTGAAAGACACTTAAGGAAATGTTCAACATCCTTAGTCATCAGAGAAATGCAAATCAAATCAACTCTGAGATTCCATCTTACACCTGTAAGAACGGCCAAGATCAAAAACACTGATGATAACTTATGCTGGAGAGGTTGTGGGGAAAAGGGAACACTTCTGCATTGCTGGTGGGAATGCAAGCTGGTACAACCCCTTTGGATGTCAGTGTGGCAATTTCTCAGAAAATTAGGAAACAACCTTCCTCAAGACCCAGTAATACTACTTTTGGGTATATATCCAAAGGATGCTCAATCGTGCCACAAGGACATGTGCTCAACTATGTTCATAGCATTGCTTGTCATAGCCAGAAACTGGAAACAACCTAAATGCCCCTCGATTGAAGAATGGATAAAAAATTTTAAAAAAAGGTACATTTACACAATGGTGTACTACACAGCAGAAAAAAATAACGACAGCTTGAATTTTGCAGGAAAATAGATGGAACTAGAAAGCATTATTTGAGTGAGGTAACCCAGACACAGAAAGACAATTATCACATGTACTCACTCAGGTGGTTTTTAAACATAAAGCAAAGAAAGCCAGCCTACAAACCACAATCCCAGAGAATTTAGACAACAATGAGGACACTACGAGAGACTTATATAGATCTAATCTACATGGGAAGTAGAAAGTATAAAAAGACACAATCTCCTGAGTAAATTATGAGCATAGGGACCTTGGGGGAGGGTTGAAGGAGGGAGGGGAGAGGCAGGAAGGGGAGCAGAGAATAATGTAGAGCTCAATAAATATCATGGAAAAAATAGACTTTACTTTTTAAAGGTTTAATTATTTGTGTGCATGAGCGTGTGAGTATCTGGAAACCAAGGATATCGGATCCCGTGGAGCTGGGGTTATAGGTATTTATCTGCCTAATGCAGATGCTGGATGTAACCCTGGTCCTCTGATGGAGCAGTAAGGACTCTTAGCAGCTGAGCCATTTCTCTAGCTCCTGCTCTGTTTATTTTTTAGTAGTTTTAGATTACAAGAACACTGAGCAAAAAGTAGTTCCCATATTCTCGTTGTCTTAGTTCCCATCCTTGTTAAAACCCAGTGCACTGGTGTAGTAATGTTATCGGCGAAATTGGGCTTTTCTTTTATGGGTTCTCAGAATCCTAGTAAAATAATTTTAAAATAGATTGAGAAGGAAGCTTGTAAACCATTTCATTAGGCCTTTAGCTGGCACTCGAAAAAGATGTTTTGAGTTAGAACTCAGAAAAAATGGGAAGGCTTACTAGTGAAGATCTGCAAGTAACTGCATTAGGAGAGGGGCTTCTGAGAGATAGATGATTATCTCACGAAGGTGACAATTATTCCTCCCATCTCCTTAGGAAGTCTTTAGGAAAGTCAGCTTTCCTGGGAGGAGGTGGTCCCTTGGCCAGGTGATTGGCAGGCCCAGCTTGTTTAACTCATAGGAGGAGACAACAGCAGGTGATACTTGGGGGCAGAGCAGAGGGGGAACTCAATTCTATTCTTTTGACCTAGAAGTAGTTTTCCCTTAAGAGGCCTCAACAAAGCACCAGCGTGCATATTTCACACGATACTTTAAATCCTAAGGAAGAACAGTCGTGATCCCTCATCTGGCCTTTTGCTATGTAGGGTGTGGTGGCCTGAAACTTGCAGAGATCTCCCTGCCTCTGCCTCCTGAGTGTAGGAATCAAAAGCGTGTGTCACCCCATCCAGCCTATGGGATGGATTTTACTGTGGCTTCTGTTGCTTGAGAACTCTGTCACTTAAGAACAAGAGGTAGGGAGGACTTACTTAAAAATTACCTGTTGAAAATTAATACGAATGTGTTTAGATCCTTCCAAGTTCAGGCTCTCAGGAAAGGGAAGACAGAAGTGTGAGGGATGACGCCCTTCCTCTGAGCATGGCTTTCACGTCCCCCAGGCAGCTCTCCTCTGCATGGGATGTTTGTCAGGGACTTAGGAGTTCCCTTTTCTGGAAGACTCAGCATTCCTTCCCTTGGGGACCTGACAACACCCTCTCCAGGAGCAGAGAGCACTAATAACCCATGTGTGGCCTGACTCCTTCGTCACACGCAGGAGCCTCTCATGGGCAATGGTTGTAAGGTTGGAGTCTGTTGGATTGAGTCTTTCCCCTCTCTTCTGGCATGGCATATAAAGTAGCCATTTCTTTGTCAGATAACAGACTTGGGGAGAGTTCCTGGGAGAAGCTTCTTTCACCTTGCTGGGGAGGCATGACACCCCCACCCCTCCCAACCCCCACCTGCTTCCTCTCCTGGGATTCAGCCTTGCCATTTGCCTGCTAGGGTTTCTTGACCTTCAGGTGGCACTTCCAGGGCAGGGACCGCAGGCTGTCTGGCCTGCACAGTGCGTGCTTACACTTTGCTGTTATTTTCTCACTAATAAATGTAATAGGACACTGAGTCTCCTAAGACCAACCGCGGAACACAAGGTGCCATCTTAAAGGGAGAGGATTTCAGATCTGGTAGTGAAGATGAGACTGAAGATGAGGAGGGTGGCGCTCAGCTGGTCCCCATCCAGCTCTTAGGTGGCATCACTGCTGCCACAGTGCGGGGCATGAAAGGTTTCACCCTGAGCTTCCCAGCTTGAGGGGAGACTGGGTTCCCAGTGGAAGCCAAGCAGGCGAGCTCCGTACAGGAACGGGAGCCCTCTACCATTATGGTGGGGTGGGTGAATATGTTCACAGTGGGGTTCCTGCAGACGGGTGTGGGACCCTTCTTTCCCTTTCGAGTTTTGTGTATTGGTTCCGTACAAACACAGAAGAATAGGAAGACGTAGAAGAAAGTTCAACAAGTATTTGAAAACCACAAGTGGCCAGATTGTAGTTTTGATTTTTGTGGAAACTCAAAGAAAAAAAAAAAAGACTTCAGAAGTAAACTTTTGAGGGGCACTTTTTTTTATTATAAATTTAATATGGTTGATTAATGAAAAAATTACAATGAAGTACCGTGAAAATGTATGTCAATATAAAAATATTAGCAGCATTTCCATGGTTTCAGGCTCTTAACATTTTAGTCATACTGTCTCTCACTGTCAGAAGACAACAGTGGCTCTACAGGACGACCTCAGATGTTCTGCATAAAAAAGGCCTCATGGATCCCCAAGCCCAGTGTCCTTTCTAATATTCCCCGCTCAGCCCTGAGATTTACAGCATCCAGGCATATCAATAGCCTCGCTGGCTTTAGTTTGCGACAAGAACTCCGCATTTCAGGCTACAGGGCGGAACATGGAGGGACACTGGGGTTGGACTTGATATGTATGTAGTGTTTAATTGTACACCCCCATTGCTGTATGTTGTCCACGCTGGTGACAGTGAAAGGCCACTGAACAAGCCTACCAGGACCTGGTATCGCAGCGGTGTGGCTTCTGCTGGTGAGCGGCTGGTGCTTCCAACCACACACGCTGCTCTGGCTGGGAGCTTGCCTGCTGATGGACCAGGCTCACCGCAGTGGCCAGTGGGAAGGGAAACAAACAACATGAAGATATAATACTGGCGATTTATCCCCTATTTCTTTGGTACTTTCCAAAATTCTCCAATCAGTAAAGTGTAAGGGAAGTAGACCATTCAAATTACAGTTGAAGTATTTACAAAAGCAATAGTGATACATTACACAGTAACTCATACACAGCTTCTGAACACATTCTTCAGAGAAAGCACTTGTGAACACCTGTCCCAGCATGATGCAATCACACAAGGGTCTGAGAACTTGCCCAAGTTTGTATTAAGTATCTCACTTATAGTACAGTATTTTTAAAAAAGGATTTTTATAACCTACACTTTTAAAAGTTTTTAACACTTGCCACCACTGAAATCATTATACACAGTTAACGGAATATTACACTTGAGGCAATACTCTTCCACTTTCATTCTGAGTTTGTCTGAAATCAATGCTAGATATCCTAGGTACACGATGTATATTTAATATAAGTAACTGCACCACATTATGTCATCACAATATCAGTCTGATACATACTACTATGTACAGGAGTTAGGCTAACTCTGGAGGATGAACGTCTGTGGCCTGGGTAAGCAGTGTGTGGCATGATGACGCCATCTGGAAGGTACGTGGGGGTGGTGTGCAGGGGTCGAAGAGGAGGGGGAGAGGTGTGACTACGGAGGCCCATGTTAGACTATTCCTACAGCCGTTTACAGACCACGCCTATGACAGGAGGATCCCATACATGAAGATAGCCATGATAGCAGCACTAAATAATCCAGCCACGGGGACAGTCACGAACCAGGCCACAAAGATGTTCCGGAAGAGGTGCCAGTCCACAGCCTTCCGCGAGCGTATCCAGCCCACGGCCACCACGGAGCCCACCTGTCGAGGCAGAAGCATCACAGTCAAAGGTGAGACACCAGGAGAGGCTTCACAAACACTGACCTCTCGGGTGTCTGTCGTGATGAGCGTCATGTCCCCCGAGCTTTTCTGCACTAGTTCTCTAGGGAGATCATTTTATATTTTCATAATTTATGCTATCAAACTAGCCCCGTTCTGTAAAGTCCCGATGGACAGCTTTGGAGGAATATAACCGTACTCTTCTCCATCACACAGCTCTCCCGATCTTTCCTACCCTGCAGCTATGCTTGGGTCCTTCTCCATAGACATTCCTTAAAATTCTTAAAATTCCATTTCTTTTTTTACTTATATTACATGTATGTGGGTGTGCACACACCATAGCCATGTGTGGGGCTCAGAGGCCTACACCGGGGACTCATTTCTCTTCTGCCACCACGTGGGTCTCAGGGTTGGCGCTCAGGTTGCCAGACTTGGTGGTAAGGGCCTTTCCACAGTGAGCCAACTTGACAGCCCTGCTTCTCACTGGGATTATTATGCAAACATTTTGCTCCCCTGCAACTATACGTTTCCTGTGTGTGCTTTCCCGTTTCTTATACTTTCTAACTGGCCGTTGTTGATAATCAAGCTCTGGATTTTTGTATTTTCATCTTGGATGTGGGCGGTTTCACTGTTAGCTTCATCTGATCTTTCTGAACATAACACCCACTGAGGGCCCATGTGAAGGCCCTACTCATGTCAACAGCTCATCCTTATGCAATTTATTATTCCACAGAAACAAAACTGGTCGTGTGACTAGTATAGACACTTTGATAACAATAACATGCATATTTCTTTGTTAAGATCTTATGCAAATTAGATATAAATCTCTTAATAAAATGTCCTTATTATGGTATAAATATTGGACAAATTATACTTCAAGATGAAAATGGAAGTTTAATTTTTTTATTTTAATTAGCTAATTTAATGTTTTTGAGACAGGGTTTCATTATGTGCCCTGGCTGGCCTGGAACTTGCTATGTAGACCAGGCTGGTCTCACACTCAAGAGATTCTGCCCACCTCTGCTGCCTGAGCACTGGGACTAAAAGCATGCCACCATAAGAGTTTGGCTTTAAAGCCAGTGTATGTATATATGTGTGTGCACACAATGGGTGTCACTGTGACATTTTCATACACATGTATACAGGGCACCTGGATATTCATGCTCTCTAATATCGTCTCACCGTCCTCCACTCCCCTCATCAAGCCCCCTTTAGAGAGGTTAGGATTTGTAGGTGGTAGTTTTCCTCTATGGCTCTGAGTTACAGTCTAGAGCTTCCTGTCACTGACAATTTCATACTTCCGGTGCAGCACTTTCCATCAGTGTGGAGGAGACGGTTAAGGACCCAGCCATGATAAGCTTAACAGGAACAGACTACCCAAAGGAAGTTCTTAACTTCCAACCATTATCATCTGCCACTATAGGACCCAGCCAGGATAAGCTTAATGGAGACCTGAGTCTCAGTAGTTTACCCTCAGGCAATACCCGGTTGCAGGAAAGATCACAAACTGAGATTACCCAGGCACCACCCAGGAACACCCCATCCAAAAGAAATTCCTAAGGTTCCAACCATGGTAGATGGGATCACCTGCTAGCACACATTCACCAGGACACCCCTAGACAAATGTCAGCCAATCAGGGGTCCTGAACCTTAGAAACCCCTCACCCCCACCTTTACTACTATAAAAATCCAACTCTAACTGAGCTGGGGCTCTCCGATTACACCAATATGTTGGACACACGGAGAGAGCAAATTTGCAAACTTGTGTAGAATTAAGGCTTTTGCTTTTACATACGGACTCAGCCTCCTTGTTGGTTTTTGGGCGACTTCACAGATCTGGGCATAACATTACAACATCTAGAAAAGTCAGGCAGCTGTGACTACTTATGCCTACGAAATGGTAAGCATACCAGAAAGTGGGCAGCTGAGACGGCTCGGGGGTAAAGGGGTAAAGGTGCTCGCCACTAAGGCTGACAAAGTGAGTTCGATCCCTGGGGCCTACAGGATGGAGAACAGAATCCTGGCAGTTGTCCTGTGGTAGCCACATGAGTGTTGTGTGTGTACATGTATACACGCACATGCATGCACACACGTGCGCGCACACACTGAATGAATGAATAAATGCAAAAGAAAAGTGAAGAGCTAAGTGCTTTTTCTCCTTAGGAGAGCATATAATTTAGGGTGCTTTCTCAGTCCCCAACAGCACAGAGAGCTATACTGAGTGATGAATGGGGAGACGATCACTTTTTATAGTCTACACTGTTTTATGTTGTCTGGTGTGTTCCAGTGAACCCATGCTTCTTTGATAACTTTAATATTTTTGCCAAACACAAGGCCACTGTTGTGCCAGGTGCATGCTCTGTCATTAAGCTGCTTCACAAGACCCTTTTATCAATTTATCTATGTGTGTATGTATGTTTGTTTATTAATTTTGGGTTTTCGAGATGGGGTTTCTCTGTGTAGCTTTGGAGCCTGTCCTGAAACTCACTCTGTAGACGAGGTTGACCTTGAACTCACACTGCCTCTGCCTCCTGAGTTCTGGGACTAAAGGTGTGCATCACCACTGCCTGGCTCTTTTCATCATTTCAAAAACAACCAAAATGGAGCAACCCAGATGCCAAGTGGTGGGTGTGCCAAGCTTTCTTTGCCTTCCTCCCTTGTACTAGGGATGCAGGGTGCCATGCCAGCCCCTAGGTGGGAAATGCTTCTCAATCTATCTGTAAGACTGGGCATTCTCCTCCTGAGCAAATGAGTCAACATTCACACTGCATTTCCAACAGTGCCCAGTGGGTATCTGTCTAATACATCGGAGTCAAATTTGTTGTCATGGTGATGTTTACTAATTGACCACAATTAGGAGGAACAGAACACTAGGTGAAGATCTGTTCCCTGGTCCTACTGTATCCAAGCTGTAGGACCTTTGGAAAGTGGGTCAGTCCTGAGAGCCCGAATTTTCTCAGCTGTCAGCTGTGAGTAACGGGACGGACACCGCAGAGGCACCAGGCACTGCCTCCCGCCTCTCGTTTGGAATCGACTCTAAGGCAACAGAGTCACTCTCAACTTCATGTAAGGGGGAAACCAGAAGTAGCCACATCTTAGAATTGCTCTGAAATAATTTTTGTTTACTTCTGTTTCTGTCCCACTGCTAAAATCAATTCTGTGCAGTGGCAGGAACTGAATGGTGCATCCCAGGTGAACCTGCAGACATGCTTGGTGCACACATGACTTCAGAAGGCAACCTAGGGGGAAAGAGTAAGGGGCCCAGGGCAAACGGAAGCTCTCCCACTGGTGCTGAGAAAGCAAAGCCTCAACAACAGGTGCCATTCTGGGGATCAGGAAGGGTTAGGAGAGGGGCATTCTAGGGCAACAACTGCCCCTGCTTCCTCCTCCTCCTCGCTAGTCAACAATGCCCTGGCAGTCCCACAGCAATTGTGCAGAGTCTAGCGGCTTTTTTCAGATCCGCTTGGTGCTGCCGGACTGACGTGCCACCCCTCCAAATGGCAGTCTCTGGCTGGCAGAGACCTACCTTGCAGTGTGTGGTGCTGACGGGAAGCCCGATGTTGGAGGCAATCACCACGGTGAAGGCAGAGGCCAGCTCGATAGTGAAGCCACTGTGGGGGCAACAGGAAGACAACGTCACAGGAGCTCTTTGTGTGGCCTTGCCGATACCCCGTGGCTGCAGAAGGCTTGCCAGAACATTCTGTAAGCTGGTTATGGACTGCTGCCTGAGCCAGATGACCATTAGGAGAACAAGACACTGTTGCTCTCAGCGGGGCACTGGGCTATGCAGCTGACATCCAATGACCTTGTTTCCCTAACGTTCATGTTTTCCAACCTGAAGTGTGGAACTGGGTCAGAAATTCCTGCTGTGCGGGAGGATGATAAATTGCTTGTTCCTAAAGGGGCACGGGGACAAAACTAGGTTCTCATCTTGAAAGTGTGAACTTACTACAGAAAAGCAACCTTCAGATAGCCAATTTTTCTTCAATTCGGTCTTCTAAAACAATCTTTCGTTAAAATGAATTTTAAGGATGGGGAACTGAAAATTAGAAACAAAAGCAAACAGAAACCTCTAATATGTTTTAAAAAGAAACATGGAGAAAAAAGTTTCCTGATAGCAGATATTTCTGAACTTTAGCTGTACTCCGTAAGCTGAGATATGTTATTTAACCTTCAACACACCCACAAGCCTGTGGTGACACCCACAGCAGAGTGACTAAGTGTGGCACTTGTCCTCTGGCCCTCACTGCGTTAGGACAACAGGCTAGACGGGGAACTGTAGCAGCCTCTGAGCTTCCCTGCTGCTCTGCTTCAGCGTCTTCCCGCCTCCATCCTGGTGCCCGTGTAGATGAGGTGGGGGATGCTGAGAAGGGGCTGACTGGTGGGGACTGAGGTAGTGAGGGATCCCTCTGCCCTTTCTCCCTGTGACGATCGCTACAGAAGAACAGCTCGAGAAATGTTTGAATGTAATTGGCCCCCATAAGCTTTCAGGGAGTGGCATTTCTAAGAGGTGTGGCTTTGTGAGAGTGGGTGTGGCCTTGTTGGAGGAAGTGTGCCACTGTGGGGCCGGCTTTGTGGTCTCCTATGCTCAAGCTACTCCTAGTGTTACAGTCTACTTCCTGTTGCCTTCTGATCAAGATGTAGCCAGTACCATGTCTGCCTGCATGCCGCCATGCTCCCCACCATGATGATAATGGATTAAACTCCTGAAACTGTCAGCCGCCTCCCCAACTAAATGTTTTCCTTTATAAGAGTTGCTGCAGTCATGGTGTCTCTTCACAGCAATAGAAATGCTAACTAAGGCAAGAAAGCCCTGACATGTTGACTCAGCTTCTTCAGTGAGCCCCACCTGGAAGCCCTGTCTCTGCAGACGTACCCTGTGCCTCACCTGGATGGTGTGATGGGAGTGAGGTCCTTTCCCATGGTCTGGATCACTCTTCTCCCCCAAACCCAGAGACCTGTGCAAATCCCAACTCCTCCATAAAACAGCAGCCAGACTGGGGTAGCAGCTTCTTGCATAACTCCACCTTGTTCATAGATCAGCCACAAAGCCACGAGGGGACCAATTGCATTGCTGGTTAAAAAAAGGGGGAGGGGTTTAATTGTACATAGGCATGGCACTATACATACTATACAGTGACTTCTTGGTTTTGAAAATTAGCTAAATCTTATTGTATTTGTAGCTTACTCATAGAATCTATGACTTTTATTGATATAAAAAGCATACCAGAAAATTTGCCATCTTAACCATTTTAGGTAGAGTTAAGCAGTGTTAAGTATAATTATATGGTTGTGAAAAGGCACTTAAAAATCATGTAGAATAAAGGCAACAGCCAGCTGCTATTATTATTATTATTGTTTTTTGAGATAGGGTTTCTTTGTGTAACCTTGACTATCCTGAACTAGGCTGGCCTTGAACTCACAGAGATTCGCCTGCCTCTGCCACCGGAATGCTGGGAGTGCACCACCACCTCCCGGCGGGAATAGTACTTGTCATGTATGTGTTTTCTGAGCTCTCTAGCTAGAGTTTGAACTCCTAAAGGCTCACGGAGGGAAGATGTTGCTCACGACACTGAAGGCTGCATGGCGAGCACCATCAGACAACGGCCAGCTGGGCTCTCATGGCCTATCTCTAGCCCTTCTCACAAGATACCAGTGGAGGAAGTAGTTCTTCATTCTGTCCCCTTCTGGAGAGACCCTCAGACTACCCCTCCTAGAGGCCCTTCAAGGTCTACCAGGGCAGGTCTCCCAAAAGGCAGTAGTCCCAACACTCTTGTCCAGGTTACAGGATGCTTTGATTTTGCATTAATATGGTATCACTAGTGTTTCTGGGGACAATGACAAGCAATAGATGGGGACCATGTGCCACTGGGCCATATCGTCTCCTAAGGGACACACTGTCTTGCCTATTTTATAGAGGACAAAAGCAAAGCAACATGCTTGTTGTAGCTGCAGTGCTGTTAGAGAATGTTACATAGCATGGCTCCCTGCATTCCAGGCAAGCAAGGGTCCCTGAACTTCAGCCTCCCCCCAAAGAGGTAACATACAACATTTCCTCTTAGCCATATTCCAATCCTGTTATTCACCTTTACAGGTGTGGAAATTTACACACAGGTGTAAGGTATACAGTAGCAGGTACTCAATCTTTTGTTTGACGTTTTGAGAGCATCTTTGAAGTCAAACTTTTAAAAAACGAACAGAGACAAGACTTGAGAGGCATGGATGCCCGGCTCCCGCTAAATAGACATGAAGAGCCGGCCCGTGCAAAGCTCTCAGTGCCTGGCTTGACACATTGTCCTGCTGTCTCCATCTCTCTCCGGGAAGCTCCAGGGCTCAGTGTCCACGCTGCTTCTTTCCTTTCCTTCCTTCACTCCCAGATCTCTAGCCGGCACCTCTGCCTTCTGGGCTTGGGTGCTCATCTGTGCCCAGCCTGACCATTCCTGAAAGCAGCCATACCCAGCTGGCTGCTAACTTGGTTGTCACGTGGCTGTCATTTGGGTGTTACAGGTATCTTCAGGTCTATGTCTAATCTGAACACTTAACTACTAAGCCCCAAACCAGCCCTTTCTGGATTATACTTTACTCTTGGATTTGTCAGAGCCAAAATTGCTGAACTAGGCCTCCCTCTTTCATACCTATGTCTAATTTAGCAGCTCTCAACTGGTTGGTCTTTCACAGGGATCGCCTAAGACCATCTGCGTATCAGGTACTTACACTACGATTCATAACAGTAGCAAAATTATAGCAACAAAAATAATTCTATGATTGGGGGTCACCACAATACAAGGAACTGTATTAAAGGGTCGCAGCATTAGGAAGGAACTATGGGTCGTAATTGCTTATCAATTCCATTGATCCCACATTCAGAATAATATATCCTGACCCTGGGTACTATACCATCTCTCTGTTCCAAGCCTTGCTCTTTCTTCTTGGATCACTGTTAGCGACATCCTAACTGATCTCCTATCCCCTCAGCACAGCCATGGAATAAGCCAGAAGGATCTGGTTAAGTGCACAGTACATTAACCTGTTAGCCCTTCCAGTGGCTCCCTCGTCTCCCACAGTGAAAACTTCCTTCTTCCAAAGCGTATTTCCTTAAAAATGTAAAGAATTTATTTTATTTTAAGTGTTTATTCTTCTTGATATGTATGTCTTGCACCCTGTGCATGCTTGGTGCCCATGGAGGCCAGAAGAGGGCAGTGGATCCCCTGCAACTGGAATTAAGGATGGTCGTGAGCCATCACGTGGGTGGTAGGAATTGAACGCTGGTCCTCTGCAAGAGCGACAATTGCTCTTAACTGCTGAGCCGTCTTCCCAACCCCTGAACAATTTATTTTTAAGACAGGGTCTGGCTGCATTCTCTAGGCTAGCTCCTGAATTCCTGGGATCAAGCAAACACTGACTGAGCCTGTACAGTAGTCAGGACCCCAGCTGTTATTCCCTTGCCTAGCAGAACACAATTCCTTTATATTTCTACATGACCCATGACCGTGCCTCTACCGTGACTTGATTCACAGCCTCCTCTTGGCCCTGTCCAAGGTCTCCTGCTCTTTGCAGAGCAGTCCCGGCTCCACTTCACCCTCTGCAGCTGCTGTTTGCACGATCTGCAATGGTCACGTGGCCGGTTCCCTCACCTTGTTTAGCCCTTGCTCTGAAAGCCTCCCCATGCAGCTAGCTGACTGGCCACTGCGAACCCCTTTCTACTCTCTAGGTGGGTACTTATATGCTTGCTTACCGCCTGTGCTCCCCTTTGCCAGTGGCAGGGACTTCCGTCTCCCAGCACACAGCCGACCCTACTGCGTATTTGTTGAATGAATAAAGATACTCACCTCACATCATTGCCACCATGAGCAAAGGACCCAAAGCAGGCAGTGAGGACTTGCAGGAAGTGGAAGAGCAGGTGGACCTCTGCCGTGTCCTTCTCCTCCTTCTCTTCCTCCGTGGGGTCCTCGTGAGGCTGGTCGGGGTCCGCCAGCTCCGAGGCCAGCCTCATTTCTACGCCCCCCTCCTCAGCCTCGATCTCGGCCTCGGCGACCGCATTACAGTAGCTGGAGTAGCTGTCGTAGCGAAGCCGCTTCTTGGAATAGGACACCGTGTCGCCCACCAGCTTCTCGCTGTCCTCGGGGGCGGAGGAGGCATCTGGGGCTCTGAAGGTGGTGTGCACCGGCATGCCACAGATGGCGGCGGTGTAGCAGGTGTAGCTGTTGTTCCGCCGAAGCAGCCTGTAGTTGTTTTCCTGAGCGGACTTCTCCTCGGGGCCTCTGTCTACATGGATTTTGTGCAGCAAGTCTTTGTAGAGCCCCGAGTCTTTGTGTACAGTGTGATAAACATGACCGTCATTCCTCATGTGGCCTTCAAAGCCGAACGTGCCGTTGGAGATGGGGGACTTTGCAGAGCCGTGAGTCATGGAAAGTGCCCGTCCTGGAAATAATGTAGGAGATGCTTATTTAAGGTGGAGGGTACGGCACTCAGTGGAAAACCACATGCTTAGCATGCACAAGGCTCTGGTTGGATCCCTGTCCGTCAAAACATGACGTCTGGGAACACTTTTGTACCCATGCTCGGCCTGGCAGGTTACCTCCTTCCCATGTTGTACCCAAGAGCTCCAAGTTAGCCTTACCATAGGCTGTCCGGGGGTGGTTCCCTGTTGATGTGCCTTCGGAGGGTCCCACAGCCTCCCCAGCCGGGCTGGTGAGGGGGACAGCACTGTCATCGCTGGCTTTGGCACCAGGGAGCTCCTTAAAGGGGGACTCCACCTCCTGGGCTTTGCTGAGACTTTCATCGGAAGTTCGTGATAAAGCTCTCGTCTTTTCTAATTTGCCTAGAGAAGATAAGAAAGGAAGTACAGATTCTGGAAATGCATTCTTTTTCTTTTAAAAATAAATATTAAAATACAATAAAAATAAAAAATAAATAAAATGAATAAATACTAAAATATGAACATATCTTTTTATACTTCAGTATTTACCTTGGAAACAAAACATTACAGCTAGATTGAGGAAATAAAATAAAAACTTCAATCAATGATTTTTTTATTTTTTAATTAATTAATTAATTGGTTTGGATTTTTTTTTGAGACAGGGTTCTCTGTGTAGCCCTGGCTATCCTGAAACTAACTCATTCTGTAGATTAGTCCGGCCTCAAACTCAGAGATCCGCCTGTCTCTGCCTCCTGAGGGCTGGGATTAAAGGTGTGCACCACCACTGCTAGATCAATCCATGCTCTTGAAGACAGCTATTAAATGATAACATACTTACGCTGAGTTACTACTACATCCAAAACCTTAAATTTGATCACCTAGGCCTCTCCCAGGGCTGACAATTCTATAAATCTATAACCTTCTAGAAAGACTAGTTTTAGAGTTACTGAAATGTTTATCATTTTTGTCTTGTCTTGAACAAATACATTTTTTTTTCCTGGTCAATAAATTATTGGTCTCAGATTTCTTTGATCATACCAGATTCTATGACACAAGTAAACCTTTTTTTTTCCTCCAAAGGAACAAGGAGATTCCATTTACTAGACAAGAAACAGGAAGCTGGGGTTAGACCCTCTGGAACCGTTTACAGACAGTTGTGAGCTGCCGTGTGCGTACTGGGCACCAAACCTGTCTTCTGTAACCACAGCAAGTCTTCTCAACCTCTGAGCTATCTCTCTGGCCCCTTCATTATTTCTAGAGTGTGTGCGTGCATGTGCATGCATACGCATGCATGTAAATGCAGTGTCTGCAGAGGTCAGAGGCATTTGATTCCCCTGGAGCTGGAGTTATAGACACTTGTAAGCTGCTCAATGTGGATGCTGGGACTCAGATTACAATTTAACTGGGGTCCTCTGGACGAACAGTGCATACGCTTAACTGCTGAGCCATCTCTCCAGCCCCATAAAAATTCTTAGTCTTAAAATTCACACACAGTAAGCTGCCTTTGCGGGCATGTGTGATTCTGAGTTTCCCAAGAGGCACCACTACAAAGGGGATGTAAGAAGTCCCCAAGTCCCCATTTACTTCCCTGCCCAGCCCTACTTGAGACGACCACCTGTCTTATCTGCCACCCTCCAGTTCTGCATTTTTCAGAAAGTCTCCTAGACGAAATCACAAGATGAGTAAGTACGTGAGAAGGCTTCTTCTACTCAGCATGCTGCCTTTGCCACTCGTCCACGCTGCCACAGCAGTGGCATTCAGTTCCTCGTTACTGCTGAGCACTAGAGCGTGGAGCCACGCTTTCTTTATCCTGTGATAACCTGTTGGGGGAGGGCTTCCATTCTGGGTGACAGCGACAGAGCTGCTGTAAACACCCATAGGCAGAGTCTTGTGTGAATTTTGGTTTTTTTTCCTCTGGGGAAATACCTAGGACTGGTTGAAAGAATGTCAACGGCCTGTGCACATGTAACCTAAGAACTGTCCGGCTGTCTCTTGTGCCACTTTGAATTACCGATGCCGGTGCCTGAAGGTTATAGCTGTTTTGTTGTTGTTGCTGCTGTTGTTATTGTTGGTGGTGTTGTTTTGTTTTGTTTTGTTTTTTTCCTTCCCAGTTAGCATGGTCATGTGTTACAAAGTCATTCGAATGGTGTGAAGCGGTATCTCATGCTCATTTGATTTTGTACTCCCTGACTGTTAGTGACAGTGAACGTGGCATGGGTTCATTTGCCAC
This sequence comes from Ondatra zibethicus, assembly GCA_004026605.1. NCBI lineage: Eukaryota > Metazoa > Chordata > Mammalia > Rodentia > Cricetidae > Ondatra > Ondatra zibethicus. The sequence continues at coordinate 102,988 of PVIU01001693.1, forward strand.
TTACATCTCTACTCAAGGTGTTCCAACAGTTTGCTCCACCCGGAGAGGTAGCTCGGCGGTTAAGAGTGAGCACTGTTCTTCCACAGGACCCAAGTTTGGTTCCCAACACCTCCTTTGAGGGGCTCACAAACAGCCTCTAACTTGAGCTTCAGGGGTATCCGACACCTTGGCCTGTGCGGGCACCTGCACCCATATGCACGAACTCCCACACCATGATGGGCATGATTAAAAAGAATAAAAATAAACTGCTCATGTTTTAGCTGATTTAAAAAAAATTTCTTAATCTATTTATTTCCATGACACAAAGTTTCCCTTAATGGTGTTTTCAGCGAGCCGGAGTTTTCAATCTGCATCTTGTACAATTTGTAAATTTCTTCTGTGGATCATGTTTGGTGTCACAGACAAAGTTCTTTGCTTAACCAAGATCACAAAAGTTCTTACTCCCCAAAAAGTCTTTAGTACTTTTACATTTAGATTTGTTGTACATTTTGAGTTATCTTAAAAGTAAGGCATAACATTTATAGTAAGACTTGGCTTCTGCTTTGGTGTGTGGACATTCAATTTCTTCAGTGACTTCTGTTAAAAGGGACAGTATTTTGCTAAGTGATAGTGGCTCACACCTTTAATCCCAGCACTTGGGAAGCAGAGGCAGGTGGATCTCTGTGTGAGTTCCAGGACAGCTAGGGGACACAGAGAAACCCTGTCACGAAAGAAAAACAAACAAAAAGGATTACGTTTTCTCCATTGAACCACGAGTCTTGAAATATATTGGTCACATCTGTGTGGTCTCCTTCTGGACTGTGTCTGCTCTGTTAACCGACGAGCCTGTTATTCACAGCACATGCTGCCTTGTAGTATTACAGTAAGTCTTGAAGGCAGGAAGTCTCACTCCTCCAATTTCAAAACTGTCGTGGCTATTTTAGTTTCTTTAGCTTTCTGTATAGATTTATGAAGAGCTTAAGTCTAGATCGATAAAATATTATGCTGGGATTTTAATTAAATTCATGTTATATATACAAATCAACTTGCAAAGAACCAGTATTTTGGCCACAGAGTCTTCCAGTTCCAAAAGTCTTTGTGTTTATCTTAGTGCTCTATTAAACACAGATTTTCAAACTGAGATGTACCCACACCGAGATATAATTACAAGACCCGCTCTGCAGTCAGTCCGCCATGACCACAGTCTCTAAGATCCAAGTCGTTTCACTTGGGCGTGTCGGTCTTTCAGCCACGCGCACCGTTCTTTATGCTAACTGTCCACGTTTTCCCAAAGAGAAATGTTTTCTACCAAGCTGGCAGAACCTGGGTGTGCTCACTTACAGTTTTGCTTGGAAACAAATAATGATGCTCACGTGGGTCACAAATTATCAGGGAACTATATGAGCCAGAAACAGAAGTGGAGAGCCAGAGGTCTGAGTTTGCATCCCTGGGCGGTTCTAGGAACTACACTCATCTCTAATTCCTTTATTCCATTTTTTTTGTTGTTGTTGGTTTTATTTTCACTTTTGTTTTTTTCTAGACACAGTTTCTCTGTAGCTCTTGCTGTCCTGGAACTAGCTTTTGTAGATCAGGCTGTCCTTGAACTCACGGAGACCCACCAAGCTCTGCTCCCAAGTGCTGGGATTAAGGGCGGTGCACCACTACTGCCTGGCTAAAAAGCAATTTTTTTTTTTTTTGGTTTTTCTGAGACAGGGTTTTTCTGTAACAGTTTGGCTGTCCTGGAATTTGCTTTATAGACCAGTCTGGCCTTGAACTCACTGAGATCCGCCTGCCTCTGCTCCCAAGTGCTGGGATTAAAGGCAGGCGCCACCACCAACCAACCTGCTATAATTCCTTTATTTTTAAGGACACTTGTTTATTTACATAGATAGGCTCAGGAATCAAGAGCAGTTTTGTAATTTGGAAGAATAAAAAACTGCTTACCTGCTATTTTCCTCTTCATCCACGGACACACGAAGAGCCACACAAAGAAGGCAAACAGCAGAGCGACACCAAAGGAGATGAGCGCTATCGCCCATATGGGAAGCGTCAGCCCCAGAACTGGGAAACAAAGGAACAGCAGTGTTGGGACTGGGAAAGCCTCCACCAGCAATTTATCTTCTACTCCTCCAGGCTCAAACAAGCCACTCAGATTCTGTATTGAACAAATATCTCAAGGAAATGAAACCAAACCAAACACACTGCACACCTGGGGGCAGACAGCAGGATTGTGTTTAAGACATATTACGGTCTCGAGAATCTGTGCTTGTTAGGAATTAATTATTAAAATGCTACCACTTGGGCACAGTCAATGTAGGAAGTTTTGTATAGCACTATTTTCTGTATATGTTGTATCATTATCTAAGCTGATCGGGCAAATACGGCCACTTGCTGTTTTATGTCCTAACAGATGGCCCTGCTCAATAGTGGCAAATGGTGGCTCTGCGGATGATGTGGGCTTGTGCTGCCTCTCTGGGTCTTTGCTCACTGGCCAGCAGCTCTGCTTTAAATGGGTGCTGTTATACTCTGGTCACACCTCTTAGAGATAAAGAGAATTCTGGGTGTGGTAGTACATGCCTATAATCCCAGAACCAGGGCAGTGAAGTCTGCAGGATCGTTGTGTTAAGTCTCATAAAACAAAACACCCCAAAACGAAACAAAGCAAAACTCCAAGCCGAAAAAGGAAAGACCTTACAGAAGTAAAAGTTTCTTTAGAAGCCATCGCCCTTCAAATGTAACTCTTCCTCAAAATGTCAGTTTAAGAAATTACAACACAGCAAACCTTCCCAACAAAAGCCAGCACTGCAGTGAGCAGCAGTAAGGGCTGGGGGGCCTGTGGCTTAGTGATAGCTTTTGCGCTCAGCACGCTTGGCTCCCTAGCTCAGCCTGGAACTGTATCTATTTTCTGCCCTGGGGATAATACCTTTCAGAAATATCTACAGGTGCAGAAATTAACATCCATGCTCACACATGAACACCTATACGTGACTCTCTTACCTCAGCTCTAATTTTTTCTTCAATCATAAGAGCGAGCACGTGTGCACGTGCGTGTATCCACGTGTGGGAATATGTGTGTATGGGAGTGTGTGAGAATGCACTGTGAGCGCCTGCACACATATGTGAGTCTGGGTGCCTGTAAAGGTCAGTGATGTTGGATCCTCCTAGAGCTGGAGTCACGGGGTTGTCCTGGCTAATTCTATGTCAACTTGACATGAGCTAGAATCATCTGAAAGGAGGGACCCTCAGTTGAGAAAATGCCCTCATAAGATCCAGCTGTAGGACATTTTCTTAATTAACGACTGATGGGGGAGCGCTCAGCCCACTGTGCGTGGTGCCATCACTGGGATGGTGGTTCTGGATTCTATAAGAAAGTAGGTTGAAGCCAGGCAGTGGTGGTGCGTGCCTTTAATCCCAGCACTTGGGAGGCAGAGGCAGGCGGATCTCTGAGAGCTCGAGGCCAGCCTGGTCTACAAGAGCTAGTTCCAGGACAGCTACAGCTGTTACAGAGAGAAACCCTGTCCAGAAAGAAAGAAAGAAAGAAAGAAAGAAAGAAAGAAAGAAAGAAAGAAAGAGAGAGAGAGAGAGAGAGAGAGAGAGAGAGAGAAAGAGAGAGAGAGAGAGAGAAAGAAAGAAAGAAAGAAAGAAAGAAAGAAAGAAAGAAAGAAAGAAAGAAAGAAAGAAAGACTGAGCAAGCTATGATGAGTAAGCCAGTAAGCAGCACCCCTCTATGGCCTCAGTACCCTTCCTGGCTACAGGTTCCTGCCCTGCTATAGTGAAAGTGTAAGTCAAATCAACCCTTTCCTTCCCAACTTGCTCTTTGGTCACAGTGTTTCATTGAAGCAATAGAAACCTAATTAAGGATGGAGCTAGAAAACATCATTTTGAGTGATGTAACCCAGACACAGAAAGACAATTATCACATGTACTCACTCATAGGTGGTTTTTAAACATAAAGCAAAGAAAACCAGCCTACAACCCACAATCCCAGAGAACCTAGACAACAATGCAGACACTAAGAGAGACTTACAGAGATATAATCTACATGGGAAGTAGAAAGTAGAAAAAGACAAGATCTCCTGAGTAAATTGGGAGCATGGGGACCTTAGGGGAGGGTTGAAGGGGGAGGGAAGAGGCAGGGAGGGGAGCAGAGAAAAATGTAGAGCTCAATAAAAATCAATAATAACAAAAAAGAAAAGTAATTAAGACAGGGAGGTTGTGAGACACCTGATGTGGGTGCTGGGAATTGAACTCAGTTCCTTTGGAAGAACAGCATGGCTCTTAACCTCTGAGCCACCTCTCCGCCTCCTTCCCCAACAGTATTTCTAAAGGTAGGGATTTTTAGACCAGTCAATGTATGCATCGTTATGGAGATGTAAACTAGCTATGCACACAGCCACGCACAGGAGGCAGCCATCAGCGCTTAGAAGAAGTTCTGCAGAGAGGAGACCCAATGTTTTCCACCCAGCTGGCTGCACTGTGTGCTTACTCATGCTCAGAGAGAAACAGCGGGACTGGTTCACCTGGTCACAAGCTTCCAAGAGAATGTGTGAACCAGAAACAGTAGTGGGAAGCCAGAGGCCTGGGCATGTGTTCCAGCAGGGTTTCAGTTCACATAAATATTATATAATGTAATAATATATATACAAGTTACTGGCCTTAAATATATTTAATATAATAAATAATATAATTATATAATATATAGTACCTTAAAAATATATAATTAAGAATGTCATTTGTGTAAATTGGAAGTATTTTTAATTTTGAAAGCTAAGTTTTACTGATGTTGCCCTAACTGTTCTGTACAAGCAAATCAGCCCAAAGTTACTCCAGGTATTATTATGCATTTTTACAATGGTAAGAGGTTACAGAGCCAGTAACATACACAGGAGGTCAGCAGGAATGTTCACAAATATTAAAAACAAAACACAGACCTCCCTGGCTTGCTTATGGTTAGCAGGTGGCTGCTGGGGTTTAGACATTTAGATGGATCCACTCCCAAAGTCCAGGGACAGCAGGGAGCCATGGACTCAAAACCTCCTCAGGCTATGCTGTGCTAGCTGACAGCCCAGCCGAGCCCAGGTCCTCTCCAGTTCTGCCCATGAACTTGATCCCAGAGCAGCTCAGTAAACCATGAAGGTAACAATCTCGGGCTACATGTCATGAGACCCTGTCACAAGAACAATAAAAACAAAAACGAGGAATGCGCTTGAACCAATGCACACACACGGCAAAATATTTCTTCTAAATACAATACTTGGGGCTGCTTCATATATGACAAACTTTCTGAGAAAATGCTTTGCATTAGATTGTCTTCCTGGTGAGGCTCTCAGATTGCTTCAAATAATTACAACTTCAGGGGGCAACCAGGCACCACGGTTGTTTCCCACTGTGGAGGGACAAAGTAGGGCACAGCTTGAATGGCTTGTGCTCACTCAGCCAAAAGCGGCTGCCAGGAGCCAGCGATGTGAGCCTGGAGCTTGTTTTCAGCTCACACTACACTAAATGGTTTCTCATCTTCTGCGCCTCTAAACAACGAAGATATGATCAACAGAGATTTAGTGCTACCTCGAACATTCTGGTTCTATTCCAAACCCCCTAAAGAAGAAGAAATGATGGAACTTTTAATAATTTCATTGTCCTCATTTTGTTTTGCATCTCATTTTTTTTACATATGGTAATCACTGACAGAATCTACAAAATAAACATATTAAAACCAGCAAGCTTTAGCCCAGACCAGTCTATGTCTCCCCTGCTTACTCCTCCTGACAGTTCTCCTTGGCACTGACTCAACACAGGCTCCACATTTGGTTCTAATTTTGCACATGATACAAGCCTTTAAAAATAATATTATCATGACTACAGCGAACTGTATGATGTACAAATATAAAATGTTCTCATCACCCTTTTCTTCAAGCATCCTTCTCGGAGAAGCAGTAGATTATGTGTTGTGTGTCTTTCCAGGCATTTTCTAGGTATGTGTAAAGTGTTACTAAGAGTTGGAAGAGGGGGGTAAGGGAGAGAAGGCAGGGAGGGACAACTAACACTAAGGGCCAATGGAAGGGTCATATGGAAACCAACTACCGTAGAAGCTTCTTAAAATACACACATGTGTGAAAGAAATCTAAATGGAGTCACCAAATAATGGGGGAGACAATGCCCCAACTAGACATCTCTCTCCACCAAATAAATAAAACCTCTATTATTATCCTCTATTATCCTCTAACCAGGAATGGGTTATATCTAATTGAGTTGCTGGCCAAAGGCGGCCTCATAGAAACACCTCCAAATTCAGGCTATTGCCAAGGCTATTGGTTGCACAAACTAATGGTAAGGCCCTATTGCTGAAGACAACACCTACATATTTCACTGACCATGAACGTGTCGAGCTGATATCTAACTAGAACCTTTACCCCCCTACTGACTAGTGTTCACGGTATTGGAAAGCACACTACCAGAGGAGAAACGTAAACATCAACCCAGTAATAAAACTTGTGATCGCCAATAGCAACCTACCTGTATGATGCACTGGTGCCATAGGGGCACATAAGTTGCAGGAGTAACCAACCACTATCTGATTGGATTTAAAGCCTCATGAGACAGAACCTATGCCTGACACTGTTCGGGAGCCTGAGAACCTGAGACTAGATAAGACATGGGCCTACAAGAAAACCAAATACCATATTTTGCTAAAGGAACATGGCAATAAAATCACTTCAAATGACATTCTGCTATACCCATCGATCAGTGCCTCCTCCAGCCGTCATTAGAGAAATTTCCTCCTACAGTAGATGAGAACTAACACAGAGACCCACAACTGAACAATGTACAGAGTGAGAGGTCCTGGAACCATCAATCCTAAATGGGATGTCTCCATCAAACTTTGCACCTCGGAGCTCAGGGACCTCTGTGGAAGAGGAGGTGGAAAGATTGTAAGAGCCAAAGAGGATGGATGATACCGAGGAAACAGTGTCTTCCAGACACACAGGACAGCCACACCCATGAACCCACAGACAGTGACAGCATGCACAGGGCCTAGCACAGGTTCACGCCAGATGGGACCCCAGCACTGAGGGGGGAGGTGGACACAAGCTCCCATCTCTAACTGAGAAGCTATCCACAACTGACAGCTGCTAGCAAAGGAAAAATTAGTTTACTCTGATGGCGTCTCACTGGGTATACAAATCACATTTAAGGGAGGCTCACACCCAGCAGTAGATACTCAGCTCAAAATGAACTCAATGGTATTTTTGTAATTTGGGGGCGGTCTCATTGCTTTGTTTGGGCATTTTTTGTCTTACTGGTCTTTTGCTTGTATATTAAGATTTCCTATTTTGTGTGAATGTGTGTTTTTGTTTGTTTGTTTGTGTGTGTATCTGTATTTCTTGTGGGTTTTTTTGTTTGTTTTATTCTGGTTTGTTTTTTCATTTGTTTGCATGTTTGTTCTCTAAAGAGAGAGAGAAAGAAGGCTTGGGGTTGGATGGACAGAAGTGGGGAATAATTTGGGAGGAGATGAGGGAAGGGAAACCATGATGAGACTATATTGTCTGATAAAAAAATTTCAATTTAGAAAAAAAGTTAGTTCATTCCCGCTGGGAGTGGAGATCACATCTTTAATTCTAGCACTCAGGAGGCAGAGGTGGATGGTTCTCTGCAAGTAAGAGGCCAACCTGATCCACATAGTGAGTTCCAGGCCAGCCAGGGCTACACTTAAGAACCTGTCTCAACAAAAGGTGTTCATTTAACAGAACCATAATTATACTGCATACTCCCTTCTGTGCTTTCAACCATCATTTAACCATGTACTGTGGACACAGTCCCACAGTAATACACATGTGTACACAGATGCATACACAGGTTTCCCTGCTCCTTGTTATCCTTCCTCAAATGATAAACAATGCTATTGTTAGGTTTTGCTTTATTTTAGACCAAAATTTTAAAGTATTAGAAGAACTATGCATTACAAATAATGCTGGGAAACTCAGGAAAATGAGTCATGCTTTTGAAATAAATATGGAGCTTCTTAATTTTGCTCTACAGTTGGAATCTTAAAAATATAGCAGCAGCTTTCTCAAACCAAGCTGCATCTGTAAATATATTTTGGTGCTGGGGAGAGAGGGAAAGGCAAATGTAAAGAACTTTGTTTTGAATCTAGCCTTTGATGGGGACTGGAGACGGTCTCACCTCAGTGCTAGGCCTCACTGCAGCTTCTGCTTCTCCACAGCTTGGATGCTGCAGTCAGCCGTGGAGCCCAGAGGTCCTGGGAGAGAACACTGCCTCCTTACAAAGAGTGTGGGGGCTGACAGTTTTCAGGGAGCGCACTTCCTTGGGCTTGGATAAGAAGCAGGTAGAACTGGAAGAGATGGAGGTGAAGGGGAGAGGAGAGAGAGAGAAGGGAGAGATGTAGAGGAAGAAGACCGAGGATGGGGAGAAGAACGAGACAAAGATGGAGGAGGAGGAAGTGGGGGGAGGGGACGGGGAGGAGGCTGCTGTGGCAGCCATGCCTCAAGAACAGCTTTGCTCTAGAAAATTCAGAAATCAGGCTAGGTTGTGTCTGAGCATTCATTTGCTGACAGAAGAGTGAGAAGGGCCAGGGATGTGGCTCAGGGGTGGGGACGTGAAAGTATCTGCTGTGCGACCTGAGTCCCACATAGGAACTCACATAAAAATAAATAAACAAATAAACAAACAAATAAATAAATGAAAAATCAGGATGCAAGGCCAAGCATCTGGAATCCCACCATGCTATAGCAGAGAGGTGGGGGGCGGGATGCAGACAGGACAGCTACTAGCAGCTCCCAGGCCAGCTAGCCTGGAGTAGCTGTGCAATAGCAGAAACAAGATAGGTCTTGGAAGGTGACCCCTGAAAGCTGTCCTCTGACTTCCACATGTATGCTGTGCCAAATGTGTCCCTGCACACGCACGTGCACGCACGCACGCACACACACACACTTTTCACAAATGGAGTGAAGATTGCTAGTGAGAACGTTTTAAGGGCTCACACTCATCACATGAGAACCATAAAGAAGTAAATGTTTATGGCAAAAGCGGTTGTTAGTCAGGTGTGGTTCACTTCTGTGCTCCCAGCTACTCAGGAGGATCATTTAATCTCAGAAATTCTGGAACACCTGGGCAACACAGACAGATCCTGCCACAAAAAAACAAAACAAAACAAAACAAACAAACAAACAAAAACCAGAAACGTCCCTGGTGTTACAGACCCTGAACTGTCATGTGAGGCCCCTGTGGAAACACAGATTGGAGAGCACTAGGCCCAGAGACAGAGCAGACAACCTGCATTTCTGTTACCTCACGGGATGCTGATGTGGCTAGCCTGTGGCCTCACTCTGACTTAGCTGTTGTATGTCACTGTGTGTCATGTATACCATGTCACTGTATACCATGACACTATATATGACTGTGTGTCACTGTACACATCACTATATGTCACTGTATATCACTATGTGTCACTGCACACCATGTCACTATATGTCACTGTGTGTCACTGTATATCACTGTGTGTCACTGTATACCATGTCACTGTATGTCACTGTGTGTCACTGTATATCATGTCACTGTATGTCATTGTATACCATGTTACTGTATACCATGTCATTCTGTGTCACTGTATGTCACTGTGTGTCACTATATATCATGTCATTGTGTGTCACTGTATACCATGTCACTGTGTGTCACTGTATACCATGTTACTGTGTGTCACTGTATACCATGTCACTGTATATCATGTCACTGTATACCATGTCACTGTATACCATGTCACTGTATACCATGTCACTGTGTGTCACTGTATATCATATCACTGTATATCATGTCACTGTATATCATGTCACTGTATATCATGTCATTGTGTGTCACTGTATACCATGTCACTGTGTGTCACTGTATATCATATCACTGTATGTCATGTCACTGTATACCATGTCACTGTATACCATGTCACTGTGTGTCACTGTGTGTCACTGTATATCATGTCACTGTATGTCATTGTATACCATGTTACTGTATACCATGTCATTCTGTGTCACTGTATGTCACTGTGTGTCACTATATATCATGTCACTGTGTGTCACTGTATGTCACTGTGTGTCACTGTATATCATGTCACTGTGTGTCACTGTATACCATGTCACTGTGTGTCACTGTGTGTCACTGTATATCATGTCACTGTATACCATGTCACTGTATACCATGTCACTGTATACCATGTCACTGTATGTCATTGTGTGTCACTGTATACCATGTCACTGTATGTCACTGTGTGTCACTGTATACCATGTCACTGTATGTCATTGTATACCATGTTACTGTATACCATGTCATTCTGTGTCACTGTATGTCACTGTGTGTCACTATATATCATGTCATTGTGTGTCACTGTATGTCACTGTATACCATGTCACTGTATACCATGTCACTGTGTGTCACTGTATATCATGTCACTGTATACCATGTCACTGTATACCATGTCACTGTATACCATGTCACTGTGTGTCACTGTATACCATGTCACTGTGTGTCACTGTATACCATATCACTGTTATCATGTCACTGTATACCATGTCACTGTGTGTCACTGTATACCATATCACTGTTATCATGTCACTGTATACCATGTCACTGTATATCATGTCACTGTATACCATGTCACTGCATGTCACTGTATACCATGTCACTGTATACCATGTCACTGGGTGTCACTGCATTCTCTCTCTGCCTTCTAGTTTTGCTTTTTAGTTTTTCCAAATGTCAGGAGACAACTGTGATTTTATTATAAACTTTCAGTTTATTTACATTTGCCCGTCTTCTTGGCATTGCTTCTTGTTCTTTTATTTATCTTTTTTCCTATGTATTTGCCGCATATTTGCTAGGAGAGCCATCTTGTTGGTAGAGAGGATTATTCTGGGGGAAATGGAGCTATATGGTGACGAGACACTGAGGTGTGAATACCTCACTGGTTTGTCGTAAGAAATCATACAAATCCATGGAGCTGATCTTTAGATGGAGCTATCATAATCAATGCCACTCTGAAGATGAGAAATAGATCCTCAGGATTAGCTACAGTAACCAGCAAAGCTAAGGACCAGAATTTACACCAGGAACCTAGTCTAGGACTCCAGTGTCTCAGTTATGACATTTTACTGTCATGTAAGACAGCTTAAGCAACCTGGCACATATAGAATATAACAAATTCTTCCTCTAAATTCTCTTAAAAATATCGTTCAATATTTTTGATAGTCTATCTCTATATTTATCATATACTTAATGCTCAGGGCCACCTGTCATTAGGAATATTAAAATCTAAACAAGGATACTGCGGGTTATTGTTCATTCAGTGGTCTCAGTACCAGAGTTGGCGTCTGGTCAGGCAACTGTTCAGGCAGACTACATCCAAAGGCCGAGTGTGGTGGAGCACACCTTTAATACCAACACATGGGAGGCAGAGGCAGGCAGATCTCTGTGAGTTTGAGGCCAGCCTGGTCTACATAGTGAGTTCCTGGACTACCAGGCTACTGGAACATGGTCTAAGATGTGGCGTTTCAGTCGGCTGCCATGGCAGCCTATGTGGGTGATGGCAGAATGGGATTTCCCTGTTTATCTTGAAAGCCCGTTGTTTTTGTATTTCATGCATCTTCTTGGTATTTAAAACAAGGAAATGCACTTATTATTGTTTTTACTACTCCATGATAACAGGAACAAGGCTTTTTTATTATTAACCAACACCAAAGCTAGCTACAAAGCAAGTGAACGATTAAATTATTACACGTTCCTTATTTAAGATTCCATGGAGGGGGTCTTACCTGGTGCTCCTGTGTACATGATGGAAAAGACATTTATTGCTATAGTAGCAGCATAAAACAGAGGAAGTGCCTGGAGACCATTTGGAACAGGGTCCTCCTGTATGACAATGAGCAAAGTGGGATGTCAGGACCGAGAACATCTGGTAGCAACATAAACAAAGAGACAGAGTCCTGATTACAGGAAAGCAATATGGTGCAAGCGGCTGCCTCGGCTGAGGCCATGCCCCCTACACATCTGTGGCCAGCACATTAGAGTCACACGAGCTGACATGGCTAAGTTTATCTTTGCACCTACTAGTCCACCTTCCACAATTGTAGGCTCTCTCCCCTCGGAAGCCCAGAGAGTCAAGTGACAGCCATCATAGCAGGGATGGCAGGTTTTAAATGACTCTATGGCTAGACACATTTTAACTATATTAAAATATATAAAGCAGGGTTGAAGAGATAGCTCAGTGGGTAAGAGTGCTGGCTGCTTGCTCTTCCAGAGGACATGGGTTTGATTCCCAGCAACCACATGGTAGCTCACCACTGTCTCTACTCCAGTTCGAGGGAATCCAATACCCTTCAGGCACACATGGGCTGCATAGACACACTTGTAGGCAAAACACCCATATCCCCTTATAGGGGGACAGCAAGATGGCTCAGAAGGTAAAACACTTGCTCTTTGATAATGACGATCTGAGTTCCATGTCTACATGTCATGTGACTCCCGAAAGTTGTTCTCTGACCTCCACAAGCATGCCGCGGCATGTGTGCCCCGTAAATCAATTATACAAAGCAAACATTTTTACATGTGCTACGATCTTCAAACTCTTTTAATAGGGTATAGTACTTAATCTTCAGCTACTAAAAGTTAATAAGAATTGTGGGCTCTTTGTGAAATGCAACGTTTATTTGTAATTCCAGGCTTTGGCTATGTGTCTGTGATGAACTTACCTCTAAGCTATTAGAATGCTATTTTTATGCTATTTATTTTACCTTTAGTATATGTATGGATGTTTTGCCTGCATGTGTCTATGTGCATCACAAGCATGCAGAGCCTATGGAGGCCAGACAAGTGCACTGGAACCCTGAGACTGGAGTTCCAGAAGGTTGTGGGCGTCATGGGGATGATGAGAACTGAACCTGGATCTTCTGCGAGAGCAGCAAGTGCTCCTAACTGCTGAGTCATCTCTTCAGCCCCTAAAAATGCTATTTCAAGCAGATTTATAAAAGATTTTTGAAGGAATAATATGGGTTAGAAATGCATCAAAGCAGTACTAGTGTACAGTTGCTACTGAAATACTTCAAAACGTGACTGATCTCTAAAATATACGGATACACTGATGTGAATGTACCACCTGTTACCGTCAAAGGAAACCGAGATGCAAACACTGACGTGTGCTGCGGTTGTATGAAAAGGTAAAGACGACGTCAGAGATGTGACCGCAAAGTGCAAATGTAACACACATGAAGGATGCTTGCTGAGCACTACAGCTCAGCGCAGTATCGGGAACGCATCACGTCACCACCGCTTATGCTGAATTAGGTAGTGAAGCATAGACTGTAAGAGACAGAACAGCTTCCTACTGCGTGTGAGCTCTACCCAGACCAGGGAGAGGAGATGTGAGAAGGACAAAGAGAAAACAAAGGACTGGGGCTGGAGAGATGGCTCAGTGGTTAAGAGCTCTGCCTGCTCTTCCAAAGGTCCTGAGTTCAATTCCTGGCAACCACATGGTGGCTCACAACCATCTGTAATGAGATCTGGTGCCCTCCTCTGGCCTGCAGGCATACATGCAGACAGGATATTCAGAATATTGTATATATAATAAATAAATAATAAATAAATAAATAATTTTAGAAACAACAAGAACCAAAGGACTGAGCTGGAGGACAGGCTGACACACAAAGCTAGCCTGCCACCTGAGATGTGCCATGCGGGGAACCCTGACTGAACTGAAAAATGAGAGGCCACATAGCTGTCTCCTGCCACAGGCTTCTAAAGCATTATTTTCTTGGGAACCATGGCTGTGTGAGGACTCCCACCCAGCAACTTCTCAGGTGGACAGTCACAAGATGAAGGTCTGCTTGAGACCTTTCTCCTCCTGTTCCAACCCCGTTTCTTTGGCTCCTCCTCCTTTCCAGGTCACCTGTCGCTCATCCAAAAGTCCAGCATATTCCCTGCCCTGCCCCCGAGATTTTGTTCTTTTTCAAAACGATACAGAGCATCCATCAAGCGAACTGGAAGGTTGAACAGGAATGGGACGTTTCCAACATTGCAGTGAGCAAGGCAAGGCAGTAGTGACAACAGTTGGCTCAGGCTGCAGTTGTGGTTTCAAAACCACAGCACTTTGCACTGAGCATTGGGTCAGTTTGCGGGGGAGGGGAGGCAGAGCTGACGGGTGGGGTGCAGTGGGGTGGCAGGTGGGTGCTGGCTAGGGTACAGTGGGGGCTGGGGCGAGCTGAAGTAAGGCTGTTTGGGGTGGGATAGTGGGCTAGGGCTGGACAGGAAAGTGAGGGGTGGCTGGGGGACCGAGTGGCACTGAGTAGCGTGGAGCGGTCTGGGGTGGTGGGTGGTGTGGCGTGTCCCATGAGCAGGCAAGTGTTGACATAGCTGTTCTTTCGCAGCATTATCTGTGGAAATTCTAAAAGGCCCAAGAAGAGATGATCATTTAAAAAAATAATCTTTTAAGAAAGACTTGATTTGAATCTTATGTCTCTTCAGAAATGGGCGTTTTCCTGTTCCTCTCTTTCCCTATCTTTGCAAACACTGTTGTGGGCCAAGGGCTCTATTTCTGGTTTCTTCAAATGAACCCTCTTAATAGTAGGAATTACAGAGAGAATGGGAGAGAGGGGAAGAGAAAGAGGGGCAAGGAAGTGGGTGGGGGGAGAGGAATGAGGGAGAGATGGGAGATAATGAGTTCAGAACTTGCCTCTCACCCAGCTGAGACCCCAATGGTCTCCAGTGGAAAGAGTCTGGCTCGGATAGAGACGCTCAAAGGCATTATTTACTCTGAACAGATTGCTAACAAGTGTCTTTAAAGGGCAAGAACATGTGCGAAGGCACTGGAATTCAAAGTGACTAAGACAAGCAAGCAGGCATGACACACAGATCATACAGTCACAGGGCAAGCAGGCAGGACACAAGAGAGAACACAGCTCACACTACCAAGTGCAATAATGAGAAAGCAGAGCGCCCTGGAGTGGGAAGGAGGAAATTTCCGACTTTGGAGTAGGAGAGGCGCCCTGGGAAATAACACCAAGAAGCTCACAGGAGTGTTCTGGTTGAGGACAGAATCTAGGCAGAGGAAACAGTACGGGTGAAGGCCAGCAGCCAAGATGTAACCTTAATGTGGCCAGTGCTAGCCCAGAGAAAGAATGCTGAGATACAGCAACGAGAGCTTGTGCTTATTCAAGAGACTGAATCCTTCACTGGCTGACAGTCAATACTGAGAAAAGCTACGTTTTCAAGCAACACACAGAGAAAGGAAGGTAAGTACTGAATGAGCACATGCAGCTCTTCTGTCTGATCCACGTGGAAGACATTCCAAGGCTTCCGGGAGATACCTGAAACCCAACCCTATATATACTATAATTTACCTACACACACATACACACGCATACACACACATGACAGATTTATAGTGAGGCACAGGAAGAGAGTAACAGCAACACAGTAACAGAACAACTATAACTACATATGTGTAGTTATGTGGATATCTTTTCTCTCTCAAAATATCTAATTACCATGCTTCCCTTCTTCCTCTGATGATGCAGTGAGATGATACTGTCCCTGTGTGAGGAGATGGAGGCGAAGGATTTGGCACTGGGCTTCCACATCAAAGTTTCTTCACCACTAACACTACCATAATGGGGATGGGTAAGAGACATGACATGGTTATGCTGGATGAGGGGAAAGGCCACACCCTGTGCTGGGTGGCATCGGATGGGGCGAAGTTTCACATTACTCACGTGGCATGCAATGTAAGACTTACACATTTGTTATTTGTGAAATTTTCCAGTTAATATTTTCAGACCGTACCTGGCCATATGTCTAACTGAAAGCAGCAAAAGGCAGAACTGTGAAGAGGGAAGACAGATGTGGAACATGACTATTGGACATTGGCTTTAAGGGCTGGTGAGAGAGCTCAGAGGGTAAAAGTACTTTGTGTGCACGCCTGACAACCCAAGTTCAAATCCTGGAAACCACATCAAAGGAGAGAGAACCGACTCCACTAAATTGCTCTTTGACTTCCACACATGCTGTGCACATGTGCCCCCAATCACACACACACACACACACACACACACACACACACACACACACACACTACATAATTATATGTATATATACATAATAATAAAGTAAAAAATGGTAGGCTTTATAGTTTATCAAGTATCTCAACAAGTCAACCAAGTGTCTGAGAATGAATCAAAGAGCTGAAAAATGTGATACATATTATACACACGGAATGTTATTCATCCATAAATGGATGCCATCCTCACACTTGCTAGTAACATGGATAGAACTAGACGACACTTGGCAGCAGGAAATGACCTAGAGAGAAAAGTACTGCATGTACTCATCTTCAGAGTAAGAGTCGATCGCGTACAAGGACAGAGTAGAATGAAGGTCACTACAGGTAGGAAGGGGACCAAGGAGGAGGAAGAAAGAAAGCACAGGGAATAGCTACAAAAATATAGCTAAGCGGGGAAGTAGTATGCTGTCTTGGATCCTGTATGTCCCCTAAAGGCGTTAAGAGGAGGTGGAAGAACTTCAGAGATGGGACATAGTGGGAGAAAGTTAGGTTATGGGGGAGGGTCCCTGAAACCAGACAGAGGGGAGACCAACCGAGGACCACAGGTGACATGATCTCTGTGTGACAGACGGGGCTACCACTGGCACAAGGCAAGACAGACAAATAACCACGGGCTGAAACCTTTGCTGTCCTGGGCCCAATAGCCTACTTTTCTTTTCTTTCTTTTTTTTTCTTTTTTTTTTTTTTTGGTTTTTTGAGACAGGGCTTCTCTGTAGCTTTGGAGCCAGTCCTGGAACTAGCTCTGTAGACCAGGCTGGTCTCAGACTCACAGAGATCCACCCGCCTCTGTCTCCCGAGTGCTGGGATTAAAGGAGTGCGCCACCACCGCCCGGCTAGCCTACTTTTCATAAGTTGCTTATTTTAGGCATTTTTTCACAGCAATAGAAAGTCACACAGTGTCACTTCTAATGTCACACACACAACAGGGCAAGTCCCTGTGACAATCCACTGCGTATTTCAGAGGGACTAGAGTTAAAACTTTGAATGTCCCCCTCCATCAGTATAAATCATAATCTCAGAGGTGATGGAAATGCCGCTTTGATCATTATAAATTGTGTACAAGCATCAAATATAATATTGTGTCACATAAAGTACAAATGTTATATAAAAATTAAAGAATAAAAATGCAGTTATAAAAGAGACATTGCAACAGCCCGTCAATAGTCAAATAAAAACAACAATTTTTTTTGCCAGAATACTGAGCTCAATAAATTCTACTATTTTAAAATTTTTAAAATTTCATTTTATTTATTTATTTTTAGACAGATCTCACCATGTATCCTTGGCTGGCCTGGAACTCACTATGTAGATCAGGCTGAACTTGACCTCAAACAAACCTGCCTCTACCTTTCCAAGTCCCGGGATTAAAGGCCACCATGCCCAGTGAATTTTAACTTCAATCTTTTGGATTTTTTTGTTATGTTTTGACCAAACAGATCTCTGTGTTTCATTTTTTTTATACTCGTAAGTTAAGTCAGTGTTTCTACATTTAAAAAAAAATTGAAAAACCCTTGTGCTGGTTAGTTATACATCAACTTGACACGAGCTAGAGTCATCTGAAAGGAGGGACCTCCACAGAGAATTGCCTCCACAAAAGCCTTCTGAAGGCGGACCTGTAGGGCACTTTCTAAGTCAGTGATTGATGGGAGTGGCACCCCTATTGTGGGTGGGGCAAGCCCTAAGGAGGCGGTCCTGGGTTCTGTAAGAAAGCAGGTGAGGAAGCCAGTGAAGCACTCCTGTATGGCTTCTGCACCAGCTCCTGCCTTCAGGTTCCTGCCCTGCTTGAGTTCCTGTCCTGACTTTTCAGTGACGGACTGTGACATGGAAGAGTAAGTGTAACAAAACCATGCTGCCTTGGTCATTATGTCCATCAGTGTCCATCACAGCTAGAGTCACCCTGGCCAGGACAGCAATTTTATATTGGGTAAGGAGATTACTCAGCTGCTTTTAATTAATGACTCAATTTCAAAATCTCAACACTTTTGTTATATTCTGTTTAACAACCAGGAAATAATCGCCTTTCATTTTTGAGATCTGAGCCCAACTTCTGGGAGAGTCGGTTAATGAACTAAATTACAGAGCCAGGAAGCACCATTTGTGTGCTACCTCTGGCAAGGCTTGGCCCCTCGCTGAGGCTTCTGATTACCCATGGTCACCCTCTTAAGGTTCAAACTCCAGGGCAACCTGGCAATGGAAAAACAATCCTCCCACCAGCCTACCGTTACTAGTTTCTATTGAGCAGCACCAAAATCCATGCTAAAATTTAGTCAAACACAAAATGAAGACAGCGGCCTCACTCACCTTGGTTAAGATGAACATCCTGATCAGCACAAACAGCACACCAGACATGAAGCCAGAAAGAAGTGGCGATATAAACCAGGAAGCCACTGAATGATTGAGAGAGAGTCCAGTGAATGATAAGGTTTACATACAAGTATATTTAAACGCTACCACAAGAAGCGATATATTGCCTATATGAACACATATTACCAGAACTGTCTGCCAGCGTCAGAGCCCAGGAAGGCCTCCCTCAAGCACAGTTCTCAGGCCCAAACACACTCACATACAGCTGGTTATGCTGGTAGGTTTCTGAGGTTCCCAAGCTCTAGCTTCAGTTTACAAATGAGTTCCCTCTAAGTCGGGGGTTCTCAACCTGTGGGGCGCAGCCCCTTGGAATGGCAGACAGTTTGCATATTGAATATTGGACATTATGATTCAATTATGATTCGTAACAGTAGCAACATTACAGTTATGAAGTGGCAATGAAACAAGTTTATGGCTGGGGGTCGCCACTCCATGAGGAACTGTATTAAAGGTCGCAGCATTAGGAAGGCTGAGAACCACTGTTCTAAGCCACGTACTTGCTTTTATCAGTACATGTGGAGTCTGTTGTCCCAACAGCAAGGGTTACATATATGGTGGGTCACGTTCTATTTCCTTTAACCTCATTCAGCCTGGTGCTTTCCTTCCTCACATCTGATAACTACAAATCTGGTCTTAGCCTCTACTGGGTGCTTCTAGTTCTGGCTACACCCAGAAACCACCTGGGAGTTTCCAAACATGGGTGATGCTCTGGCCCCACCCCCAGACTTCTGGCGGTGCAGAGTAAGAGCGGAGTGTGGATACTTTTTAATTGCTCCTTCAAGTAGTTCTAATGCACTAGGGTTGAAAGCAGTTATTTCAGAAGCTTGGGGACATAAGGTGATTTTTATGGGGGCCTGAGACCCTGATCGGCAGGCCAGGGATTATTATGAGCTATAGCTCCTAAGGCTAGGATGGTTCTAGGAAAGAATGAACTCCCTGCAGGACAGAGATGCCACTGTCCATTTGGAGTGAGCCCTGAGAGGATTGTCAGAGACTGTCTAGTGTAGATGGACCACTGTGGGGGAGGAACATCACAGTGCTTCCTCCAGGGGGCAGACCTGAGCAGCATGCGACTCAGGGAAGTCAATAACAGGGGCTTCATTCTGGGCTTCCCCACAACCTTAAACTTTGATTCTTGGATTTAAGGCTTTGCCTCACTTGGGCCTAGCCCTAGTCTTTCTCAAACTCTATGCTGATTTCAGTGAAATGCAAGTTTCTTCTACTTGGCAAGGACAAATAAGATACTGATTTCAGGGGGCTGGAGAGATGGCTCAGCGGTTAAGATCACTGGTTGTTCTTCCAGAGGACCCGGGTTCAGTTCCCAGCACCGACATGGCAGCTCACAACTGCCTGTAATTCCAGTTTCAGAAAACCCAAAACCCATGGCAAAAACACCAATGCATATAAAATAAAATAAATACAAAATTACTGATTTCAAAAGCTAGATGATGCTGTAACATTTTAAGAGTGGAGCTAAAACTGACATGTAACAGTGAACTCGCCCCATTAATGGGAATTGTAAAGAAAATGCATTACCTGCCTATACAATACTGGTCTTCTAACCCTTAACATTGAGGGGAAAATATTACAAAAGTAACTTTAATAAAAGTCACTCTAGAGAAGGCAAACTTTACTTGTTAAAGGTAAAAGAAGATGCCAATTACCAATCTTGACAAGCTCCATCCACTGCACGCCTTTGGTACCGATTGCCACAAGTGAGAACCCTATAGTAGAGCCGACTATGCAGTGAGTTCCTGAGATTGGAAGTCTCAGGAAGGATGCGATCAACTGCCAAACAGCTGAACCTATAGATGGAAAGATGAGTTAAAACTCCAGATACTCAATACAATGTCTTAGATGTCTGGCAGGGGGAGGGCATCTATCATGTCCCTGTATGGTAGTTTGAATGCAATTGGTCCCCACAATCTCATAGGAAGTGGCATTATTAGGACGTGTGGTCTTGTTGGAGGAAGTGTGTCACTGTAGGGGCAGGCTCTGAGGTCTCATATGCTCAAGCCATGCCCAGTGTCTGAGTCCACTTCCTGTTGCCTGTATAAGATATAGAACTCTCAGTTACCTCTCTAGCACCATGTCTGCCTGCATACTGCCATGCCCCTGCCATGATGATAATGGACCAACCCTCTGAATTGTAAACAAGGTCCAATGTTTTCCTTTATAAGAGTTGCCATGGTCATGGTGTCTCTTCACAGCAATAGAAACCCTAACTAAGACACCCTGAGTTTAATTTTCTATGGATTGTTTTCTTACAAAACACCAACCTCCTGACAAAAAAAAAAAATCACTCAGAGTGATCACCAGCCATCACTGATGAGTCATTATGCTGGAAAGTCTGGTTACAATGAGCAAACAACTAAGACATTACACACAAAAAACTTTTTAAAAAGGCAGTATATTGAGGGAAGTTTTGTTCTGTTTTGTAGTCCATAATGAGACAATCTAGAGACAAACTAACAGGCCATATTAGTCCATGTAAGAGAGTAACATGATGTATGGCCCTTTGATTTTTGCCACACGTGAAAAACAAAACTGAGATAGTTAACCTGAAACTGGGTATAACCTGAAGTTGGGCATCTGCTCTCAGATCTTGTTTGCAATATTACTGGGAGCTCTGAGTTTGGCCTTGTGTTCTACGCTTAATGTTTTTCTAGGCTGTAGGTCATAGAAGACATTTTCATAAGCAGGTCCTACACGGCAGGGAACACTGAGAGTATCAGCTGGGAGATATCCCTTTCAGCAGCCGTTGCTAAGAAGGGCAAACCGAATGAAAGACAACAAAAGACTGGGCTGATAAAGTGGACTACTACTAACCCCACTGTTAACTGGGAAAATCAGGTTGCCTGGCAGTGGCTGTGTCCTTAAGCACCCCCCTGGCCTTTTCTTCAAAGAGAGCTGAGTGGCAAAGGTTCATCTAAGGCCACATAGGTCCTAGAGTGTGAGGAAAAGTGGACCGCTGCTGCAGCGAGGGCCAGGCATGCTGACCTTTTGAGTGGAGGCTGGGGGTGGTGCCATATACATCTCTGAAGTGTGTGTTGAATGAAGAGGGACTCAGCCATGTGCTACCATAAGGTCAAGTCTCCAGGGTAGCATCTGCCTTTCTCTGGACAGTTCCCTAGGTCCTACCTCTGTGATCAGGATCAGCAGCAACTGGTTGCCTTACACATAAAGACCTGAGTCAGGATCATGTTTCCTCACTCAGAACTGTAATGTAAAAGTATAAGCTTTATGGTTTTGTAATATTCTTATACAGTTAACCTAGTGATGACGGAGGATGCTCTGAGCTCACCCTGTCGCGCGCACACTGAATTCTCCTTCCCGAGAGCTGGCACTATTTTTCTTGCTGACTTTAGAGATGACAGTGAGAGGTGGGATCATGGGAAGACAAGGTGAAGGACAGCTGATGAGGCATGGTTGCATGGGGGCAGCCAGCGGACAGGAGCCACCCGACCCCTGGGAATTGCTGAAGGGATACAGAGTCACATGGACATCAAGAAGAAAACTGAAGAAAGATACTTGTAAGATAATGACATTCTACAAAGAGGAAAACGGATGGGCTTTGGAACAAAAATACCAAGAGAAACTCAGAGGAGATGGGAGACAGGCTCCTTTGAGATAGTAAGTGGTGTCTGGAAGATTAAGTTGAAGGCAAACAAAGGTTCAGGGTCACATGAGGGTGAGGGGTGGGCATGAGGAAGGGTAGGGTGCTGAGTGAGAACAGGAAGTGAAGGGTGAGGAGGCTTGAAGAAATGGTTTGTCCTGTCAGTGTGTGTGTGTATCTCCATGAGCGGATGCCCAGATCTGAATTCTCAGGTTTTTGGAAGCATTGCTGACTTTATATGAAGTGGGTTGATTTTCTACAGGGCTAAGCAAAGGGTCTCAAAAAGATAGCTTGTTCGGGAAGTTTAGGCGACATTGACAGGACCTTCTACTCAACCCACTTACCTCTGACGCCAGGCTTTTAGGCAGCACAGAGGCCCTAGGTCTGGGGACCAGTCAGAGCAGAACAGAGTGATGCAGACTGAGGAGGAGTGCAGACAACGAGGATTTGGGGCTCTCAAAAGACTTGGTCAGTAACAGAGACCTTGTCGTGGTTTTTTTTTTTTTTTTTTTTTTTTTTTTTTTTTTTTTTTTTTTTTTTTTTTTTTTTTTGGTTTTTCAGGACAGGGTTTCTCTGTGGCTTTGGAACCTGTCCTGGAACTAGCTCTTGTAGACCAGGCTGGCCTTGAGCTCACAGAGATCCGCCTGCCTCTGCCTCCCAAGTGCTGGGATTAAAGGCGTGCACCACCACTGCCCGGCGACCTTGTCGTGTTACGTTGGGATGGCTCTGGCTCGCGAGGAATTCAGTCTTTAAAATCAGGTCATACAAATTCCCAACCCAAGGAGCTCTCCAGTTCATCTAACCACAAACCAGAAAGGAAACAGCAGAAGCAACCACCACCCCCGAACAAACCCAGAGAAGAGAGAAACCAAAACAATTGTGTTATTCAGGCAAACCCTCAAATTGCCTTGGTAAACCCAAATTCTAGTTGAGGTTAAAAACAAAAAACAATCCTTTACACTTTGAATAAGGAGCCAAAGGCCGCGGGTAGGAAAAGTGGAAAGTGGACAAGCTACGCGGCTTATGAAACCAGCAGCGGGGACAGACTGCTCAGCTCCTCCAAGGGCCTCCACAGGGACTTCTCAGTGCGCAGGCGCAGATGCCTAGGTGCTGAGACGAGAAGGTTCTGTCGGAGAGGAGCTCCACCTAGGACTGAACCTGTCAGTGTTTCTCTATTCCTCCCGTACTTTCAATAGCCCTTTCTCTCGACACCTTAATGCAGTGGTTCTCAACCCTCCAAACACTGCGACCCTTTAATACAGTTCCTCAAGTTGTGGTGACCCCCAACCATTAAATTATTTTCACTGCAACTTCATAACTAATTTTTGCTACAGTTATAAAAATCATAATGTAAATATCTGAGTTTTTCTTTTTATGGTCTTGGGCAATCCTATGAAAGGGTCATGTAACCTACAAAGGGTCGCGACCCACAGGTTGAGAAACACTGCCTTAATGACTAAAAAAAAAATCTCAGTTTTAGTTGGCTATTAGGAAACTACAGGTTAAACTGTAAATTGAAACAACAAACGTTAAATTAATCAATCTTTTTCTTTTCTTGGTACCGGAGATGGCCAGGGCCTTGAGCATGTTAGGGACAGATCCTGCCATAGTATACTGTCCCCAGTATACTACCGTGGTACCAAGTTGCTCTCAGGGCCTCACGCACGCTGGGCAAGCAGTCCTAGTCCAGAGGCACACTCAAACTCCCAAATATTTTTTATTATAGCTACATTTTTGAAACATTCCATCATACACAGTAAAAAATCATTGTAAAAATATAAATCAACTTTCAAGGTTCGTTATAGGTAAAATTTAAAACACAGTCACTGATTTTATATGTATATATGTATATAAATATAATATATGTTCTTTAGAAAATTTAAGATATCCCTAAAACAACAAAGCAATACTCTACACATGGGATCATGAGGCTCAAGTGTATTTTTAAATGGCTAAAAGTTTGAGAAAATGGATGCTTGCTTGTTAAAATCATAAAGCACAAGCAATGAAAATTGTATCATAAACACAAATCATTAAACCAGCTTCCCAACAGTTAAAACGTAGACACCCCCCCCCACCATGGGAATGGCAGCAGGACAGAGGGAGCGGAGGGCAGAGCTACTCACCAACCATTGCACTCACTTCCCCAGCCATGAGGGTCTCCACAGTGTCATTATAGAGGTTCACATCAATGATGCCCTTCCGGATAGTCTCCCCTACTTTCGCTCCCAGGAGCACAGAGCCAGTGGTTTCAAATATCGAAGCCAGAATGCATGCCTGTCTCAAGGTCACC
The DNA here is from genome assembly GCA_004026605.1 of Ondatra zibethicus. NCBI lineage: Eukaryota > Metazoa > Chordata > Mammalia > Rodentia > Cricetidae > Ondatra > Ondatra zibethicus. The sequence goes on from PVIU01001693.1 coordinate 127,354, forward strand.
ACGCCAGAGCCCACTGCGGTTCCGAAGGAGTTGGCAACGTCATTTGCACCAACTGAAAAGGCCAGGATGAAAGCAATGATAAAACCCAAAATGACCATCCACAGATACCCGTCCATGGCCATTTTGGAGAATGGACTCTGGGGTACTTTTCTTGTGCAGAAATATTTTAAATAAACAAAGTTTGAGGTTGCTAACTTCAGGAGGCCAAGAGTTCTTGCAAACAGCGAGTCTGGTCTGGAAAGTGCTGGACAATGCTGAAGTCTGAAGAAACTGTTAGCTGCTGGTTTCAGAACTACAGTCAGTACAGTTCATTAGGTTGTGTTCAGTCAGTGGTACAACACATTCCATATTTTTTCCCCCAGCCTGGGAAAGCTGTGATCTTTCTTCCTATAGAAGGAGAACAAAGAAATCAATCACTATTGAGTACCTGTAACAGCTAATTCTTTCAGAAGTGTTTAAAGTCTGCTAATGGGATCTGTCTTTAGCACGCGACAGACCTGACCACAAAGCAATTCAAGGAAGATTATAATTAGTCTCCCCTCCAAATGAACCAAAGATAAAAGATAAAATACAAATCTGGCTTCTAGATTGTTTAATACCCACAGATCAACAGGATGCCATTTAGATGAAGTGTTGTATGCAGTTTGAAAAATATATTTGGTCACTGTTTTCAGAGAACGATTTCCTCAAATGAGTAACAGATAAAGAATACATCAAAGTTATATCATTTTCTAAAATGTTTGGAATGTGCCTGGCTCCTTCGAACACAGGTTGTATAATCTCACTGTGTGACAGTACAGGGAGAAGCTCATTTACATTGATGTGTGGGAATGATGTGTCTTCAAACTCTGGAACAAGGTTACTCCTCCTAGGGGTGACCAAGGAAAAACTACTGAGCCTCAGAGGAGGGGCAGAGAAAATAGAGAATGCAGCAGGCAGGGGCAGGCTGGTCACTACCCACTGTCTCTCATCTTTCTTTGGAAAGACCAGAGACCTCACTGGGCTAGTGAGCTCACCACCCACCCCTGACCACTGTGGTCCCAGTCACCCCTCATCCCAGCTCTTCACTACTTGAACCCACAAAGCACAGTTTAATAACTCCAGGGCTTTGGTCTCTGTGATGGTTTGAATGAGAATGGCCCCTATATGCTCTGAATGTTTGGTCCCTTGTTGGTGGAACTGTTTGGGAAGGACAAGGAAGCATGGCCTTTGTTGGAGGAGGTGTGCCACTAGGGCGGGCTCTGAGGTTTGGAAAGATTGGCACAATTCCAGGCTTGTTTTGCTGAATTCTACTTTCGGATCAAGCTGTGAATTCTCCACTATTGGAGAATTCCTGCTGCCATGTCTTTGTGCCACTAGCATGGCCTCTAACCTCCAATAAGCACAATTAAATGCAATCGTGGTGTTTTCCACAGCAAACTGGAACCTAAGTAACACAGTGCCCGACGACTCTACTCCACCCCGCCAGGAACAAACCCTCTCCCCGACAGCCCCGTGGCTCCCCCTACTCCCTTTAGGAATCTGCTCCATTGTGACTCTCAGGATGCTGTCCTGGTCCTGCAGAAGAGCACCCCCTCCTCTACGACCTCATTCACCCCCTTGCTCCTAAAAAATCCGACTTATCACCCAATTCATTCATTCACTCACTCATTCATTCACCCCTTCATTGTTCATTCATCCTTTAGGAGGTGTGGCCTGTGCTCTCCCACCAGAAGACAGAGACCTCCACTGCAGCAACTCCAGGATGTAGTAAATAACCAAGCTACTGAATGGACAGAGAAGACAGCGAGGAAGTGGAAAGACAAGTTTTGCTCTGTCCTCCCAGGAGAGGAGACACTACAAGAAACACACCTGGGCAGGGCTGGGAGCATTATTCTGGTTAAAATACTGTCAAGGAACCAGATTTGCTTTTGTTCTGAATGGTGGGAGGCACAAACAGCGGAGCCCAACAGTGTGTTCTTTCGTAAGTGCTTATTGCATTGAGCAGAATGAAGAAGGCTCATCTCACATGCAGTATAGTGCTTTGGTCAATCACCAGTTAGGCATTTGTGGGAGAAAACCGAATACAATTTTTTTATATACAGTTTGATTTATGGCAGTATAAAAAGTTAACATAAAAAGACCAAAAAGAGGCCTGAGAATGTAGCTCATTGGTAGCATTCTTGCTTAGCACAAATGAGGCCCTGGGTTAAATCCCTAGCACAAGGCAGGGGGAGGATAAACGTAACACACACTAACTCATATTAGCAGTATAATCTATGACCTTTCCTTTCCAAAATGTATTTTGTAGTTACACATTTCTCAAATAAAAAGTAGCATATAATAAATAAGCCTACAAACATATTGAGCAGTATATATAAAATGCAATAGTTATAAAATTAAGCAAAATACATACTGATATATCCTAACATATTTTAAGACGGTTATTCTATGTAAACTCTATGCGAGACAAATGGAAGGCTGCTTTCAAGGCAGAAGATAACACTCTACTGAAGGAGAGTTTATGAATATGATTAGTATTAATATGCAGATTAAAATCAAAATAGACTTTTTGGGGGGCACTGGATTTATGGCTCGTGGTTAAGGGCACTTGTTACTTTACCAGAGGACCTGAGTTCTACATTAGGTGTTCCTGGCACCTACATTAGGTGTCTGTGAGCCACCTGCAACTCCAGCTTCAGGCTGTCTAATGCCCTGTTCTGACTTCGGTGGGAACCTGCAATACACACACACGCATCCACACCCCAAACACACAAACAAACAAAACTGGGACCACTGATATTTCTCTTAAAACACTTTTTTAAAAAGTGAAATCTTGCTTTCTATCTAGGGTAGGCTGTAGCAAGTATTTGCAGGGCGTTTCCTTCGTTAGCGACACAGTGTGAGTGAAATGGGTGGCTACTGCACAGCTGGGGTGGACAGCACAGGGGCGGAAACAGATCCCGCGCTGCTGACTCGTACCACACGAGAGCTGAGGATGGAGTATGTCCTCATCTGAGGGCAGGGAAGGGCTTGTAGAGATCCCAGGAGGGTAAATGACCTCTGTGACAGTGGGAGGCATTCATTCCAGTCAGTTCTCCCGGTGGGAAGGACAGCAGGTTGGTGCAGGCAAGGATGCGGGGAAATATGATAACAACTGAGCTGGGACACCTTAAAGACTAGCCACCAAGTGAAGTGTCAGCGAAGGGTTTGAATCAAAGGGCATTGGCATGATCAGACCCGGAGTGTGTGTATACATATATATACACACATACACATGTAAGTAAAAACACACATATACATATACACACATATACATATGTGTGTTTACATATTTATTTATTTGTGATGTATAAGTGCACATGCCAGGGAGGGTCAGGAGGGGGTCAGAGGGTAACAGTTGGAGTCTCTACTTTGCTGATCCCAGGGATCACACATAGGTCACCAGCCTTGGGGACAAGTAACTTTACTTGTTGCTGAGTCATCTTGCCGGTCCAAACACAGGACTTTTATAAAGACCATCCTGGCCGTGGTGTGGAGGACAACCTGCTCAGGAGACAAGTATCAACGTGGGCAGAAAATTCTATGCTACTGTGTGCTGAAGCCGACTGTAAGGATCCTGGATTAGAACACGGGCAGATAAAGGGAAAGAAGTTGGCCTCATTCATAGTCGTGGGCTAAGAGGAGCTGGAACAGAAAACAACGAGGTGGCTTTCTCCCTTGTTGGGTCGTTTCTTTTCAGTGACAGGAGAGGGGTTGGTGACAGGCTTTCTTAGATATGCTGCACACAGATGTAAATCACCAGAACATTAGAAAGAGTAGCTGGTGACATGCCAAATGGCTGTGTCCTTTGCTTTGTTTGGGTTGGAAATTGGTAATTTTTTATGTTACCTTTGACACCAATTCCAGCCCAGAGATTCCCTTTTCCACTGAGCTTTCTTATGCCCACTACCGTCAAGACTTTACCATGGCTTCACCTTCATGTTCATGCCCTAACCATTGTACTCATGGCTGGTAAGTGTCGGGCTGAGGAGAAAGAATTGCCACTCTTTTGTAATCTAAACAATCTCTCTCATCTTCAAGATACTTTGTATCTATAAGGACAAGCAAAAACACTTTGGAACTTCCCCTTTCCCATTATTTATTTTTATTAAGCTCAGGTGAAACAAAACAAAATGTACAAATAAACACACCACGGACTGGAGAGATTGCTCATTGGTTAAGAGTCTACATTGGGTTTGCAGAGTACACAAGTTTGGTTCCCTGCCCGCTAGTCAGGTGGCTCCAGCGCTGTAGGATCCCACGCCCTCTTCTGGACCCCTCAGGTACTACACTCAGGTACACAAACCTACATGCAGATATATACACACACAATTAAAAACAAACCTTAAAAAAATAACCCCACAATTGGGAGCACAGGAGAAGATGGTAAGGCTTCTTTAACTGAGACCCTGACAAGCCAGATGATGTCATGCAGACAGCCAAATGTTAACTTTCTAAGAATTACAGATATCCAAGTTCAGAGCAGTAGAGATCTGATGAGGTGGTATATAAGAGGGAATTGATGGCATGAAAGCAGAATTTTGAGGATCGGTAAACACTGACTCATCTAATAAATGATGTTGAGAGAACTCAACGCTGGCTACCTGGAAGGGGAAAAAGCTAGACTCAGGGCTGGATGGTGGCTCAGCAACCAAGAGCACTGTCTGTCCTCTCAGAAAACGCAGGTTCAACCCTTAACATCCACATTTGCCTCACAATTGTAATTCCAGGCCCAGGGAACCTGATGCCTTTTTTGGCCTTCGAGGGTATTGCATAAATGTCATGCACACAGAATAAATTCTTTAAAAAGAAGAGCTATATTCCTTAGCTGACATAAAAATAAATGAGTTTTAAAAGTAAAAACTGAACTCTAAAGAGACTAAGAAAAGATACAACTAGATATTTATTTAATATTGGAACGGGGAGGCTTAGATATGAAGTAAAGGCAATTTATAAAAAGAACCGACAGTGGAGTTTATAAAAAGAAGATGGAGAGATATCTTTTTAAAAATGATTTTTTAAATATGTATGAGTGTTTTGCCTGCATGTATGTAAGTGAAGACAAACATTCTCAGGCTGTTTTTGGACAGACTCACAGCTATTTTAAACCAGGAATGTGAAGGAATTGTGGCCCCAAGCACATTTATGGAAGACGAAGTTTGGGTAAGAAGGTCCCTGCCGTGGAGTACTACGAGAGGCTTTTGTAGTTTATATCTGCACACACACACACACACACACACACACACACACACACACACACACACACACACATTATTTTATTTTTAAGACAGGATCTCACTATATAGCCCTGGTTGGCCTGGAATTCACTATGTAGACCAGACTGGTCTTGAATGCTGGGATTAAGGAGTGAGCCACCCTACCTAGCTTTTATTTCATTATTATTTGGGCTTTCGAGACAGGGTTTCTCTGTGCAGTCCTGGCTGGTCTGGCTCTCACTCTGTAGACCAGACTGGCCCCGAACTCATAGAGATCTGCCTGCCTCTGCCTCCTGAGTGCTGGGGTTAAAAGGCACATTGCCACTACCACCCATCCAATTTTTATTTTCTTTTAATACATGCATAGATATAGATATACACTATTTTTTTAAAGTTCTTTTTTTGAGTTATGGTCTTCTGTCTCCTAAGTTGGCCTCAAGCTCACTATGTAGCCAAGGGGACCTCGGGCCTCTCACTCTCTTGCTTCCACCGCTCAAGACTTGGCGCCACAGCTGTGCATCACTGTGTGATAGCTGCCATTCTCAAGGGCTGGCCCTCTACCCTCTACTTTCCACCAAGTCTACTATGGTCTCTGACCATTTCTACATGAAAGGTCGTGGGCTTCACTCAGTTAAAGCATTCTTTCAAAGATAGGTTTCCCTGTAGAGGACCCTTAATTGATCTCCCAATTTCCTTTCAATAAAGCCCCCAAAACATCACATCCACTCCCTAAAAATATAAGAGCTACCTACTTTCCCTGAAAGTTGAAACTGGACCTTGTGTTTTGACACTTCAGATGAAGAGAGCTTCCTACCTCTTCAACGATGTGATGTACTGTCTAATGACTCTGCCACAAATGGTGACTCAGACGCCCCAAACACAAAAATTACTAGCTTTTCCTAGTAAATGAAATAAAATGAAACATTTGTGTTTGACATCTTATTCTTCAGAGAATGGCACAGCAGAAGAAAGTGTCTCTTTTTAGCATTTCAGACGTAGACCTTGTCCTAAGGAGTTTCTAGTCACATCACTCTTGAATGGCAAATGCCAGCATCCACATCACACTTTAGAATCCTTGACAATAACAGGCAGGGAAAGGTGGCACATGGAACCTAGCACTTGGGAGGCTGAGGTAGGAGGATAATGAATTTGGGAGCATCTCAGGCTACTTAGTAAGTTCAAGACTTGTGCAGGTTACATAGCCAACCTGTCTTGCAAAGTCAAACCCTGGGGCTGGAGGGAAGGTGTGGTGGTCAGGAGCACTTGTTGCGTTTGTGTGGCTCAGTCCCCAGCACCCACATGGTGGCTTGCAACCATCCACAACTCCAGTTTCAGGGGGTCTGATGACCTTTTCTGACTTTCATGGGCACCGGGCACATACATGATACATATACATACATGAATGCAAGATATGCATACACATACAATAAATAAATCTAAAATAAATATTTAAAAAGTCAAAACCAAACCAAAATGCCCTTAAAATGTAACCGTATAATTGTGAAAATAAGAACGGAAGTCACTGGACAGTTCTGAGATAGTTTTGTGTGTGTGTGTGTGTGTGTGTGTGTGTGTGTGTATGTGTGTGTGTGTGTGTACGTGTGTGTGTGGTGTGCACACAAGCCTCTATGTGTACCTGTGAAGGTCAGAGGTTGACATGAGGTGTCTTCTTTAATGGCTTTCTGCAATATTAAAAAATCTTTTTATTATAATTATTTATTTTATGTGTATGAGTGTTTTGTCTGTGCACCATTTTTTGTGTTCCTGGTACCCAGGGAGACCAGAAGAGGGCATTGGATACACTGGGACTGGAGTTACAGAGGGTTGTGAGCTACGATGTGGTGTTGGGAATCCAACCCAGGTCCTCTGGAAGAGCAGTCCATGTTTTAATCACAGAGCCATCTCTCTAGCCCTTCTACCATTAGTTTGTTTTTTGAGGCAGGGTCACTCACTGAACTTGGAGCTGGACCAGTTGGCTGGCAAACCCACGGGATCCTTTTTTCTCAACCTCCATGCCCACCCGGAGTGTGGGTTACAAATGTACGCCTCCCTGCTCAGTTCTTCATATGAATGCTGGGGACTGAGCTTAGATTCACACATCTGTACTGCTATCTTTTACAAACTCCATATCCTCCCCCCCACCCCGCCGCAGAAACATCGTTAAAACAGCAAATTTACAAACATGCAAAGCAGTCAGGGGAACACAGGAGCCTGAAGAGGGATTTTGATAGAAGCAGAACTAAGGAAGAAAACAAGAATGGATGGCAGAGAGGAGAAAGAGAGAAAGGGCAGGATAATCAAGTCAAACGCAAGACCAGACTCGGGGCGCAGGGAACACAGAGGCAAAGGACACAGCAGAAACAGGAAGGTGGAATGTTTCCTCGGAGGGAGCCAAGAGTATGAATAGCCCGAGGAAGGAGATGAAAGATAGGACCTGGCACTGGAGGTGGAGGGCTGGAGAGGGATGGGAGGGACAGTTTGCTGACATTTTGCCACTTCTTTTCTCTCCTAGGCTGTAAAAGGGAACATTTGTCTCTCTTCTGTGGAGAAGGGGAAGAGCACAGGTTCTGCTGGCAGGACTCCATCCCCATTCCTGTCTGGTTAGCTACTGGTTACACCGCTCTGGCAAGTCAGCTCCGTGACTAGCTGGGAAAGCGGGGAGACTGGGCATAACCACTGAGGGCTTGCGAGGCAGAAACCAGAGCATGGCAGCAGATCGGGTCATTAGCAAGTAGGAAAACAGCTACTTCAGCCAAGGACCATGTTTGAAGCAATGGCGTCAAGAGGCAAAGAGAGAAACTATTTAGAGGACGCGTTACACACACCGTATGAATCCCGTTCCCAGGAGAGCGAGGTGACAGCTGCTGGGTCAGGCCTCGACTTCCTCCCAGCAAAAGGTTCTGTCTTGTATTAACTGCTTTGCTGTGATAAAACACCATGACCCAAAGTGACTACTACTACTACTTCCTCTTCTTTTTCTTCATTATTATTATTATTTTCATTATTCTGTTAGTAATGGCAGAGGACCTTGGCTGACTCACATGCATATTCTAAGCCAGTTTGGTCTTCTATAAAATGTGAATGACGATGACACTCATGTCTCTTACAAAATTAGTGTGAAGCTAAATCTAACAATATAAAGTATTTTGTAATTGTGGCATGCTTCAAGCAGCTTGAAGGAAATGACTTCACTAAAGACAAAGGAAAAAGGATAAGGATACAAATCCTTCCAGCAAGATCTTTCTCATTTAGTGCCTCTCCATGCCCTGCCCCAGCCCTGTGGGAGTCACGAGGTTATCTGAGGATTTCAAATCCCTCTAGAAAAGCCCTCCTCTTACAGTTTCAAACCATGGCTTCTTTTTTGGCTAAGGAGTGACACAGACACTGTGAGGGACAGGGACTTCCTGGGGTTGGGGTGGGGTGAAAGGAAGTAAAGAGAAAGATTTAAGAAAACACTGACAAACTAAAGGGCCCTCAGGGGAAAAAATTACTCACAATGGTGGAGCCATAGGGATACTTACTGAGACCCTGTCTCAGAAACAGGAAAAGAAGACAGGAGAGCCGCAGAGGTAGACAGCCCTGCAGCTCCTTCCAGAGCAAAGCATGTGCTGACCAGACACCCCAGTCGGCTCATTTTAGGGGGTGTTTAGCGAAAGGGCATGATGACACTTGTCTGCACGGGAAACATTCGGCTTCAATTTTAAGTCTGGTAGCAATTACACACTGCACATTTTTCAAAACTCAAAGTATACACTTAAATTTGATGTGCTTTATTGTATATAAATTAAAACTAATCCAATATAATCTAGGTCACACAAAGTAGACCTCCTGGCAGTTTTTCTTTCCCACACGTAGGTATTACCCACTCCCTAGTCCTCTATGCTAAACAAAGATAGAACAATTCTTCCTATGTCATGAAAGGGAGCTACTTCCGTAGACAGCTGGCCAGTAAGGGACGGGAGACAGCGCACAAGGAGCTGCGATTTGATTCCCAGCACCTGCGTAAAAAGCTAGGCGTGCTTGCTCATGCTTATAATCCCAGCACTGGAGGGGCAGAGGTAGGAGGCTTCTGGAGGGAGGCTAGCCAGTCAAGTCTGATTGCTGAGCTCAGGTTCCAGTGAGAGACCTTGTGCATGGAAAAGCCAAGGTACATGGGGCATGGTGGCACATGCCTTTAATTCTAGCACTCAGGAGTCAGGCAAGAGTATCTTTGTGAGTTCAAGGTCAGCCTGGTCTACAAAGCAAGTTCTAGGGGTAGCCAGGCCTACAGATTGAGACCCTGTCTAAACATACACACACACGCACACACACACACACACACACACACACACACACACAAAAACGCGCACGCGCGCGCACACACACACACAAATTAAAAAACAGGACCGATAGAAAGTCCCCTGAATTGGCCTCTGGCTTCCACATTCACACACCACATCCACCACCACCACCAAAATAAAAACTTAAAAACAGCTAGTCCAACCACCAAGGAGCAAGTCTGAAGCAATGGCATCAAGAGGCAAAGAGAGAAACTAGTATTTAGAGGATGTGTTACACACACCGTATGAACTCCCTTCCCTGGAGAGCAAGGAGACAGCTGCTGGGCCAGGCCTCGACTTCCTCCAGCCAAATGCCCTGTCCTGTACTCGTTACTTTGCTGTTCTAAAACATGACCCAAAGTGACTTACGAAGGAAGAGTTTATTTGGACTTATGATTCCAGAGGGGTGAGAGTCTAATTTGGTGTTGGGGGCGGAGACCAGGGTATGCCAGCAGGAGGGGGACACTGAGAAATCCCATCTTTTACCGTAAATATGCAGCAGCCAGTGGGAACTGGAAATGAAATCTGAAAGCCCATCCCACGACTGACTTCTTCCAGCAAGGCCCCATCTCCTACACTTCCCCAAACGGCATCACGGAGACCAAACGTCCAAACATCTGGAGCTACGGGAGATGTCTCTCACTCAAACTACTGCATCCTCCCTGGGGAAAGAGCGGGCCTTTCCATGAAGGTAAGTCTTCACTGCTGCTTCTAAGAACCCTGAAGGTGCAATCCCAATTCATCAGCATTTACATTTAGCAGGAAGACATTCCTAAGGTCCAACAGATGGAAGCTATTTTAAACCTGGGCCTGTGAGTCCTAATGCCAAGAGCTATGTGGAGGTCACTTAAGAGTCTGAGATGAGCATGTTGGGATAAACTTATCACCCTGATTGGTGACACCAGTATCAATTCTAAAACTAGTTCTGGGAAGCTACCCGTTGTTCATCTGTGGTGTAACTCAAAGGTCTGGAATGCTGTCATCCAGAATCCCAATCAGAAATGCTTCAGAAAGTTCAAAGAAATAGCACTTTTTGCGGGGAGGGGAGATTGAGGTGGTCAGACCAAGAGCTTTAAAAAAAAATACCTTGTATTTTTATTAATCTTTTGAGAAATTCACATATGTATATGATGTATTTTGGTCATATTCACCCTCCGCTCCACGATATATAGCCCCTCCCAGATTACTGCCACCACCCACTCCCTTTCAAATTTGTGTCTTTTTGTTTTTATAACCCACCACATCCTCTCTGTGCTGCCCATATCTACATGGACATGGGCCATCCAATGGAGCATGGTAAGCCTACTACCAAGGACCACACTCAGGAGGAAAACTGTCCCCATTCTATGATGGAACTCCTCCCCACTCCACGATGGGACTCCTCCCTGCTCCACGATGGAGCTCCTCCCAGCTCCATGATGGAACTCCTCCCAGCTCCATGATGGAACTCCTCCCCCACTCTATGATGGAACTCCTCCCAGCTCCACAATGGAACTCCTCCCAGCTCCACAATGGAACTCCTCCCTGCTCCACAACGGAATGCTGACTGGCTCGAGTTTGGAACCCCTGCTACCGTTGGTTGATGAGGGCAGTATCCTGTCAGGTTCAGAAGACACTGCTTTGTGTTGGTCCTCCCAAACCTCTGGCTCCAACAGTCTTTCTGTCCCCTCTTCCTCCACATTCCCTGAGCACGGAGGGGAAGCACTGTGGTACAGATGGCCCATTTACAGGTAAGCACGCCACAGATACTTGTTTGCTGCATTCTGATTGGTTGCAAATTTTTGTGTTAACTACCATCTGCATACAAAGGAATTTTTCTGATTAAGAGAGAAAGACATACTAGTCTATGGGTACAGAGATAAAAACTCAGAGGGCAGCTTGATGCTAGGTCCAAATAGCAAAATACATAAACACATCTTAGACTCCTTGTGCCCTGGAGTTTTACTTTTCAGGGCATCTGTCACTCTGGTGGCTGAGGACTTAGAGGAAGGCCCTCCAGTCTTGGGCGTCTTTTTCTAGGCGCTACTTTATAGGATTTGTCTACACTCAGTTACATGGGATCCTTCTCTCAAGTCCTCCCTTTATCTTCCTTGTGTTTCTTTTGAGGTTTGGCCACTCAGGCTCAACTGAATAAAAACGTCCCCCCTGGTGCCAAGTTCTCTGCAGGTGTTCTTCACTGAAGTATCTGAGGTTAATGCTTACACGAAATAGCTTGTAACCACGCATTTATTCCTGTCTTGGCTCCTAGAGCTGGAGAATCTCAGGACACTGGTGTCTGAGAGGACTTTAGAAGCTGCCTAGTCCAGCTTTTACCATCCTGAAGACAGGGCTGACAAGAGAAAGTGATCTTAAATAACGAATCCTTAAGCGCACCAGCTAGTACCAAGTCAGCACCATAGCAGGAGAAAACTCCAATGAACAAATACAAGGAACCCACGTAGTGGAGTTTCTGGCTGACACTCGTCAGGCCTTCCTGGTGACAGTAATTCCATCTGGGGTACTCATGGTCCCTGGGGGCCTAGAAATGGGTAAAGCTGGGCTGAGGAGAGAACAAGGAAGAATATGGGCCATGAAGAATGCTGCCAAGGCTTTGTCCTTGGAAGTTATCAAGGTTACTTGATCCCTCTGAGCCTTGTTCAACTCTGTAATCCTACATCAACCAGAGACCACAGGATTGGAAAGAGGCAGTTTGGCCTAGAACTGGGAACCGCAAGATTGTTTTGTGGAAAGAGGTGGGTGGAGATTTCCGACCCTTTCCCAAGTAGGGCAAAGCAGGGTCTCTGATTTTACAGAACGTAAACCAACTTACTTTTGTTCCATCTGAAGTTTCCACTTCAGAGCCCGAGGCTCTGGCTTTCTCCAGCCCCCGCCCAGACCACATCCCTGCTTTATTCCTCTCTCTCTTACAGTATTCACTATTGGCATCTTGATTTCTTTCTAGCTCATAATTTTTGTTGTTATTGTTGTTGTTATTTAGATGTCTCCCACATGGACTTTTCCTCTCTGGGAAAGCATTGTATAAATCTAACCTAATCTCTCTCTCTCTGAACATATACACACATATACGGAGACCCACCGGTGCAGGGATTAAAGGCATGTGCCATCATGCCTAGCCAAGAAGTTTTTAAAGGATAAAAAAACAAATAGCAAAGATAATTAAAATGGGATAAAATCTAAGGAGTTAAGGTGAGATGGCTGAAGAAGAAAGAATTTAGCAGGTGCTATGTGAGTCCCACAGAGACTAGCTTTAAAAAGGTAAAAGAAAGGGTGGCAGGCTTCCTCTTTTACAGATACCTGACGGGAACTGGAATGACCCTAGGGTGGGTTATTATAAATGAGCTTTTATTTTGTATTGTCACTTTGAATTCATAACTCAGCGAATCTATATAAAAGTTATTGCAGCTGAAGACTTATTGCCAACTCAAATCTGAGGAAACTGCAGCAGGAACAAGCGGCGATTTTCATCTAAGAGGGACTCCAGCTGGGCAGGTGGCGATGGGCGCTGCAGACCCTGAAACCAACTCCTACTGAAGGCCTGGAATTATCTGTAGTGGTTTACAAACTGACGACCACGGTGGCAGAGTATTTTAGGTACCAGGCTGTTTGAAAGCAAAGGGCAGAGCTTTCCGCATTCACTCCCATTCTAAGACAGAAAACGGCCCTACATATTTGCCCACTTTGCACTTTCTGTGTGTGCCAGAGAGAGAAACCCCAGGCCTGGGTTGTTTTATATATAAAAAAAATATTTTTTTGTGAGCAAATAAATCACTTATCGCATGAAACTTTTATCAAGCGGCAGGCCTGGGATGGCTCGTTCTAATTTTGTGCCTGAAGTGTTGGACTACTGGCCAGGATCCAAGAACTATATTAAGTGAGTGCTATCCTCCCAGCTACAGTTTAAAATGGAACCTTGTATATAAATAGATATCTTGGCTCTCACATATTTGTTTGCTAATTCTGTTCTGATGGGTTGGGGGGCTCAATAAAAATACTGATGGTACTTACACAGTTTTGATTCTGGGGCTGTTGGGAGGAAGGATCAGTGGTTAAGAGTGCTTACTTCTTTATCAGAAAACTGGTGTTGGAACCCAGCACCCACGCTGGGGAGCTCATGGATGCCTGGGATTTCAGCTTCTGCTTCTAGCCTCTGTGTGTACCCTCACAGACACACATACAAAAGGCACAGAGACTCAGATACACAGACACATGGACAAAGACACACACAGACACACAGACAGACATACAGACAGAGACACACAGACAGAGACACAGAGACACACAGACACAAAGACACACAGACAAAGACACATACACAGAGACACACAGACACACACACACAGATACAGACATACAGAGACACACACACAGACACAAAGACACATGGACAAAGACACACACACACACACACACATATACAGAGACACACAAACACAGACATACAGACACACACACAAGCAGACAAACAGACAGACAGAGACACACTGACATAGACATACATACAGAGACAGAGAAACAATTTGATTCTTGAGACAACCACATATTTTTCTCTACTAATTCAACACAAAGTAAACAGAGCTGATAAGTGATTATCTCTATTTCACATTCAGTTTACAGCTCCTTCTTTCTTGCTCTCACTCCTGTGATTTTTTTCCCTTTATAAATGGTTTATTCTTTATTTTTTTTACACGTATGGGCATTTCACCTAGAAGTATGTCTGTGCACCATGTGCATCCAGTGCCTATAGAAGCCAGAAGAGGGTGTTGGATCTGGAGTTACGGACGGTTGTGAGCTGACATGTAGGTGCTGGGAATTGAACCCAGGTCTTCTAGAAGAGCAGCCAGTGTTCTTAACCACTGAGCCATCTCCTCAGCCCATTCCTGAGACTCTTGAGCACAATTTGCTGGGCAGCAGGACAAGTAAAAGAGGACAAACAATTATGATATTCAGGCAGTGTCTTCCTCTTTAGTACGGAAGAGAGTCTGGCCAAGTTTCAGAAGCACTTCATTAGAAGTCTGGGATTTTCATCAAATGTTACTCATAATGTGCCAAATTAGCAGTGCAAACAGCCTAAGCAAGACATTAATTCTGTAATATTGCTTGTTTGACTGAGGATCCAGGTGGAAATTTAGTAGTTCTTTATTTCTTTCACAGAGAGTACCCAAATGGGTATCTTTTTACTAAATTGAGAAAGCGTAAGAACTTGTTCGATGGCACCTTCAAGGAAACATGGACCCTGCCACAACAGCTGGAAACATAAAAGAGGTCAGACAATTTATAAGATGTCTTTGAAGATCATTTCTTCACTTTGCAAGGATGCCGGCACTTGATGCATGATCAAGGACTAGCTCCCTGGCTTCTTCTTCCCTTTGGCTGACTTGGACCAAGGGAGGATGCTCTGATGAAAATATAATTAGAAAGTAACCAGATAGATACAAGCGACATTTTCATGACATCTTATGTAAGTTTGGAAAGGAAATACATAATTACTTTGTTTTATTATTGCCTACACCAGAGCATGTGTCCAAGCATGAGCTGGGAGCTCAGTGTCCTGGATCACCTTCTTAGCCTGAACTACATCATTATTTCTCGTAAGGTAAGCCTGCCGGCAATGAATTCTCAGTCTGTATTGTTTGGACACCTGATTTTTTTCATTTTCAATTTTGAAGGACAGTTTTGCTGGCAGTGGGTCCTTTCTGTCACCTTGCTGCCTTCCTTTAGGCCTCAGCATTTTTGAAACTATGACCAGTTCCCCGACGGCAGCTCTGCTGTGTGTTACGGTTGCTTTTCTCTTGATCCTTTCAAGATTTTTTCTCTTGCTTTCAGTCTTGTGATTATCACATGTGTGGATGTAGATCTGTGTTATCCAACTGATTATCACATGTGTGGATGTAGATCTGTGTTATCCAAATTGATTATCACATGTGTGGATGTAGATCTGTGTTATCAAATTGATTATCACATGTGTGGATGTAGATCTGTGTTATCGAATTGATTATCACATGTGTGGATGTAGATCTGTGTTATCCAAATTCATTATCACACGTGTGGATGTAGATCTGTGTTATCCAAATTGGAGTTTGTCAAGCTTCTTGGATGTATCAACCAGTATTTTTCATCAAATGTGAAAAGTTAAGCTATTTTAAGTTACCAATTAGTTTTGAAAATTTTGAGTTTTCTGCCCCTCTACTTTGTTCTGTATGTAGGTGCGCATGCATCTGAAATATTTTTTGAGGACATCCATTTTCCTAGCAGGAGCCAGTGAGCAAGGGTGATT
This sequence comes from Ondatra zibethicus, assembly GCA_004026605.1. Classification (NCBI taxonomy): domain Eukaryota; kingdom Metazoa; phylum Chordata; class Mammalia; order Rodentia; family Cricetidae; genus Ondatra; species Ondatra zibethicus. The sequence continues at coordinate 143,184 of PVIU01001693.1, forward strand.
GGTGTGAAAGGTGGCCTATGCTATTGAGAAGGCAGTGTGCTAGTGAAGCCCAAACAACATAGTGCTCGCTTGCGCTCTCTCTCTCTCTCTCTCTCTCTCTCTCTCACACACACACACACACACACACACACACACTGCTCTAGAACTCTGCCAGGTAGACTAGGCTAGCTGGCCAGTGAATTCCAGGGATTGCTTGCCTGCCCCTCCCACCGTGCCATCACTGGGATTTCAGGTACATGCTACCACACCTGGTTTTTTTATGTGAGATCTGAGTTAGGGATGCCATGTTTGCACGGTATGTGCTTTAATAACTGGGTCCCTCCTACTTTTGATGTTATTATTGCTGTATTTTATTTCTCATATTATGGCTCATATTTCTCAATGGTGGCTGTCAACTTTTCTTCATTATTTCTTTTTATTCTGCTTAATTTCTATTGCTCTATTGTCAAATTCACTGAATGTTCTTCCAACTTAAAGCTCGCCAGAGAATCCCTCTAATTAAACTGTCCATTTGGTAACTGTACTTTTCAGTACCTGGATTATGGCTGATTGCGTGTATCACTGCACCTACTGACTTAATAAGGCCTCCGTGTACAATTCTATCATCACCACTCCCGTGTATTGGTAAAACTGAAATCTTTACCCACTCAGCAACTCTCAGCCCTCTTCCCCCTCAGTCCCTCATGATCAACACTTCACAGGCTGCCTCTAGGGGGGTCTCACTGCCCAAGTGTTTCATATGAGTGGCTATAGAGTGAGCATTTGCCCTGCTGTGACTGGCTACTGAGCTGTGCACTTGGTAAGGCCAATGTTCTTCACTGCTCACCACGAGCTTCAGAGCTTGTCCATGTGGTAGCACATGGCAGATTTTCCTTCCTAAGACTGAAGAATACGTCACTGTATGTGCATACCAATTTATTTATCTATTCACCTGCCAAGAAACATTTGGGTTGCTTTGCCTTTGGGCTATGATAAATACTCCTGCTATTAAAATGGGTAGACAAATACTTCTTTGATACCAGGCTCTCTTATACCTAGGAGTGAACTGCTGGGTTATCTAACGGTTGGTTCTATTTTTAAATTTTTGAGAAACTGCCATCCTGTTTTCTAGCAGCCCCCCCTTAAATATTCCCACCACCCATATTAATACCATGCCAGTATTTGTTCTTTTTCTATCAGTTATTTTTTTATCTATACACATAACCACCCTAATAGGTTGAGGAGCTACATCACTGTGGTTTTAATTTTCACTTCCCCAATGATCAGTGATATTGAACACCTTTCCACATGTTTGTTGGCCATTTGTTTACTTGGAGAGATGTCTATTCAAATCCTTTGCCCATCTTAAAATCAAGTCATTTGCTATTTTTAATCATTGAGTTGTATTTTAAAAATACCATATTCTGAATACTAACCCTATTATCAGATACATGATTGACAATACTCTCTTCCATTCTTGCAAGGTGTCTGTTTACTGTATTGTGTCCTTTGAAGTACAGAAGTTTTTAATTTTTATGTAGTTTAATAATAATGTTGCCCTGTGCCTTTAGTCTCAGATCTCCACTTGGTTCATCTATATACATATATGAACATAAATATATACATATATACTGGATATATAAATATTTCATATTGTGGTTTGAATGAGAATGCCACCCACAAGAACAGATGTTTGCGTACTTGGTCCCCAGTTGGTGGCACTGTTTGGTAAGCTGAGGAGGTCTGGCCTTGCTGGAGAAGTAAGCCACTGGGGATGGGCTTCCTGCCATGGGGTAAGACGCCAGCCCTCAGTTTCCAGCTGCAGCCAGACCTTTGGCTCTGTCATTGTTGCTCTGGAGTTGTAAGCCCAAATAGATACCTTTCTTCTTTAAGTCGCTTTTGGTTATGGTGTTTTATCGCAGGAACAGGAAAGTAACTAACCAATACAGGTATCTATCCTGTGTGTGTGTGCATGTGCACACACGGCAAGTCACTGTTGCCCTATCTTTAAAAGATATACATAATTTTACTTAATTTTTAAAAACATACTTAGAGTGGTTAACTGTAAAGTCTAGTACAGTTTTGGAGCCCCCTCAAAAAGTTAAAAACTGGCCCTTTCAGATAATACATTTTATATATATATATAATTGTATTATATATTGTAACTCTGGGGACCAAGTCCACTTTACATTAGCCTACTGTTGTTTTGGAGCTGTGTGTGTGTGTGTGTGTGTGTGTGTGTGTGTGTGTGTGTGTGTGTGTGTGTGTGTGTGTATTTGGCTGAATTACCTCTGTGAAATCTGCCTCCCCAATGGAGGACCTCTGTTCAGTTTCTGTCCTTATATTTATATCACATGTATCCATCAAAGATTTGCTTAGAACCTGTAGGAGAGCTGTTTCTTCTGAGATTCAAGCATTCCACCCTGCAGGGGAGCTTCTTAAGCAGGAAGGCAAACAACTCAAAATAGCTTCAGGAAGTCCCCCAAACTGGCTAGATTCACTAGGTCCCTCCCTCCCAGAATAATCAGTAAAGATGCCCGAGGGTCACTCTCAGACTAGCCAAGCACTAAAGACTACTGGTGAGGCCAGACCGGCTTCCTCGAAGAGGTTTACACCAATCCAGACACTTGGAAAGGACACTCTCTAACCTGCTGAGCTGCCTGCAAATCTCTGCAGTGTGTTACAGGTCCCCAGCTTTGTGAGCTGTCACCTATGCTGGGATGGGTTTTGGTCATGCAGCTGTCTTTGAGTCATTTCCGTTCCTATAAGTAAACCTTCATCCATATTCTTGTAAGTAACCTCAATAAAACTCATTGGCTCACCGAGTTGGACTTCGGCGGACTCCGTATTTGGGGTGAGTTGAGTAGACATGTATGTGGCGTCTTTCCAGGAAAAGTCTTGTCACACAACACTGTGCTCTTAATCAATTAGACTTTCACCCTTTGCCATAGTATATGTGACTCGCAGATGGCTCTCAAGGCTTGGCTTAGGGAATCCAGGGTGCAGGGGAGGCCTGAATACAAAGGGCCGTATAGAGCTGGACAGTTGGCTCAGTGATTAGGAGCACTGTTGCTGTTACAGAGGACCCATGTTTGATTCCCAGGGCCCACATGGCAGCTAACAACCATCTGGAACTCCAGTTCTGGCCTCTGTGGGCACCAGGCTTGCACATGGTGCACAGAAACACATGTAGGCAAGACACCGATACACATAAAACAGAAATAAATAAATCTTTTTAAAAAATTCAAGAGCAGCACAATGGTGTTCTTTGGGGGTGGACTGTAATCCATCGATGGTGGTAGTCCTGAAAATCTGCATGTGTAAAAGTTTACAAATATATACCAGAAAGAGGGAATTTTCTGTATGCAAATTAGAAAGAAAAGGTGGTCAGTATTTGTCCGTAGAAAGAGACTTCTGAGCCTGTGCTCTTGTTAGAGGTGGGTTCAGTTCCTCACTGATTCCCAGAAGCTGATTAGTTAATATTCCCTGGGGAAGTGAACAATAAAATCTTTCTTGTTATTATGCCCTTGCCTTCTCAGAATACAGTAAAAGTTAGCTTAAAAATTATTCTAATGCTTAGTAGTGAATACAATGAGGTCAAACTCTCACACTTGATTGTAGGTTAGGCTCTGGGTCATTTTTCTTTAAGTAAAATTCTAGGTTAAATTGTTATTTGCAAGTCTAGCAGATCACTATGACTTTACAGAACAAGGAAAACTCAAAGCGATGTAATAAATAGAGCAGAGGGCAGAAACAGGCCGGGCAGAAAGGCGTTTGGGCCTTCCCTCTCAGACCCCAGCTCTGGCCAGCAGGGGAGGGGGTTGAGCAGAGGGGGAGGGTATAGAGCAACACAGCATTCAAGCCCTTCTCTCTCCCTGCTCCAGTTTCTGCTTTAATTTCAGATCAGGTCTACAGTAAAAACCTTTGTACTAGACGCGCTTGGCGGGAACTCTTAACTATATGTATGTGCATCACATCCGTGGCTCCATCTTCTGCTTTCAGTTGTCAGAGTAAGGCAAAAAGAGACAAAACTCAAATGAACAGATGAACAAGAAAAAAGCCCAAAAAGGCCAGCTTGATCCTTAAACAGATCCATTCTCCTCCACCTCCTACAAAGCCGTCTTTTTTCACTAACAGTTCTCAGGCAGGCTTGGCCACTCCATTTTTAAGAGGTAAAATGGTTTGTTTTCTTTCTTTCTTCCCTCCTTCCTTTCTAATTTTTTTTTTTTTTTTGCTTTGAGCTACTGAACTTACAAATAATCATCTTATCAACATTTAAGCATCTTTCATTGCCTCTCAGTGTGTCATTTCATCAAGCTGTGTTTACAGATACAGGTGATCTCTGGCATTCGTGGTTGAGAGTGCCTGGGAGGACAGCCCTGTCCTAGGGACTGCCCGCAGTGATGCTCCCAGCAGCAAAAGGCAGAAACCCTTGGCGAAGTAGTGCTCTCTGAAACCGCTATGACTGTTGGTACACGCTGAGGAGCCGCGGTTCAACGCTTCGGAAACAGTGGCTAGGAGACCTGATTCTACTCTTACCCTTTAGCACTGCCGCTCGGCACATTTCCTGAGGTTCGCTGCTTGTGGTTCCGCCACTTCTGACTTTAATCCTCACCCTGAACCATGGTTCTATGCCAAATTTAAATGGATAACCTAATAACAGGACTACTATTTTATCTGGTTTAAAAATACGCTGGGTCCCACCTTCTTGCTGTTGCTCTCCATCTGTTGCTGAATGTGACACCCTGGTCCATGTGAGATGGGACTAGAGGTCACTTCACAGCCACTGCAACAGTGAGTTTAGACTCTTGCTAATTAGCTCTCATGTTGCAGAAGGAGCAGGACTACACTTGCTCAGTCACTGCCACACACCCGTTAGTGTGGGGTAGGCCTCTGCCCGGGGCTCAGCATCTCAAGTCTCTGCCTTAAAATGTAGGTTGAGAGGTTGAAGGAGAGTAAGGACGGGTATATGGGAGGATTTGGAGGGAGGGAGAGAGAAAGGGAGGAAGGGAGGGAGGGAAGGAAGGAGGAGAAGGGAGAAATACTGTAATTAAATTATAACCTCAAATATAAAATTTAAGAAGGTCAAAATTTCCATTATGGAAATATATGTATTTATAGAAAAGAAAACGATGAAAAGTCTTTCCAGCCATCATTGAAGCTTTGTCAGCTGGGTGAGGCGCTACTTACATAAGGTCCTAAGAGGCCACTGCCAAATCAAATCAAACAATACAAAGTTGTCTAGACATGCTACAATCTGCATAACCACAGAGGTTAGGTATAGAGTAAGGGACTGGCGGGGAGGGGAGGCTCACCCGGGGAAGAGTAAATAGAATATAGACTTAGAGAGAGACAGGGGAAACTGGAGGAGAATTAAAGAGGGAAGAGGAGGGAAGAGGGCTGTTAAAGGAGGGAATAGAGGGAGGGACAGTTAGCACTAAAGGCCATGGGAGGGTCATATGGAAACCTACTACAGTAGACACTTCTTAAAATATATACGTGTATGAAGGAAATCTAAATGGAGTCACCAAATAACAGGGGAGACAAAGCCCCAACTAGGTATCTCTCTCTCTCCCAAGTAAACCTCCAATGCCAGAAAGTTGTTGGCCAAAGAGATGCCATGGAAACCCCCAAACAACCCAGACTATTGCTGAGGTTACTGACTGCTCTCCACAAACTGATGGTAAGGCCCTATTGCTAGACAGCACTTTCCTGTCTCACTGAACACAGAGAAGTTAAATTGGTGCCTACGAACTCTTCGGTCCACAACAGCGACCCGACCGCATGATGTACCCGTGAAATAGTGGCACACATGTTGCGGGAGTCACCAACCACCATCTGCTTGGATTTAAGGTCTGCCTCATGAGATGGAACCCAAGCCTGACATTGCGCAGTGCCCAAGAATCTGAGACTAGACAGGCCACGGACCTAGAGGAAAGCCTAATACTATGGCTCTGTTAAAGATCAATAGCAATAAAAGGACTGCTAATGACATTCTGCTATACCCATAAATCAGTGTCTCACCCAGCCGTCACCAGAGAAGCTTCCTCCAGCAGTAGGTGGGAACCTACTGGACAGTGTGCAGAGAGCCAAAGACCTTGGAACACGTGATCCTAAAATGGGATCTCTTACTGGGTATATAAACCACACATAAGGAAGGGCCCTATGTCCCAATGTAAAAGCCCAATACAAAAAGAACTCAGCGATATTTTTGTGGACTTTTTTTGTCTCATTGTGCTTTGCTTTGACATTTTAAAAATCTTACTAGTTTTGCTTGTATGTCATTGTTTCCTATTTTTTGCTTTTATGTGTTTGTGTGCGTGCATGCATGTTTCTTATGGTTTTTTCTTTCATGTGTGTGTGAGCATGTGTTTCTTATGTTTCTTTCTTTTAAAAATTTTGTTCTCTAAAAAGAGAGAGAAAAAGAAGGCATGGAGCTGGGTGGATGCAGACGTGGGGAGGATCTGGAAGGAGATGGGGAGGGGAAACTGACCAGAACATATTGAATGAAAAAGTTATTTTCAATTTAAAAAGTTGACTAGAGATAACTATTATTAATAATAATTACATTATTATAATATATAATATTTTGTACATAGCATTCTTTTTCCATATACATATAACAGGACTGACACCCATGTGAACTCACAGGGCCTGCAGAGGTTCAAGCCAGACAGTGTCCTACTGCTAAGAGGGGGAAGTGGACATGAGCTCCCATCGCTAACCAAGAAGCTATCTCCAACATATACATTTAAATCTCTATCTATCTATATATCTATACCTATATATTGTATATTGCTGTGGGATAATGCTCTTGTACACTGTAAAGATTTGTTACTCATATTGGTTTAATAAAACAGTGACTGGCCAGTAGTGAGGCAAGAAGTATAGGTGGGCGACCAGACTAGGAGAATTCTGGGAAGAGGAAAGGCAGAGTCAGCACCAGCCAGGTGCCGAGGAAGCAAGATGAGAATGCCTCACTGAGAAAAGGTACCAAGCCACATGGCTAAACACAGACAAGAATTATAGGTTAATTTAAGTTATAAGAGCTAGTTAGTAATAAACCTGAGCAATAGGCCAAACAGTTTCATAATTAACACAAGCCTCTGTGTGTTTATTTGGGACTGAACAGCTGCAGAACCAGCAGGATGGAATCTTCCATCTACAGGACGTGCTCTCACAGAGTCCTTCTTTTCATTATAATCATGTGAAGCTCTGACTGTCTTAAAAGCAGAATGTCACAGATAGTCTCAAACATTTGTATTTCAACCTAAAATATTCCTTCAAGGAAAAAAAACTGTAAAGAAGGATGTAAGAAAGGGTAAAGGCATCTCTAAATTAAGATGCATTTACATGACCTATAAAATCAAAGGTCAGGGGCTCACGAGGGTTATTGTGAGAAGACACCTGTACAGGAACAGGATCATAAATACACAGCATTTTGTAACCTGCTAGGTTTACTTACTACACATGGAACATCACTAGTTCAGATGCTACATTGTTTCATATTACTTGGTGTTATTACAGATTAATCTTTATATTATTGTTTGGCAGTATTTTATTTAATTAATAGGTAATCCTTTCATTTTCTAATAATAAGTAAAAAGTTTTCTCCTGCCAGGCATGCTGGCACACCTTTAATCCTAGCACTCAGGAGGCAGAGGTACATAGACCCCTGAGCTCAAGGCCAGCCTGGCCTACAGGGCAAGTTCCAGGACAGCCAGGGCCACACAGAGAGACCCAGTGCAGAGGCTTTCCCCCAAGCCTCTCCAAGTTTAGTCCTCTGGTGAGCAAGTCTGAGGAGATGAGGCTTATTCAAACCACACAGATACTTTTAGTTTTAATGGCACATACATGAACTGGCTTTAAACTGGTTTTTGAAACAACTTTATTTTTTCAAGAAAGAAATACTAAAGAAAAGAAGACTATTCAGTAACCTCTCTTTGTACAGAAATGAAAATAGTCTTCTTTTGAGGAAGTCGGGCATGATTGGACCAGACCTGGAGACACACTTGGTAATCATCCACTGGACTGAGCTGCACCCTGGCTCCAACAGCAGCCCTTTGACTTCTATCACTAAGAGCATAATGACACATTGGATTTTTTTTTTTACCTATTGGGTATGCAGTTATTGAGACTTCATGGGTTTTAAGGAGACTATCAGGACTCATCCAGGATGCTAGAAACCAGTTCTTTCTGACTTCTGGATTGGTGAGACACTTCTATCTCAGTGTGCCGCCACCATGTTCCCAGGGTTTCATATGCTCTGAAACCGACACAGATGTACAAAAACAAACAAAACAAAACAACTTTTGCAGCTTGATGTCTGAGGCTTTTCCAACTATAACAGGGGCCCCGAACCAGAGTAAGTCTATCAATATGCACACTCCTGCCTCTGTCCCACTAAACCCCTCAGAGCAACAAGTAGAGCTGAGTTAAAGCTGTCTTTACTTATCCTTTTCACTTTAAGGACATAGTAATGTTCTGAAAATACGTGGTTAATTATATCTATAAAAGCCAAAGATTCTACCTACCCTCTTTCAAGTGTTAAAATACTAAGGCCACAGTTCCCTGACTCAGGGAGGGGACATCCTTTTGGCTAGGGCAGTGTTACTCATCTGATACTTTTAAAGCAGAACTGAAAAGCATGCCCTCACAAAGCCCTTTCTCCATCACAGCCACGAAAAGCTTTGTTCTAAAGGCTAGACAAGGTTTAACAGACAATCTCAAAAGTTCATTTTCAACCAAAGACAGTTCCCACAAGCAAAGACCGCAAAGGAGGATGTAAGAAAGGGCAAAGAAATCACTAAATTAAGACGCATTTACATGACTTATAAGGAGTCAGGGGAACAGCGAAAGGACTGTTAGGAGACATTAATTGACTTGGACAGTGTACAAATTGCTACTTGCTCGAGTCTACAGAACTCATGAAATTCAAGAGCGCAGAGCCCAGGTGGCTTTGGACATATCAACTGGATAATTCAACTCTGAGTGGTACCTATGTATACCACTGGATTACTTGCTACGCAAAGGAGTGACAAGCTGAAACGAGGCCCTATCCTGTGCCTACAGTGGAGAGGAACGGTGAGTCACACTGTGCTTGTGTCCCCTTCAAGTCTTTCTATGGGGCCGTCTACTTCTGCAGAGGGAATTCCCCACAGCGTGTTAGTTTTCTCTTTTGGTGGAGGTGAAAGAGGTGAGAGACTAGTTAAAGTCACGCTTTGCCCACAGCCACCTCTCTTCTGAGAGGTTTCAGGAAGACAGTGACTGATCTAGTTGGCAGTCTGTGGCATGGTGACCATGGGCAAGCATTCAGGGGGCTGTGAAGAAGATACTGGGCGGGGAGGGATAAATCTATTTAGTTGCACTGCTAAACCCACTACGATCCATCTGACAGCACCTACCACCTCTCTCATCTTATTTAAATGTATCCTCACTTAAAACTGATGCCTGCAACTGCAGAGACGGCTCGGCAGCTACCCTTGCTGCTCCTCTAGAGGACCCGAATTCTGTTCCTAGCACCCACATCAGGCTGCTCACAGCTGCCAGGAACCCCAGCTCTGGGGGATCTGTTGCCCTCTCCAGACTCCATGGGCACCTGCATAGACATGACATACATTCTCTCTCTCTAACACACATACACACATATAAACAAACAAATCTTAACAAAAACAGCCTGGTATCACGGTGAGGACATACCTCAGTGAAAGAGCACTTGCTCTTAGCACAGTGTAAGGCCCTGGGTTTCATTTCTAGTACAGCAACCAAAACCCCAAACAAACAGAAAACAAAGATAGGCACTGACTTAATTACTGAATTCAGAAAAGTTAATGCAGTATTTTCTAGGTTAAATATTAATGACCAAAAGCAATTCAGAGCCAAGTCAGGGTTAGAAAGGTCATTATCTCCTGATGTCAGAGATAATATTTAAAAAATTGCAAATAAATATAAACCCAGGTTTCTATTACTCCAGAGAGAAAAGTTCAAATTTTTCAGCATCCTTGTTCCTCTTCCTGTGGTACTTTTCTTCTTAGTACATCATGGAGTAGACATCAGAATTGCTTTAGGGGATTGTTAAAACAGAGCCCTGGACTCCAGCCTCACCACTTCCAAATCAGTAAGTCTGGGCTGGCCCGAGAACCTGTATTCCCCACCACTTCCAAATCAATAGGTCTGGGCGGGCCCGAGAACCTGTACTCCCCACCACTTCCAAATCAATAGGTCTGGGCGGGCCCGAGAACCTGTATTCCCACCACTTCAGAATCAATAGGTCTGGGTGGGCCCGAGAACCTGTATTTCCACCACTTCTGAATCAATAGGTCTGGGTGGGCCCGAGAACCTGTATTCCCACTGTGTTCCCAGGTGGTACTGAAGTTGGCAGGTGCCAGCCATACCACAGCAATCACTGTACCTGAACCTTTACATTCCAAGGGCAGCAGGTGCCGGCTGTTCTTCACCGTCCTTTGGGATCGACGCACAAATGTATCTGAACGGAAATGCAAGAGTCCCTCAGGCAGTTTCCTCCCTTCCAGGCTAACGAACAGAGCCCTCTAACCTCTTCTTCCTGAAGCTGCCATTTCCAACCCTTGCCTCTTCTCTTCTCCTGAAGTTATTTGTTGAATGTCTCCAAGTTTCTTTCTGATGTAGAGCCATAAACAAGACCCAGAACCCGAGTCAGCGACCTGCCAGGGCGAATGACTCAGAATCAACCCTGTGCACACATTCATGGGTCTTTTGTCGCCAAGGCTGCCCTGTTAGCACTCCTTTGTCATGTGCTCCTGACTCTCGGGAGCTTCAGTAGTGTTGCATAAACCTTAAGAACGCTTATCTTCTGAGAAACCAGATAGATGCCACAGTGTTCTAAGACAGAATGGGGCCCGGTGACCCCACGAAGAATACAGAACCTGGGACTCAAGGTCAGATTTCCAAGTCTAAACGGTTTAACAGAGAAGCCTGCTTTTACTCTCACACTAGATCTGAAGCCACCACCCAACAATAGCTTCAAGTGATGGGAAACGTCAATGCCTCCTTTGGTGGCAGTGATAAGGACTGGGAATGGACAATGGGGCTCTGGGCTACCTCACTTATCCCCAGCTGCCACCTAGAGCAAAGCCGCACTAGGACACAAAAGCCTGTCCCAATCCTATGCTGCAAGTGGCCAGAGACCTGGACGCTACTGTGCCCTCAAAACCCCCATGCTCTCAGTTCCCACTTCTCCCTTCTCATATTGTCTTTCTGCCAATTTGTTTACTGCATGTCAGGGCCCCCGTTTCTGGCACTGCCGAGGTTTAGCGCGTGAGCTCTTTGCACTATGCTCTCTTTGTGCATTGTATGCGCTGTGGGGGTGCTTAGCACCTAACAACAGCAGTCCCAGTATTTCCCAGAAACATCAGCACTCTTCCGGGCAGCCGGCAGCTGCTGACTGGAGTCAACACGGGCACAACTGGAGGCTCCCCTCTGCCCATTCTTCTTTCATTTTAGACAACACAGCTGAAACTAAGCACACCACAACATTTTTCTGCCTTTTCAAAGAGACTGTTCCAGGGATGTAATCACCGAGCAAAGCCAACCTGTTGTAGAATGCAGTTGCCTATAGCCACGCAGACAAGCTACTGCTTGATTAAAGCCCTGATGTGGGGTCTGGAGAGGTAACTCAGACGGTGAGTGCTTGCGAGTATTGGAGGTCCTGGATGCTATTCACATCGCCACATGAACCAACCAACCAGCTAAACAAACAGAGAGCACGTGAATGAAGGGGAGCCAGACCAAAGGCTGCTGCTAAGCTCCTCAAGACTCTGGAGTAGAAGGCTGTAATTAAAGGAACTGCAGAGTAAACCTACTGCCTCAGCACAGCAAGATTTAAGGCAAGGAGGAAGGTAAGAGGGCAGGCAGCCAGTGGGAGCAGATCCCACAGACCTGCGGGCAGACCTGGAGTGGAGGGGCAGCAAGGCATGCAGGTTCCAGCCAGGCTCTTCCTGCAGTATGGAGGCAGCCCATGTTTCTTAGCATGAGACCTCCCATGTGTGGCCACAGAATCGAGCTCACTGTAATCTGTTGCATTCAAAGTCACAATTATTCAACATAACTAATTATTCCACTCATGAGGGATCTCTGACAAGTGGCCCTTCATGGGACACCAAGGATACACCCAGTACTGAAAAGAATCATGGAAGCAGCCACCACCCGAGCCCCCAGCACCACCAGTTGCATAGTCCCACGTTGAAGAACCTATCACTCTCACCACACAGAAATCACTAACGCACGCTCTGCAAGTGTCTAGGAGCATTTTAGCAATTTGTCCCAGAACACAAGCTTCCCGCTAACAGATAAACCTCTTTCTGTTACATTCAAACTGGATAAATACTAATCAGCTTTTCGTCTGGGCAAGATTAAAAACTACAATGATCAAATTAATTTTAACTTGAAAACTAGCATGGCCAGAGTACACCATTATAAATACTTCAAGGGGTCCCAGGGGCTTCTTAGAAAGGGCAAATAGAAGGTCAAGAGCTGCAGCGGTCTTGCGATGACATGAGCATCTCGGAGCATCTGCCAGAGGAGCCCCTTCCGCTCAAGATGACAGTAGGGCCTTTTCTATTATAATTACAGATTTCTCTTTTGCTCAGAAGGCTAAGCTTCAAAAAATGTTTCTATCTAAAAATAACCCAGGAATTCAGTGCTATTTTCAATTCTTACATTCTTTTCCTACAAAATGCACCACTCAAACATTTCCTTTCATCGTTGACACCTTATGTCATTTAGAATCAGAAAACACAGAACAACAAATAAACCTTTATGTAAAGTTTTAGAAAATGGGAACATGACATAACTAACCCTGGGTTTGTCTCCCTCTTTGCTTATAGATGGAGATATGGGCAAACAACTGTTTCATTAAAAAAAAAAATCCACATTCCTAAAAGCGGATATAATTTACATGTTAACTGACAGAGAGATTTCTTTCGGATTCTATGCTATTAACAAGCCCCTTGACTTGAAGTTATTCTACTTGAAGTGTAAACATAGTTCAAACTAAGCAGGGTGACTTGTGTTCGATTCAAAGTAACACTGGAATCTTGCATTTGCTTCAGTCTAGACTTAAGTTGGGGCTGGCCAAACTGAAAAGCAGTTCAGAGCTTTAGATACTCTTAATAACAAAGTGAACACGCTTGAAATCATCCTCTAAAACAGTGGGTCTCAACCCCTTTGACAAATCTCTATGTCCCAAAATATTTACATTATGATTCATAACAGTAACAAAATTAGTTATAAAGTAGCAACAAAAATAATTTTATGGCGGGGGTGGGGGGTGGGGTGGTCACCACAGCATGAGGTCTGTACTGAAGGGTCACAGCGTTAGGAAGGCTGAGAACCACTGCTCTGAGACCTTCTTCCTAAATGGGTTCTTATAAAATTATTTTCCTTAGGCGGGGAAAGTTCTATTTCCTTTAAAGATACTTTCCATCTATACATTTGGTGAGGCAACGTTTGTCTCTGCAGCAGATCCACTTGAGAGGGGTAGAACAGGAATTAACTTTCAACATGTTTCCCCCACAGTGACTACCAGAGAGAAGAAAGCTTAGAAACACACTATGACATTTCTGTGTACGGAAACCATTTCTACCAATCTAATATTTTAACATTCAAAATACGGGCTAATCTACAACTAAAGAAATAAGATGAAGTGAGAATCAAATACTTTCTCCGGGAAGAGCTGATTAAGTCAAGGTGCTTGCAGCAGCACACATGGAAAGAAAACACTGGATTACTGTTCTGACACAGACGGGTCGCAGCATCCACACTAGTTTTCCCAAGACATATACAATTACCATGATAGTCACTTCAGGTGCAGAGAACATAGAGAAATGTTAAAATCCCCAGAGTACTCACATGTAGTTTGAAAGAAAATCTGAAGCACAGTTCTTCAGAGGTCTTCTCTCTGGATCATAAACACAATCTGGAGTCTAAAAGAGATGCCTATCTTATCAGGCCCAGAAATCACATCGCAGCTCGCTAACTTCTACTTGGGTACACAGTTTTACAACTCAGAACAAACGCTGGCTAAAATTAACTGCAGCCGAGCAGCAGGCAGGAACACGCTGGTTTGCATCATGTGGGCCGGGATTTATTCACTAGGACAACATTGGTGTCCTCTTTAATGGGACTCTGGCCAAGGGGTGTGCCCTGCTGAACAATGCACAGCATCACGATTACGCTAATTACTGAATCCAGTCGGGCACTACTGACTGACTTCAAGTCTGTTCTGCAAGCACCGACAGAGAAAAAGCAAGAAGGTCTTTTCCGTAACAGGCAAGCGCCTGGTGTTTAAGCACATTCGGGCCAGATAACTGTGACAACAAGGTGGCAGCACTGTCTGCTCTTCACGGGACATCCACTGAGGTCACCCACTCGCTTTCTGCTCTCCTTCTGTACTTCCCAAGGAGGTGCTATGAGGACACATGGCCACTTCAACAACAAAACCCACAACCGAGAGCAAACATCTCCAATCTACCAAACACACTGTGCCATGCACTTCCCTGTGTGGCTGGCTACAACTATTTCTAGTTGCTCCAACTGTCCTCTGTTGGAGCAAATGATCATTCCCTAAGTATACTAAAACCCAAGCAAACAGTTCAAGACTCCAAACCACAGCCAATATTTAAAAGAAAATTAGAACACAATGCTCTCACCAACTACAACTTAGAACAAAGGCATAGACTGTGTAGCGTCTACCACGGATGATTCAACTGCTTAGCTTCAGGCATATTGGTTAGTTCCTATGGCTTACTTTGCCCTGAATGGATACTTCACCAATCAAGCCTCCAGTCACCTGCCCTTCCAACAGATACAAAGTAACTCTGCCTGGAAGACAACTGGATTACACTACCTTCCTCCAAAACCCTCAATGACATTAACAACATGCCTAAAATCCCACGTATCTTTTCAGAGCTATTTGTTTCCTTATTAAAAAAACAAAAAACCAAAAAATGTCATGTTAGCTTAGACTTCAGGAGACTTACTGTACTCAACACTCCAAACCCAGGTCTAGGCTCAGGGGCTTCAGTGTCTCCTGTATAGCCGTGCTTCTCAACCTTCCTCGCACTACAATCCTTTAAGATTCCTACATTGTGGTGACTCCCAACCATAAAATTATTTTGTTGCTACTTCATAACTGTAATTTTGCAACTGTTACAAATTATAATGTAAAGATCTGATCCACAGGATGTTTGCTATGCCACCCACCAAAGGGGTCGCGACCCACAGGTTGAGAACCACTGCTCTATAGCATTGCCTCTACAGCATGGATCATCACAACACAACCTGACTCTTAAAGAGCACAGCCCAACTGTGACAAATTTGCCAAAAGTTGCCAATGGTTAGCTTTCATTGGCATACACTGCTAATATAATCTTCCTCATGTTGTTTATAAAGGTTGCTGGCTGCGTACCTGACACTCTAGCCCCATGACCAACCTACGTTGCTGCGGACAGGACACATCTACCCCACCGTATGGCAGCTGGTGTGCGCTCTAGGTCATTTCGCCCAAAGCTTCCGGAGGTGGGCACTGCCATCCTGTGATGGAAGGAAATAAGCTCCACTAACCAGAGGGCTAACCTCTGATTAACAGGATTATTTTCAGCAAACTTACTCTAGAATTTTTTAATGCCAACAGAGGACACTGTGGGGCTAACTTTAACAAAAAATATTATTATCCAAAAATGCTTGTGTTCAGTAGCAAGGTCTCTTAGCAAAAAAATTCTTTATGTTCTCATCTAGTTAAAAAAAAAAAAAAAGCTGAATTGACCTACACATCATATTTTGCATTGTAGAAGATCCAGACTACATGGTAAGGTTTATTCTGAAGCAAGAACTACTGAGGAATTTTCTAGTTCCTCTTATGTCAAATCTCCAAGTATGAGTCTGTTGTTTCCCTTAACACCCCGTTTGAAAACACAAGCACCTACTGGGAGGTAGTGGCAGTGGCGCACATCTTTAATCCCAGTTCTTGGGAGGAAGAGGCAGGTGGATGTCTGTGAGTTTGAGGCCAGCCTGGTCTAGAGAGAATTCCAGGACAGTCAGGACTGTTATACAGAGAAACCCTGTCTCAAAAACAAACAAACAAAAAAAAAACCCACAAAAAATAAAGAAAATAAACACAAGAAACAACGCCTATGAAGGGAACAGTGCACCTTCTAATTCACTTTAGACACTTGATTACTTGCTTCTTCATTAGTAAAAACAAAAATCAAAAGCTATGAGTTTGTTCTAGGTCTAGAAGGGGAGTATCGGACCCTTGACACTGCAACACAACATTGTTATCTGCAGAGTTCATGCTGAGAATGTACAATCAAGTTACAAATGTTTTCATAAAAAAATCTCATATTTTAAATAAGTTTACAGTTTTGTATTGGGCCATATTCATTGCCTTCATATTCACAGAGCTCTCTGGGTTACATCTGTCCTCAAGGATGCAAAGACTCAAGGTTTTGAATTCTGAACCTCTAAAATAAACAAAATGTCCTGTGTTCATTGTGTACTCCTCTGGAGCGCTAACTTTTTTTTTTCTGTAATTTTATGAAAAGGGTCTGTGACCCCAAAGAGTAAAGAGTGCTGAGGTTAGCCTGGTAGTACTCAGGGAGAAATTGAAAGCTAAGGGAAACCAAGGCAGAGAGAGACCATTGAGAAAGGGTTAAAATAAATAAGTAAATCAAAAGAAGGGTCTCCTTCCTAGGTATGGTATGCAGTTACAATATTGTGGGGGATGCTACTGGCTTTGGCGCTAAGTGAGGGAACAGGGATAGAAGACAAATCTAGGCGATCAAGGAGTTCACATTTTGATGTCATGTGATGATCCAGGGAGCCAGGAACACAAAGGACAGAGCTCAGTTCTTAAACGGAGATTATTTTTCTGATGAAATTTAAAATTTAAGATACAGAATAAATATATATGCTATATTGTATTCTGGAGCCCTCAAAGAGTCATGGATTGTGAAAAGATGAAATATTCCAAAATATCTGAAACTTATATCTAGTTTTAAGGGGCAAGGTTTTGATTCTTAGCTCTTTATATTTGACCCAAATATTGAAAGTGGTAAAACAGGGGAAATTTCAGGGTTCGCCATGGTTCTCAGGTTTTCAGAGGCTTATACAAACCATTCAAATCCTTAACGAAGTGCATGCTTAAGAAAAACAAGAAAAAAGTACCAACCCATGAGGGAAGAAATCCATCGGAGAGAAGCTCTGGGGTTAACTGTAAGGTACTGCCTCTGGGCCATGTGACCATAAGGACATTGCTGACTTCTGTGTCTGCTTCCTCAAGTGTTAAATGGTGACAATAATGCTGACATCAAAGGACAGGCTGAGAGCTCCCCGAAATGACTGACAGCACTGGGCCACAGGTGCTTTCAACAAATGGCTGTGATGTACTATGTCACATCAGTGGAGCACCTGGCGAAGATCAATTGGGTATTTAACGAGTGAAGATCAAACGCTCCACTTTTAAAGCTCAACTCTTCAGAATATGAAAAGTTGAAAGGAATTTCAAATGGTTGCTAAGCATTCCAAGGAAACCTGAGGTGTGCAAACACTCTTTAAACGCTGTTACCTCTTTAATTTTCCTCTATTACATCACCCGACACGCCTAGCCTTGGGCGGAGTTTGAATTTGGGATTCTGGCTAGACAATGCACAGGGACACCAAGCTGCAGACTGTTGTCATAGTGTCCCTATTCACTTCAGCCTTATCATTGGGCAGTCCCTTCCCACGCTGACTCTGGCTCGGCCATCGGGACACTAGCAAACAGTACCCAGAGCCTTGTTTTTGAGATGGTATATCACTCTTTAGTCCAAGCTGGCCTTGAACTCACAATCCTAGTGTTTTAACCTCTCAAGAGTTTATTCAGTGTCATCTTGCAGCAAAAGCTCATTAAAACATACA
The DNA here is from genome assembly GCA_004026605.1 of Ondatra zibethicus. Lineage (NCBI taxonomy): Eukaryota > Metazoa > Chordata > Mammalia > Rodentia > Cricetidae > Ondatra > Ondatra zibethicus. The sequence continues at coordinate 161,097 of PVIU01001693.1, forward strand.
TTTCTATCCTAGCCTTACAAATGATCACATTAGTATTATCCATAGAAAATCTTAGCAATGAATTAAGAGTATCATTTATGCCAGGTGGTGGTCCCAGCACTCGGGAGGCAGAGGCAGGCAGATCTCTGTGAGTTCGAGGCCAGCCTGGTCTACAGAACGAGTTCCAGGACAGACTCCAAAGCTACAGAGAAACCCTGTCTCAAAAAAAGTATCATTTATACACACACACAGAACTCTAAAAGATTAAACAGCCTTTCTTCACCATTTGTTTTCTGTCAGTTAAAAAAAAAGGGTGTAAACAACTAGGAAACTCAAGACTGTTTAAAAAAAAACAACAAAAAACCTCTGATAAATAGCGTCGTCACTGTAACACTGTGATGTGATTTGCATCAGTCTTTGAGAGTGAAGGCAGCATTATTACTGCTGGTACTTGAACACTTATTTCATCAGTTGTTATTCAAACTTTTTATCGCAATCGATGAAAAGTTTTATTTCAATCTCTTCCCTAGAAAAATATGTGCAGTAAAAATACTTTCATTATAGTACCTATATTTTCATATTTTAAAAATTTTTGCTTATTCCTTGAGAATTTCACATATGTATACGATGAGGTATGCTCATATGCAGGGCAATTTTTTTAAGTCTACTAGAACTCAGTTGAGCAGTTTATACTATAACAGCCATGCACTTAGCCATCTTAAGCCGTTGGTTCCTGCCACTATGAAACTTCCCGGAATTTTCAAGAAGCACGTGAACAGCAAGATGCCCATGACAATTTCTGCTTTAAGAATCGTGTAATCTGCCAGGTGGTGGTGGCAGCAGAGGCAGGCAGATTTCTGAGTTCGAGGCCAGTCAGGTCTACAGAGTAAGTTCCAGGACAGCCAGGACTATGCAGAGGAATCCTGTCTGAGAGGCCAGGAGCTGGGGAAGAAAAACTGTATAATCTGAGTCAGGGCAGTGTACATAACCTTTTACAATATCCCAAAGGGTAAGAATTCACTCCTGGGCTGGAGAGATGGCTCAGAGGTCATGAACACTGGCTGTTCTTTCAGAGGTTCTGAGTTCAATTCCCAGCAACCACATGGTGGCTCACAACCATCTATAGTGAGATCTGGCGCCCTCTTCTGGCCTGCAGGCATACATGCAGACAGAACACTGCTTATACAATAAATAAAAAAAATCTTAAAAAAAGTTCACTTCTATAGGAATGTATGAAAAGTATGTAAATTAGAAAGGATATTTAGAAAGAAACGATATTTGAATTGAGGCTTCTGCAAATAGATCAAGTTTTTATAGCAAAATGATAAGGAACATTATGCAGAAGCCAGAAGCAGACAGACAAGAAAGAGGGAGAAATGACAGCCTGGACTCAGATTTCAGCCCCTCCAACTAATGTTTTTTCAATCTCTGCTAGGTTACTTGAGTTCTCCAATCTACACTGTGAAGTAGTCAATGAGAGATGGGGTCTACAGCAAGTGCCTCGGCCTCGTTGTCTCTAAACGAGGATGATAATTAGAGATGCCTACCGTGTGGTTATGAAGGTAAAATGAGTTGTCTCTGTAAAGCAAGCACAGGAGAGCCTGGCGTAAGCATTTTGTTAAATATGCGCTTACACATGCACAATGAGATAGAGACAATAGATGAACGCACAGACTATAGACAGATGGATGTTTTCTCTCTCTCTCTCTCTCTCTCTCTCTCTGCATATGTGTGTGTAATATCTAGGAGGGAGGGAACCCAGAGTCCTGTATGTGCTAGGCAAAAGTTCTACCACTGAGTTATATCTCCAGTTCTAAATAGAAATATATGGATCTAGATGTGTAGAGATAATTTTTAAAAAATATTTATTTTATGTGTATGTGTATATTGTGTAACTCAGGGTATGTATGTGTACCACAAATGTGAAGGAGTCCACAAAGGCATTAGATCCCCTGGAACTGGAATCACAGGCCATTGTGAGCCTCCATATAGTTGATCCAGGGATGGACCCTGGATCCCCTGATAAAGCAGCAAAACTCTTAACCACGGAGCCATCTCTCCGGTCTCATGCTGATACGATCTAATCAGAACACTACCTTGGAGTAGAATGTGCTAAATAGAATTTAATGTTCCTTTATTCCTTTTCTTACACTCATAGATTATTTATATTTGAGTACAAGGCTCAAATATATTTTCCCATTTCTCAACACCAGCTTCAGTGAAGAGAAATAAGGCTGTGCCTGCTCTGTCCTCAGACAGGTGGCTTCCTCCTGTCTCGTCAAGGCGGCAATTCTGTACTTGACTGTACAAGTTGCTGTGCTTGATACTGCTACACAGACACAGCACAGCCACCAGCTTCAAAGAAGGTGCAGTAATGAACGGAAAAACAAACATGGGCTTATTAGGTGCAATCCTATTTCTATCATTTATTGTTGTTTAAGCTAATGTGAAATCTTAAATTACTATGACTTGAGATCCGAAAGCCGAGTTGGACGTTAGATTTAAAGTCACAGTAATTCAAAAAGTAGATTAACAAAAGCTTATTAGGTTCAGACTAATTTTACTGGAAGTAGTGATAGGGTCTAACTAAAATTACTGTGTGTGCACGCGTGTGTATGTTTGAGATACAGTGCTGGAAACCTAGCCCAGGACATCATGCACGCTAGCCAAGTGTCCTGCCACCACCCTAAGTCCCCAGCCCCGGAAAGACTTTTATTCTCCTGTCCTAAAAGTGATTTTTGAATGCAGTATCACTGCCGGAATCAATCTTTGTTTTGAAGCTGAGTAGACTAAAGGTGGTTACCAAGTTCTACTTAAAAAAAAAAAAAATCTGCTAAAGGTACTTGGAACCATCCCTATCCCACCATGCTGAAGTGAATACTATTTTCTTGCAATTATATTTGTATCATTGATTTGCTTAGAAGCGTATTTTGAGAAACATTGCAAAAGTAAACTTTACTGATCACAAATCAAACTTTATTACTTATTTTCTGTTGGATAAAAATCTGAGTTTTAGCTAGACTGCTAATCACATGCCCATTTCTCAATTTACCTCATCTAACTACAGGAAAACTTAAGAACAGACCCCACCAAAAAAAAAAACCCAATAATTTCCCAAATGACATCAATTACTCCATCTCTTCTTCCCTATTCTTTCTGATAATGTGGCCTGACCCTAAGGCCACTCCTACCACTGTTACACAAATGCTCTACCACTGAGTTATATCTCAGACCTTTTGGTATTTAGTTTTTTTTTTTTTTTTTTTTTTGGAGACACGGTCTCACTATGTAGTCCTGCCTATCCTGGAACTCACTCTAGACCAGGCTGACCCGCGACTCACAGAGATCCGCCAGCCTCTGACTGTCAAATGCTAGGATTAAAGATGTGTGCCACGCTACACCTAGCTAAGCATTTAATTTCTAATTTTTCTCCTCTCTTTGCTATGATCAAACACAATCCATTTCCAACCAGATAACCTGAGAAGTGTAGAAAAGGCAGTTTAAAATCAACTTGAAATTATGGCGATGGAATGTCCTAGCTAGCTGGCTATAACCCAACAGACGGCTAATGCAGCAATGTACATGAGTGCATCCTCAGAAACGGAGCAATTCATGTCAAAAGTACTGTGCTGACCACTCACTTCTTAAAGCAAGAACAAGAAACAAAAACAAAACAATAAAAACCTGGAGTCAGGGGATAAGCAACTTAGCTCAAAGAACCATAATAGCTCAGTGATTATAATAATCCAGGAGGTTGTTCTCCTAACCACAGAAATGGGTTCTTCCACAGGCACTGGTTCTCAAGAATAGTGGACAAAGAGGCCTGGGGTGGGCCTGGTTGCTGTACACTACAAAATAATAGACAATTATCTATTTTAGGCCTTAATGCTTTCATTATAAGAGTTGATTCCTATTTTTCTTTGACATCGTAGTTCTCGAATTGCCAGGGAGGACATATTTCCCAGTTCTTTGATTCTACCATCAGAAGGTTCTTTGACAATGACTGAAAGTTGTCCTTTTTGATTTCTGCAATTGAGAACTTTTCATGTAAACTGCACTGAAAATAAACAAAAAGCAGCCCTTTAAAAAATCAGATTCTTTTAGAGCTGAAAAAAAAATCCTCTTTTAAATAACAGATGGACATGCAAGAGTAATAGTCATAGGTTCCAATCATTATTTTGATTTTTAAAAAGAAAAATGCTGTTCTTCTTATTCATGATTATTACAGGAACGAGCAGCTGCTGCGATGGCATCTCACTTGTTGATGAGCCACAGAGCTGTGATGAGTGCAGAGGTCACATCAGACCTCACCCGTGCACCAGCTCTGAATCACTATTGCCGCTCCTAGGTGCTTTGTGGTGGTTAGTGTCCATGACAAAGAATTGAGACAAAGGGCAAAGAAAAACTCCAGACATCCCAGGCCAATATCCAAGAGTCTTTATGAGATGATTTACAAAATAAAGCAGTTTCTTTTAATATCAACTTAAATTAATCCTGGGTAATGAAAAAAACAAAAACAAAAGGAAGAACAAAGTCACACCTACTAGTCTTTAGAAAATATAGAAAAAAGGTATTTAAAATAGCCAGGAGAAGGGTTAGTCAGCAGCTACAACACAAAGGCCCAGATGAGATCACAATTACGAGCACACACCTACAGGAGTGTCTATATTTGCGTATCTCAGTAACTAAATTGGAATACTCCGCTGAGCCAGAGAAACAGCTGTCACTAACCTCAGGCTGACTCGAGATCGCAAAATCCCCTGGAGAGTCTCCGGGAGCATGGCACTGCTGTCAGACTCATGAATGCTCAATGCTTGCAACTTTTTTAGTTCCAGATGATAAACTTCACATACTTTGATCATTCCTAATTAAAAAATAATTTTTATTATTTATTTGCACGCACGCCTGTGTGTGTGTGTGTGTGTGTGTGCACGCGTGCGCGCGCCGACAGCTAGGCACTTGTTCTGGAGATCACCCTCAGGTCACAATGCTGGCACAGGGGCCCCTGGCACTCTCACCCGCAGAGCCGTTTTATGGGCCCTGGTCTTTCCTTTTTGCAGGAATATGAGAAAGAATAGAAGACTGCAAGCCTGCTATGCTTCCTAGCCAACTCAGGGCTGTGTTACTTCCATTTCCCATGCCCATACATTTTTCTGACCCTCCCCCACTCCAGGCAGGATGTTGCTTGATCATTCTTATTTATATGTATCTACTAGAGGAATAAAACCAACAGGACCGTATCTTCTAGGACTTCAGGATATTCTGGGAAAGAGATCTATAAATAATTATTAATACAGAGCCAAAGGAAGGAATGCAAGTCTCTCCCTAGTGTGGAGAAGGTTCTGAATCAGAAATGCCCACAGGGAGAAAAAAGTGAAAGTTATTCTAGAAGAGGCAGCAGTATAGGAAAAGGCTGAGGCAGGGGACAGTATGTTCTAGGAAGAGAAGACAGACTAGGAATGGGGGAAGAGGTGCCTTAGGGTCGTCAGGCAAGACTGCTGAAGTGTACACACACTTACACACACTCGGCTAACAATCCAGTCTATTACCATGCGGCTCTGAGGCTCTCCACTCTGGATACACATTAAAATCTCCTGGGAATCTTTAAGGCAAAATACTGATGCTTATTATATGTCAGTACTGATGAACTGTTCTGGGCTGGGGCCTGAGTATCAATATTTAAAACAAAAAAACTTCCCATATAATTCTAGTATGTGTCAGGAGTGAACTCATAAGCAGCTAAAATCAATACAACTATTTACGCAGGATAGTGGCATTAAAAACTGGTTTTAAAGTTGGCAGGGTGATAATGCGAAAATAGGAGACAGAGGAACTTGGGGTAGCATGTGTTAGCGCACAGGCTCCTGAACACAGGTGAGGGGAGGGGAACAGTTAGCCGTATTACTAAGCTTTTATAGGTGACTAGAAGGTTAAGGCCCAGGAGACACAGGCATGTATCCAAAATGAGCATGTGGTTTCAGGGGATTCTAAGGTCCTTTCTAAAGTGGACACAGTTTACAAAAGACCCTGGAGAAATAACGGTGAGGAGAGACTCCTGAGGTAGAATCAGAGACACTGTGACTCTGGGCGTAAGACACCACCACTTCTGGCTCTGGAGTGGCCGGTGGCAAACACATGCTGTGTGTATAGCATCAGCAGTCACACTAAGTGCCAACACATACGAGCTCATTGGTTCCCCAATGTTGAGAGATGGATTGCTCTCATATCTATTTCATAGCCAAGGAAACTGAAATTTCAAGATGGCGGTCAACTTGTCCAACGTCATCTGGAGATAAACAGGACAAAAAGAACGGAATCTCAGCACGTTCAAGCCCCCGCATGTGTGGAATAACCTCTTTCTCTACTCGCCCCCTGACAAATGTACTGTTAATTAAACAGAAGAGATGGAGGGTACAGCAGGAAAGGGCTGAGGATGAAAGGCAGGGGGACATGTGTCAAAGAGTTTGTTTCAGACATGATGTGTTCAAGGCATTGAAAGACAGACACACAGCAGTGACTATTGAATCAAAAAAAGTCAGACGGGAGGCCCAGAGGTAAAAGTTTCCAAAAGATGAAACACAAATGGTGAAGAAACACTTTAAAGAAATGTTCAGCATCCTAAGCCATCAGGGAATTGCAAATTAAACTACTCGGAGACTTCATTTCACTCCAGTCAGAATGGCCAAGATCAATAAAACAAATGCAGAAGGTCCTGGTGAGGATACAGGGAAAGGGGACACTTCCCTCTGAATGTGGGTGGGGGTTGTATGGCTGGGGAAGACTGCGGGGCCACTGGCAGTGGCACCAGGATTTATCCATACTGCTTGTACTGGGTTTTTGGGAACCCATCCTCTTTGGATGGATACCTTGCTCAGCCTAGATATAGTAGGGAAGACCTTGGACCTTCCCCAAAGCAATGTGCTTTACCCTCTCTGAAGAGTGGATGGGGGGGGTAGGTGGATGGAATGGGAGGAGAGGAGGGAGCGGGAACTTGGATTGGTATGTATAAAGAAAAAAGATAGTTTTTAAAAAAAATAAGAAAAGATAGGAGAAATCAATGTAGAGTTTCCTCAAAAAGCTGAGAATTGATCTATCTCAAGATCTAGCTATACTGCTCCTGGAGAATGGCCCCCACAGGCCCATTCATATATCTGAATGCTCGGTCACCAGGGAGTAGAACTATTTGAAAGGATTAGAAGGATAAAGAGTTTTGCTGGGGTAGGTGTGGCTTTATTGGAGAAAGTGTTACTGGGGATGGGCTTTGAGGTTTCAAAAGCACACATCAGGCCGAGGGTTGCTCTCTCTCTCTCTCTGCGCCTATGGATCAGGATGTAAATATTTCAGATACTACTCCAACACCTATCTTTGTGCTGCCACACTCTCTGACATAGTGATAATGGACTATATCTCTCAGACTGTAAGCAAGCCCCCAATTAAATGCTTCCTTTTGTAAGAGTTGCCTTGATCTCTTGAAATTTGCAGGCAAATGGATAGAACTATAAAAAAAAAAACATCCTGAGTGAGGTAACCCAGACCCAGAAAGACAAACATGGTATGTACTCACTCATAAGTGGATATCAGATGTAAAGCAAAGGATACCCAGACAACAATTCACCGCCCCAGAGAAGCTAGGTAAAAAGGAAAACGCTAAGAGGGACCCAAATGGAGGGCCCCAGGAAAGGGACATAGTTAAGATCTCCTGGGTAAACTGGGAGGGGGCCGTAGAAGGAAGGGGACAAAGGGTGGGATCATGAGGGATCAAGAAGACTGAGTTGGGGGAGGGATGGAAAGGGTGATCAATGGAAGAAATATCTTGATAAAGGGAATCATTATGGGGTTAGGGAGAAACCTGATGCTAGGGAAATTCCCAAGAATCCACAAGGATGACTCCTACTAAGACTCCTGAACTACCTTCCCCTATAATCAGATTAGTGACTACCCTAATTGACGTTATAGAACCTACATCCAGCAACTGATGGAAGCAGATGTAGTGATCCATAGCCAAGCACTAGGATGAGCTCCTGGAGTCCAGCTGAAGAAAGGGAGGAAGGACTACAGGAGCAAGATGGATCAAGATCATGATTAGGAAATCCACAGAGCCAGCTGACCTGAGCTAGTGGGAGCTCACAGACTCTGAACAGACATCTGTGGAACCTGCATAGGACCACACTAGGTCCTGCGAATGTGGCTTGATCTGTTGTGGGGCCCTGGAAGTGGGACCAGAACTTACCCCGGGTGCATGAACTGGCTTTTTGGATCATTCCCTGTGGTGGGATACCTTGCTCAGTCATGATACAGGGGGAGGGGCTTGGTACTGCCTCAACTTGGTATGCCAGACTTTGTTGACTCCCTCAAGGGAGGCCTTACTCCCCTGAGGAGTGGATGGAGGGGGTGGTTGAGAACTTGGGGGGAGCAGGAGGAGGGGAGGAAGGAGGAATTGTGGTTTGTATGTAAAATGTAAAATGAAAACTTAAAAAAAAAAGAGTTGCCTTGATCGTGATGTCTCTTCCTAGCAACAGAACATTGGCTAAGACAGGGCTACATCCTACCACGGGAATGCTTCCTCATCCATGTTCGTTGCCACTTTAACCATAATAGCCAGAAATAATAACAGCCATCAGTAGATGAATGGATAATTATTCAACTGTCAAGAAAAATTAAATTACAAAATTTGTAGGTAAATAGATGGAACCAGAAACAATCATCCTGCAGTAACAGAGACCCAATAAGACAAATTTTTCTCTTCTATGTGGATGTTAGCTTCAAAGCTTTCAATTGTGCTACAATCCAAATAGCCACAGAGGCTAGGTACCTAGTAAAGAGACTGCGGTAGGGAAGGATCTACCAAGGAAGAGAAAATAGAATACAGTGTTATGGAGAAGTCAAGGGAAAACTAGAATAGGATTACATAGGGAGTGGGGTGGAAGGGAAGGGAATATGGGGAGGGACGAAAAGCTTTTTGTAAACCCACCTGGGAAATTCCCACTTAATGTTCTACAGTCCAAGTCTACCCATTTTACTACAAACGTTTAAACTTCATTTTCTCCTAGAGCTGAGCAGTGCTCATATACACACTAACATTTCATTTTCAAACAGGTTGATTCCAGTTCTTTGCTACAGTGAATACAGCAGCAAACACAGAGGTCCAGATATCTCTATGACAGGATATGGAGAGCTCGGGGTACAAGCCCAGGAGGGAAATAGCTGGATTATACTGTAGTTCTGTTTTGAGTTTTTGAGGACCCTACAAATTGATGTTCACAGTGGCTGCATTAATTTGCACCCCCAACAGTGCATAAGGTTCCATTCTCTTCCCATCTTCTCCAACACTGATGGCAGATTTCTTGATGACATCCATTCAGATTGGAATGAGGTAGGGGTGAGGTAGGGTAAGGGTGGGGTTAGGTAGGTAGGGTGAAGTAGGTAGGGTAAAGTAGTATCTCAAAGTAGTTTTAATTTTGCATTTCCCTGATGGCTAGGGATAGAGAACACATTCAAAAACAATTATTAGCCATTTGTAGTGTGTGTGTGTGTGTGTGTGTGTGTGTGTGTGTGTGTGTGTGTGTGAAAACTGCCTATTTCAATACAATTGCCCATTTGATAATTAATGGTTTTATTCCCTTGGCATTTAATTTCTGCAATTCTTCGTAAATTTTAGGTATTAGCCCCTTGTCTGAAGTGATAGCTTTTGAGATGAATTAACATCAATATCTCTAAAACAAATCTACAGAACAGAAAAGAAGGCATGCCATCAAACTCCTTTTATGAAGCTAATATTACCCTGGTACTCAAGCTAGAAAAAGAACAATAGCAAAAAGAAAATTATAGGTCAATCTCTCTGATGAACATACACACAACCCCAGCAACAACGACGACAAAAAAAAATCCAATAAAATGATTTCCAATTTCAGCACTGTCAAGTTGGCTTTATTCTAGAGATGCAGGGATGGTTCAATATACACAAATCAGTAAGTGTAACAACAATACATCAGATAAATGGGCTTGTCTTAATAAAGGTGACAAGGCTTTTGACAAAAAAAAAAACTGAAGACACTGGAAATAGGAAGAACACATCTCAGCATAATAAAGGGTACACACCACAAACCTACAGCCACTGTCACACCAAAAAGGGAAAACCTCAAGCTGAAAGACTAGCTAGAACAGTAAGACACAGGAAGCAAATGGAGTACAACTAGGAAAAGATGTCAAAGCGCCCTTATTTGTAGATGGTATGTACAGACAAGAGACCATAAGGATTGAACCAGAAAACTCTGAAGTCTGACAAATACCAAAGGCCAGGATACACAGTTAACACAAAAACCAGTGGCAGTCTCCAGTGGACCCAGAGAGTAGCGTGGTACTAAGCTCTCACTCTGAATCCAGCAGGACCAGCATTTATACTCCAGTGTTCCCACAGGCCACCTGAGACCAGGGGTTTTGACCACAGTCCACAGGCAGTTCTCAGACTTCAGTGGATCCAGTATTCTCCAACTCCTGGCCCAGCAGATTTACATAATTCAAAATGTGACCAAGTTTTTGCTCCATCTGGTTACCTATGTGCTCAGTATGCAGCCCCGCCCTTGGTGCTGGCCAAGACGGGATCCTGTGATTCCTATTCTTAGTTGTCAGCTTGACCACACCTGGAATTAACTATAACGCAAACTGTTGGCTACAGCTGTGAGGGTTTTCTTAATTAAATCATTTTGAAGTAGGAAGACCAATTTTCAATCTGGAGCTTCTGGATTTTCTAAGTTTAATACAGCTCTTTTGAGCCTACAACCCATTCTAATACATAAATAAATCATTTGGGATTTATATTTATATATAACTTATATATACATTCATTATATATAAAAATATATTTGACATATTCATTTTCTAAGTTGTTCCTCTAGAGAAGCCTCATACAGATTTTTCATAGCTGAAGTGGTCCTAGAGCAATGGAAGCATAAGGATACATTCACTCCCCAGTCCTCTGTCCTAACTTAGTTCAAAGGGATTTTGAGCATCTGCTTCTCCCACAGAATATCACACTGGTTCACTATACTGATGACATTATGCTGACTGGATCAAGTGAGCAGGAGGCAGCAGCCACTACGGATTTTTTGGTAACCCATATGTGCATCAGAGGATGGGAAATAAATCCAACCAAAATTTAAGCCACCTCAGCAAAATTCTTCAGAGTCCACTGGTATGAGACATGCATAGACACTCCTTCTAAGGTGAAGGATAAGGCATTGCATCTGACCCCTTCCACCACCAAGAAATCAGCACGATGTTTAGTGGGCCTAGATTGGGGAGACAGCACACCCTTCACTTGGGTGTGTTACTCCAGCCCATATACCAAGTGACTTGAAAGTGGTCAGCTTTGAGTGGGACCTGTAACAGGAGATGGCTTTTTACAGGTCTAGTCTGTTGAACCATATGGCTTAGCAGGCTCGAGGAATACCTGAGGCATCAACAGCAGATAGGGATGCTGTTTGGAGCCTGGGGCAAGCCCCTGTAGGTGAATCACATAAGAGGTCTCTGGGATTTTGGAGCAAGGCTCTACCATTATCTGCAGACAACTATTCTTCCTTTGAGAGACAGCTCTTGACCTATTATTGGGCTGTAGTGGACACTGAATGTTTGACAATGGGCCACCAAGTTACCATGTGGCCTGAGCTGCCCATCATGAACTGAGTGTTCTTGACTCACTCATGACCACTGAACAAAGTGGTCCTGGTGGCAGAGATGGGGGTTATGCGTGGGCTTGACTACATGGACTGCCAGTCATGAAGGCTGACCTGGCTGCAGCTGCTGCTAGCTACAGGTCTGCCAAAAGCAGAGACCCACAGTGAGCCGCAGATACAGCATCATTCTCCAGGGTGACCAGTCAATAGCCTGGTAGCAGGTTGACTACACTGAGCCGCCTCTTCTGTGGAAAAGACAGCGCTTTGACCTTGCTCGAGTAGATACTTAATCTGGTTACGGATTTGCCTTTCCTGCACATAATGCTTCTGCCAAAGCACCGTCAGTGGACTTCTAAAATGCCGTATCCACTGCCATGGTATACCACAGAGCATTCACTCTGACCAAGGCACTCACTTCAGTCAGAGAATGAGACAGTGGGCCCACAAGCATGGAATCCACTGGTCTTACTGTGTGGATTCGGTTGCTTGATAGAAAAATGGAACAGCCTTTTGAAGGCACTTAAGTGCCAGTTAGGTGGCAGCAGCCTGGAGGGCTGGGGCAAGGTTCTCCAGAAGGTGGTATGTTTGGAATCAGTGTCCAGTATATGGTATGGTTCCCCCCCATAGCCAGGAGCCACAGGTGCAGGAATCAAGGGGTGGAAAGGGGAACAGTCCACTCTCTATCACCTCTAGTGATCCAATAGGGAATTTTTTTGCTTCCTGCTCCTGTGATCTTACGTTCTACTTGTCTAGAAGTTTTGGTTCCAGAGGGGGGTATGCTCCTGCCAGGAGACACAACAAATATTCCATTGAACTGGAACTGCAGACTTTCCCCAGCCACTTTGGACTTCTGATGTCCTGAAGCCAACAGGCTAAGAAAGGAATAAGGGTGTGAGGCAGGGTAACTGATCCAGATTACCAGAGGGAAATTGGATTGCTTCTCCATGATGGAGAATTAAGAAAGGAGGTTAAGAAAGATTATGTCTGGAGCACAAGAGATTCTTTAGGGCGTCTCTTGGTGCTACCATATCCTGTGATTAAAGTCAATGGGAAATTACAATAACCTAATCCAGGCAGGGTGTCAAAGGGCACAGACCCTTCAGGAAGGAAGGTGTGGATCACTCCTGCAGGAAAAGAGCCAAGACCTGCTGAGGGTGGAAGAAATACAGGAGTATTTCTGTACTTATAAATACAAGAATGGCCACCTAGTCTAAAATCTGTAATGCATTTGTGATGGTATAAGGGTTCTATCATGCTAGGCATAATTATAACCTGTATGTAATATATAACATGTATGTAATTGTATATAGGATAGCTGTATCATATTAGGTGTAATTATGACCTGGTTATTGTTTTCTTTTGGAAATTAAGCATGGCAAAAGGAGATGACTATGTGTCAAGGCCACAAGGGGGCCCTTGTGATAACTATTCTTGGTTATCAACTTGGCTGTATCTGGAATTAACTAAAAAAAAAAACAAAAAAACCAAAAAACCACACAAGTGAGTACACATATGAGGGATTTTTTTTCCTTTTTTTTTTTGTGGACATTGAGACAGGGTTTCTCTGTGTAGCCTTGGCTGTCCTGGAACTCCCTCCATAGACCAGGCTGACCTTGAACTCAGAGATTCCTGTGTCCTTGCCTCCCAAGTGCAGGGATTAAAAGCATGCACCACCACTGCTGGGTGGATTTTCTTCTTCTTCTTCTTTTTTTTTTTTTTTTTTTTACTCCTTGTGCAGGGGCCATGCTAATCTTCTCTGTATCGTTCCAATTTTAGTAGATGTGCTGCCGAAGCGAGCACGGATTTTCTTCTTAATTGAATCATTTGAAGTGGGAAGAGCCACCTTGAATGCACATTCTTTGAGGTGGGAAGAGCACCTTTATTCTGGAGCACACCTGGTGCAGCCTATATAAAGGACATGAATGAAGAGAGCTTGCTCTTTGCCCACTTGCTCCTGCTCTTGGGGGCATTGGAGCCGCCTTCCTCAGGAGTCTGGCATTTACTGAAGAACAGCTAAGATATTAAGTCTCGTGAATCACTGAACTCTTGGAATTTCCACTGGTAGACAGCCACCATTGGATTAGTTGGACCACAGCCTATAAGCCATTCTAATAGATCCCCTATATGTGTATGTATAAGTATATATTCATTCTTTAGGTTCTGTTCCTCTAGAGAACCCTAATACAGATCACCTCATTGATTCTACTTTACAACCAACACCAGTTTTCACAAGTCCCCAAAGCTGAACTTCCTGAAGACACCCCTCCAGAAAGATTAAAAAAACAAGGCATCCGAGTAGAATCAGAAGGGAGTTCAAAACTGAAAGACAAGTCCATTTCAGCAGCTGTGCAAAACGTGATAAAGTAGCTCAAAGAATATGACATAACTGTCTACTCTGACCCATATGCAACTGATCAACTCCCATACATTGAAATTCAAAATCACAGAGCTGAAATGTCTGAGAAAGAATTCAGAGTCTCATTTTTTTTTTTTTGTTTTTTCAAGACAGGGTTTCTCTGTAGCTTTGGAGCCTGTCCTGGAACTAGCTCTTGTAGACCAGGCTGGCCTCGAACTCACAGAGATCCGCCTGCCTCTGCCTCCCGAGTGCTGGGATTAAAGGCGTGTGCCACCACTGCCCGGCTCAGTGTCTCATTTTTTAAAAGAATTATTGATCAGGGTTGAAGGGATGGCTCAGTGGTTAAGAACACCAACTGTTCTTCAAGAGAATCCAGGTTCAATTCAAGATGGAACGTCTGCTCCTATAGAAAATTGGAATTCCGTTCTCAGTTCCCACATGGCAGCTCATAACCGTTTATCATTCCAATTCTAGGGGACCCAATACTCTCTTCTGAACTTCATGGCACCAAGGATGCACACTACTTGCATATGCACACATAGGCAAAACATTCATATATAGAAAATAAATCTAAAAGTTTAAATAAAAAGAAATTAATGATCATATAGAAGAGTCAAACAAACATCCATAAATTAAAGAAATCTATATAAGATCTTGACAAAATAGGTAAAAGTTCAAAATATGGAGGGGAAATTCAGTTAGGAGATTGAAACACTGAAAAAGAATCAAACAAAAACACATGAAATAAAAGAAATGGTCAATCAAATAGAACCCACATTAGAAAGGATCATCATCAGATAAAAATAAGCAAAGGAACAAAGTTCAAGATAAAGAGGACAAAATGGAGACAATAACATAAACAGGCATATAAAAGGAAAAAGAAGTAGCAGGAATGATATTTCCCAGAAGTCTGGGGTATATTCAGAAAGCCAAACCTAAGAATTATTGGTATAATAGGAGCAGAGTTAAAATCAAATGGAATAGAATTATCTAACAAAATTACAGCCGAAACTGTCCTAACCCAGAGACTGAAGCAGACATCCAGACACCAGAGGCACACAGAACTCCAAAATATTCATGACCAGAGAAGAAACTTCACGACACAGCACAGTCAAGATGTTAAAAATACAAAGTAAAGACCAATACTAGAAGGGGCTTGAGAAAATGTCAACCCACATACAGAAATACAAGAACAACCACAGACTTTATCAGCAGCCAGAAAAGCATGGAATGAAATACTTTTAACTCTGAATGTAAATAACCACAAACCAAGAATGCTATACTTATCAAAGTTATCTTTCAGAATGGAAAATGTCAGTTCACAATAAGGGACTGACTGTAGCCTGAGACTTTAATCTAAATAAGCTCTTACTTCTCCTACTAAGAAGATATACTGGTTTATGCCTTTAATACTTGCACATGGGAGAAAGATCTCTTGTGAATTCAAGGCTAACCTGTCTTAAAAACAAAAAACAACAAAAAACAAAGGCACATAGGCATCCATATAATAAGTTTTAATCTATATAAACACCACCAGATATTATTACCATTTTACAGATAAAGAAACCAAGGTTAAATGTCTTATAACTTGCCCAGTTCAAGACAGGGTAGATAGGGGACAAATTATCACACACATTGAACATATATGTATCATATAGATCTAACCTTATAAGATTTAGTCTCTTTCTTTATGAGCTGTCTGGTGGGTTAAATGAAAATGGCACCCAGAGTCTCACATATTTGAATGCTTCAGCCTCAGTTGGTCGATCTGTTTGGGAAGGATTAGGAGGTGTGGCCTTATTGGAGGAGCTGTGTTGTGGGAGTGGACTTTGAGTTTCATCAGCCCATGAGCCCTCTGCCTCATGCTCGTATTCCGGCACTTGTCACAATGCTCTATACCCTTTACTGACTAATATACCCTGCTCAGCTATGATGTAGCACATCTATGTCAATTCCTTTTTACCTCTCCAATTACAGCTTTGAGACCACCTTTGACTAGTGGCTACTAAAGCTCCTTCAGCTCTAAAACCCCCAGCAACCACCAGTATGACCAGCAAGGGCTCAGGCAGAGATAGTCAATGAGGTGAATCCAACTTTGTAGGGTTGTTCTTCTTATCTCAACATCACCATACGAGATACGCAGGCTTTTCCTGGACATTCTATACATGTTATAAACATCACAATGAAAACCATTATCGTCTATAATTAATAACAACAAAGCATATACACAAGAGAAAAAGAAAAACAGAAGAGATAAGATAAATCTACAAATAACATAAGAAAAGTGGTTTTTTTCTTTTTTAAATTTTTTATTTTATTTTGAGGCAGGGTCTCATCTTGTCCCTGGCTGGCCTAGAACTTACTATGTAGACCAGGCTGGCCTGGAAATCACAGACATCTGCCTGCCTCTGTGTCCTGGGTGCTGGGATTAAACAGATATGCTACCATGCCTGGCATTCAAGATAAAGTCTTGTTATAAACCCTGCTTTTGTTACAATACAACTGGAGTCTGGAGGAACAGACAACACAATTTATAAAATTTCTTGTGTAAGAAACAATGAGTCAGTTGTCCAAAGAATTTGCAGAATGTTACAATGCAATTACAAAATAACATAGGTTAATTTTAAGGAGACATGAAGTCTTTCAAAATAAAAGCTCATTGTCAGTTTTTAAAAACAACTTCAGGACTTACAAGGAAATGCAAAAATCCCCACAAGGCACTAGTAAAACTAGTTACTAGAGTTATGGCTACTTTTGTGTAAAGGACCTTTTATCTAATAAAAGTCAAAGCCGCTATGTTCGCTCCATTTCTAGAAACTGATTATTAGTGCAAGTCCTTTTCCAATAGTATTTACTTTCTCTTCCTGTCCTCTCATGTTGACTTCAATCATGATTTTGCCGTAAAACTGTTGAGGTCATGTTGTGCCTCACTCTAATCTACTCCACAGAGTGCGAAACAGTGAATTTTTAACCATGAGAGAGTATTCTTTATTGACAGGAGAGTAGCAACTGGAAAAAGATACATCAAGAGCAGCATGAAAGAAGCTAGCTTGCAGAGAAAGCCTGGAAGCCCTTCCCTCCCCCAGGGAACATCCGATGAGCAGAATGAACAAGGCACAACCCATGAAATACTGACCAGAGCAAAGACAAGAGCTGGGTGGGGCCGGTGTGTGTGTGTGTGTGTGTGTGTGAGAGAGAGAGAGAGAGAGAGAGAGAGAGAGAGAGAGAGAGAGAGGCTATAACCATTTATAACTCCAGTTCTAGGGAACACAATACTCTCTTCTGAGCTTTATAGCACCAGGAATGCACACTGCTCACATATGCACACATAGGAAAAACATTCATGTACATAAATCTAAAAATTTAAATAAAAATAAATTAATGATCATATAGATCCTTCTTCCATTCTTGGGAATGTTTTCTCCTTTCTTAATGAGTTGCCTCAATTTCTATTCCACAATTAACTTAAAAGGAATAGCTTTTTCCTTCATCTCTCCTATTTGTGGCTACCAGGATTCTTACCTACCCTGTACCATGCTTTTCAAACTTTAATAAAACTGTCCTCAAAATACTTTCCATTTCCATTATTATCATTATTAATGAGACTAAGAGAGCCCCAAAAGGAAAATCCAGTTTCCCTGGTAATACCTGATTGGCTTCACAAATATCACAATGGGTACAGTACCACTCAAGCTGCCCAGACTGATAAAATTATTTGTTCCTGAAAATAGAAAGGGTGCCCCTGCATAAATTTGAGTGAGTTAAGACTATATAGGCAACTGGGTGTGTTAAAATCCTACAAGGGAGACCAGATCCAAGAACCTACTGAGGAAACGGTCTCACTCTTTCATCTGCACTGCGTAGGACATCAGCACGCACGACGATGGCCAAGGCCTCTCGGTCCATCATTTGACACCTGGTGCATGCATCAAAACTGACAGGACTGTCTGTCTCTAGGCCTTCCACCTAGCTCGGTCCCTCCTGTTCAAGCAGCCGACTCCACTGGAGATCCCCACCCATCCGTCTGACGATTCCTCTGTCTGGACTCAACTCTGCAGCTTCTCCCAAGCCCGCGAGCAAGAGGCCTGCAGTTCCTGACTCAGGGACTCAGGCCTGCAGTTGGTTTGGGCCCACTACCTCATCAATGCAGACCCAGGTGCATTTCTATCAGCTTATTTTTGAAACCACTAGGAACTCTGCAGCAGCCTTTTCTATCCACTTGTAACCTGTATACACACAGATGTATTTACTGTGTGAGGTGTTAGGTCACAGACCCTGCCTCTTTGTCGTGCAGGCTATCAGACCACACCTCTTGCCCTATGTCTGCCAAGAGCTGAGATGGCCTTGATATGGCTAGAGCCCTGGCGCCCCTTGCAACTATTAATGGTTTAGTGTTTGGTTCCCTGCCAAGAGGTTAAGCTATACAGTCAGGTAATGGGGAACACTCCCCATCCCCACCCCACCACACAAACCAAAAAAAAAAAGCTGTAAGTCAAACGTAGTTTTGAGGCTGCGAAGGAGATTTGAAGGCTTTCCTTTATACTACATATGGCAGCCATCTCTCCTCCTATGACTCCTTCCCAGACCTGAAGGCTCGCACCCCCTCTCAGATCTCAGATCCCCGCCCCTCCCGACTCCTCATGAAGCTCATCCTTAAGAATTTCACATCGGCTCCTTTTTGAGCCTGCATGTTTTGTTCTAATGGTGATCTGTAAGAATGAGAGTTAAAGAACCCATATCAGGAGACGGGAAAGACGGCTCAGAGGTTATGAACATTTATTGCTCTTGCAGAGGACCTGGGTTTGGCTCCCAGCACCCACACTGGGAGTACAGCTCCCAGTACTAAGAATTCTAGGCATTTTGACTAGTCACTATATCTCTAGGAATGTAAGGATCAGACGACCTCCTCTCCTTCTAAAGGCACCTGCACACACGGTACATATAAATTCATTTTAATTTACATATTAATTGATTAATTAATTAATCAATCTTCAAAAAAAAAAAGGAAAGAAGAAAAACCTGTGTTCATCTTAGCCAGATAACCAAGGAAAGTGGGATTATCTGGAAAATTGCCCCCACTGAAATGGCAGTACCTTGAAAATTTATTTACTCAATAACTTCTGCCATTGTGGAAAGACAAAAGTATGTTTTTCTATGATTCTGTCACAGTGTGCTTATGACAAAATCTTTAAGGCGAAGGAGCAATAACTGTCAATAACTCTTGAACAGTAAGGATGGCAGTGCTCTGGACTATCCTGACTAATTCTGAAGCAGCATCCACTGTCTAGAGTACTAATCTTAATTCCTAGAATCAGAAAACATATGAACCCAATGTTCCTAGGAAAAGTTACTAATAACTGATTTATCTTAGGTACTCAGAAAATACATAAACAGGAGCTGTGCTCTGTGCAAGGACTGATAACAAATCCATCTAGTAATGCCTGTCTCCTAAGAACAAAGCAAACAAGAACCCATGGAACAAATGCACCATGACTGAACACTGTCAAGGAAACAGCATTAGTTTATTATAACTAAAAAACAGACCAAACCCCAAAATACCAGGAACTGGACAATGGCTCACTGACAAGATGAAGCTGCCTGGAGGTGGCAGATTAGGAGGAAGGCATAGTCATGTGATGAGAGAGAGAACAGACAAAGGGGCTGGAGAGGCGGGTACTGCTCTGACCGAGAACCTGTTTGGTTCCTAGCCTCCCACAATTACCTGTGACTCCAGCTCCAGAGAATCTAATGGCCCTCTTCTGGCCACCGAAGGAACTGTACTCACAGGCATGTACACAGACACATGGACACACAGAATTAAATATAAATATAAAAATTAAAAAATTCATTAAAAAAAAGAACATAAGGATTTAAAATAGAAGGTCAGCCCATGGGAGAGGCAAAACACACACATACACACACACACACACACACACACACACACACACACACAAATTCTGACAGATGGTTAAAAAAAAGTACAACAGAGAACAAGTGGTTAGAGTAGATTAGGCAAGAGAAGAAAGGAAAACAGAGCAGGCTCCCTACTAGATAAAATATTAAAATTAACCAAATGCTTTATGGAATTTTTCTTCGCTAAATAAAAAAAAAACATGCTCCTTTTCTTGTATTTGTCCTTGTTGAATAAAACATGAATTGTAAGAACAAAAACATTTCTTAAATTACATAAATGTAAGGGTGAGACCATGACAGGAAGAGTTGAAAATATAATTTACAACACCATGTTTCTTACATCTAACCAGCAAGTTAATTCTAAAATTAGAACTCTAAAAAATTGGCATCTATCTAAATGTGTACAGGCATAAGACTTTAAGGACTTACCTTTGTTTGGGGTCTTTTGTTTATCTGTTTTGTTTTGTTTTTGTAGACAATTTTTTTTTCTGTATAGCCCTGATGGTCCTAGAACTTGCTCTGTAGACCAGGCCAGCCTCGAACTCATAAAGTTCCAACTGTCTCTGCCTCCCAAGTGCTGGAATGAAAGGTGTGTGCCACCTCCTCTTCACTTTGACTTTCATTTGTTAACTACACAAATGTGTTTGCTTTTTCTTTTGCACTGCCTCCCTCAATACACTAGATGGGAAGGGTAAGAGGGAACGTCATGGCAACGAGCTAAAAACTAGTTTGAAATTTAACATGGGGCTAAAGAAATGGCTCAGAGGTTAAGAGCACTGGCCGCTCACCCTTTCAGGTCCTGAGTTCAATTCCCAGCAACCACATGGTGGCTCACAGCCATCTGTAATGCCTTCTGGTACCTTCTTCTGGCCTGCATTGCAGGCATACATGCAGGCAGAACAATGTACTGCTGTGGGGCAATGGTCTGTACCCTACACTCGTATTTTAAATAAACACTGATTGGCCAGTAGCCAGGCAGGAAGTAGAGGTGGGGTGACCAGGCAGGAAGTAGAGGCAGGGCAACGAGAATTCTGGGAAGAGGAAGTTTCAGTCTGTAGTTGTCACCCAGACAGAGAGGAAGTCAGACACAGAGCAAGCAAGGTGTGACTGTCTTGCCATAAAAGGTACCAAGCCACGTGACAAACACAGACAAGAATTATGGACTAATATAAGTTACAAGAGTTAATAAGAAGCCTGAGATACTAGGCCAATCAGCTTATAATTAATGTAGACCTGTGTGATTTCTTTGGGACTAAACGACTGTGGGAACTGGGCAGGACAGAAACCTCAGCCAACAAAGTATACATAATAAAGAAGTAAATCTTTAAAAAAAAGAAAAAGAAACTTAACACAAAGTTTAAAACATTAGAAAGTTCTACTAGCCATTCTGGGATGCTCAGATTACTGGAACGAGAACAAAGAGATCACCAACAAATGAGAGCAACAACTAAATACTGGACAAGAAGGAAAAAAAGAAAAAAAGGGGGGTGGTGGTGGCGGCGCAAGCCTTTAATCCCTGCACTTAGGAGGCATCTTCAGATTTGTAGCTAGTTGAAGGCCAGTCTAGGCTAAGTAAGACCCTTCTCATCAAATTAGGAAGGGAAAAAGAATAATTTCCACTCTTTTCATGATTACTTTTTGTTTGTTTTGGTTTTGGTTTTGGAGACAGGGTTTCTCTGTGTAGCTTTAGTGCCTGTCCTGGAACTAGGTCTTGTAGACCAGGCTGGCCTTGAACTCAGAGATCCAACTGCCTCTGCCTCCCGAGTACTGGGATCAAAGTTGTGCACCACCACAAATGGCTCGAGTCTTATTTTAACACTCATATATGATTATTAGATCTTCAGTGCTAAAAACTTGTCCAAAAGAACACCTTGAGTAGATAAAACAGAACTTCACTGAAAGAGTACATCGTTATAAGGAAACAACTCTCTCACTCTTTAGTGATTAGTCAATGAACGTCAATTTCTGTGGGGGTGAGGGCATCGATATCCCAATAAACAGTTCCTGTTTCACCTCTTATTTATGTGATTTCTGTACCCACAGATAAAACTGATGAGAAGTAGATTTCGAGCTATTACAGTCATGGAAAATAACTCAAATGTCATGCACCAAGTGGATGGGTTAACAAAGATAATGAATGTCTAGAAACAAATGTAGAAATGACTGCAATCTTCTCACTCATCTCTACAATGATCTTCTTTCAAGCTGCTCAAAGCCTTAAGGGGGTTGGAGCTGCTTCCTTAAACCCGCCTGTCTTCAGCTGTTTACCAGCTTTCAATATTCTTATGAGTCAGTGGGCAATCCAGTCCATGTGCAGACATCCAATACACTACTTCCAGCGCGAGACTTCCTGAAATAGCCCTGGTCTGCTGGTCTCTATTAGGGCATGCTGAAACTAGGACTGTCACTCATATTCAAAGATGACATGGAAGCCAATCATGCTGTTTTCAAGGTAAGAGCCTTTAAAAAAAGAAAAGTTAAAAATCAACCAGATTAAAAACCAAAAATTCTTATCAGTACAAATCCTCATACAAAATGATATTTTAGCTAAAACTGAAAAATAGTATCAATAAGAAATTTTAATTTTTCACTTCAACTTTAAAATATACTTTAAAGAGGTATCATAGGGCACATAACAACATTGTAAATAATCAATAATTCTTGAAATTAATAAAAAGTATACATGGACATCCTAATGACTAACTTTTCAATTACTGTGTATCGTGGGTTCACTAAATGACTCAGTGCATCAGAATCTTTCACTAAAAACCATTTAGGGAGGAGCCTGACAAGAAGGCTAACATGCCAACTGGATAAACACTGTTCTCTATTTTATGAGTGTTTGCGTGTGTACCACGTGTGTGCTTGGCACCCGTGGAGAACTGAACAGGGCACTGCGCATCAGATCCACTGGAAATAGAGTTAAGAGTCGTGAGCTGCCACGTGGGTGCTGAGAACTGACCCCGGATTGTCTTAACGCCCAAGCCATCTCGCCAGCCCCTTGATGAGCATTTCACTACAGATTTCACCCGAAACTTCCCAAGTTAAGTTTCTGAAATATTTAAACAGGACATGAGCTGGGAAGCAGAATGTATGTCACTTCTCCACAGGACATCTCAAAATAAATGATGTTAAAGCAATAGCGGCTCATGCACTTATTCACCGGTGTATTATAAAGCAATCCTGGGATGAACGACATGACATACGTCACTGCGAAAATGATCTCTAACACAGAATACTACACCTTCATAGGGTCTATCCACCAGCTTGGTGGCCCATGCTTCATTTAAAGGCACGTCTTCTTGATTTGTAGACAGTAGTCAGGTGATGTACAACTCCCTATCTGTGCAGTGACATCTAGGGGTTTTAGGAGAATGTAATTGTCCTTTCCTGTGCTGGATTTTGTTTGTTTAATTCCACACTTCTGATTTTATTCCAGGGTTACACCAAATCAACCTAAAATTTTACATCTTGTTCCACCATTTAAAAAAAGAAAGAAAGCACTTGGTCAGAAGAGGACTCCTGACCTTTTCTGAGTGTTGCCTGTTGCTCAACACAAGCTGAAAAAGTGGGACCAAATTCCATCAGAGGGCAGAAAACATGAGGACAGCTTCAGTAATACCTGCACCACCATAGATCACAATGGTTTAAGTCTAGTGAATGTTTAAGAAGCCAGCGAGCTGCAATGTGTCACCCAGCGTGACTTTATTTGGCAGAAGCAGTCTGACACTAAAGTAGGAATGTACAAATCATTGTCCTGGTAAATCATTATCCTAGAACCCAACAGCCACCAAGATCAAAACCTTTACTCAGCAGTGAGTCAAAACTCAGTTTCTCGACCCTCATCTTTAGTTCCTGCACCGCAATGTCTCTGAGCACTCTATTATCAGCCTCTTCTACCTGGAAAGCACAGAAATGCCTTTGCAGTGCAGTCATTCAATTTATTTATTTATTTTTAGCTACCCTGATCTTTTTAAGGATTAAAATAAATTACATTTTGTGTTCATGTATAGGTCAGAAGACAACTTTTGGGAGTTAGTACTCTCTTTCCACTCAGAGTCCCAGGAATAGAACTCACGGCAACAGGTTTGCTGATGAGCACCTTTTTACCTGTTGAGCCATCTTTGAAATTTTTAGAAGAACATCTTTAGGGCTGGAATGGAGAGTGACAGATCACTCCTTTAGCATGCACGAAGCTCTGATCACTAGCACCACAATAATTAATTAATCATTAATTAATTAATTAATTGAGGGACATCTATTTTATTTATTTAATATATGTGGTTGTTTCCATGCATGTGTGGATGTGCACCACATGCATGCCTGGTGCCATGGCAGACAGAAGAAGAGACTGGCTCTCCTGGAACTGGAGTTAGGATGGATGGGTATAAGCTGCCAAGTGGGTGCTGAGAACCAAATTCAGATCTTCTGCTGGAGCAGCAAGTGCTTTTAATCACAGAGCCACTTCTTCAGTCACCCCTGACCCTCCTCAAGAGCACCTTTTATAACTGTAAAAATAGCATTTTGTTTTCAGATTGTGTAAATTATAAAGTAAACTTCCTAAGCTGGGGAGATGGGCTCAGTGTTACATAAACATGAGTTCTGGTCCCTAGCACCAACACAAAAACCCCTGTTGTATGGGATCTCTGGGGTTTGCTAGTCACCAGCACAGCTCCAGGTTCAGTGAGAGACCCTGTCTCTAGGGAACAAGGCAGGCCATCTGACATCTTGCTCTGCCTCTGTGCACTGGCAAACTGACCCCCCCTTCTGCCAGAAATAAGCAAACTCGGGAGAGAAGCTTGGCTGACCCGGGAGCCAGACTACCTATTCTATTTAATTTGCACATCATAAGCTTGGGTAAGAAAGCTTTGCTGTGCTTCCATTTCCTCCCTTGAAAAATAGATTATAACTACCTTCTGCAAAAGATTGTTGAGACACAAATAAATGAACATGAGGGGGACAGGGACACTGGCTTGCACATTTTTAGCACTGGACAAATATTACTTTTCATTATTTTTTGGCACTAAGTTTTTTTACATTGTTTCCTAAGTGTACGCAAAGTTTGCCCAACTAATACGTTACCAATGGCTCAAGATATATTTGATGTTTTCCCATGATAACTAGTATTTACTCAATAGCCAGACAAGCCAACTCTGTATAGACATACCAGATGCTAAGGCAATTCTTAAAATAGTGCTGTATAAATAGGTAGGCCTTAAAAAAAACATTGTATTTGAAGCGAGGAAACAAATTACACGAAACACTAATGTAGCAACATAAGGCCATTAAGATTTAACACCAGCCAGGCAGTGGTGGCGCAGGCCTTTAATTCCAGCACTTGAGAGACAGAGGCAGGCAGATCTCAGTGAGTTCAAGGCCAGCCTGGTCTACAAAACAAGTTCCAAGACAGCCAGGACTGTTACACAGAGAAACCCTGTCTCAAAACAACAACAAAAACAAAACAAAAAGGGAAGGAAGGAAAAAATTAGACCCCAAATGGTACTGTGTAAACAACACACAAAGAGGAGTGGGATTCGATTACAGAGGTGAGGCTGGAGTAGCCCAACACATAAGGGCAGGAAGGACCTAAACAAAAGGAAACAGATCTACCTGGTGCAATGTTTATTCCACAATTGCTTTTCCTTGCCAGGCTCTGTTCTAGGCCCTGGAGATAACCACCAACTAACTCACAGCAGAAACTGGCTTGCTGGCTGTGGGCTAAAGGGCACCCATACCAGAGACAAGTTTTCCACTGAGTTTTGGCAATGTTGGGGATAGGACCCAGGGCTCCAAGCATTCTAGGCAAACTTTTACGCTGAGAGCCAAGTTTTGAAGTGATGAATGAGACAGGCCTGGCTTCCGGTTGCGTCTCGGCTGACTTATGAACAGGGAGCTGAGGAGACTGTGCCAGGCCCTACAACTTCACCATGTGACAAGTGCACAGAAATGGCTGATGGGAATAATTCATGTACTGCATTACATTATAAATCTATCCAATTGTGTATAGATTATATTAAGGGAACAGTCTGTAATTTTTGATACAAATGACATGAGAAATTTACAAATTTCATTGTCACTCTTACTGGGATAGATTTTGCTCATATTGCTAAAATTTTGCCCATAGGAAAGCCTAAATAAGGCCTTGCCTCTTTAGCTGTCTGTTTGGGGGATTCCTTATCACTACCATCTCTTCCCTTTATCTTTCTTTCATCTACCAATGACCAGCCCCCAAATCTCAAAGCTTGTGAAGTGCTTGAAGAGGAACCTATGTGGTAGCAAGAATTAGTCACAGAAAAGAATTCACTACAAAGACAACTTGCATCTTTCTCCCCGTACCTCCCTCTGTCCCTCCCCCAAGGACATCCGCCCTCAAGTAAAGAAAGGAACCCTTTGGTAAATACCAACAAAGCTTTCCCAACTTCCATTTCTTCCTGATGACACACTAATGGAATTTTCTGATAAGTTCCAGTATGCTAATTTACCCTCAAGCACAAGCTTCCAACCACTTCCCTCAGTCTAATCAATCGTCCCAGCCATGTCTCCTCTCATGATGCAAGACTCTACCATCACCCTCACAAGTCAGTTTTGAACTGTTATGGCTACATAAATCATTAAAATTTATAAACATATTCTAAACTTATACTGGACACAATACTGAATATGTGTTTTAAGATACTTAAATCCAAATTAAAAAGTTAGGCACATAAAATGTTTTTCCATGGAACTCACTCTGTACATGAGGGTGGCCTTGAATTCAGAGATCCGCCTACCTCTGCCTCCCCAGTGCTGGGATTAAAGGCATGAGCCACCACTGCCCAGCTAGGCACATAAGACTTTTACAACCACCTACAATACAGAAAATCTAACATTCTTAATATTCAAATGCTCAGTGAAACCCTGACACGCCTAGCTGAGTGCAGCAGTGCACACTTCCGATCCCAGCAGTCAGAAGGCAGAGGCAAGCAGGTCTCTCAAGTCCAGGGCTATCCTGGTCTACACAGATCCAGGCTAGCCAAGGATACATAGTGAGACCCTATCTAAAAAGAAAAAGAAACAGAGACACTCCAAAAATCTAACAGCCTGATCACTGTTTCCTTAGTTTGGTGTTGAAAAGATAATCTTGTCACACTTTTACCCTAAGTTAGGAACTGTACTATGAAATGAAATACAAAGGACTCTTTGAGTAAGGGTCACTCTGGTCTCGGTACCTCTGCCTGATGCACACCCTAGCTTGTTCATTTTCTGGCCATATTGTGCAATGGGCACTTGGATAAGTAAGAACTACACGGCTTTGTAAACTATTTAATACCCAACGGGATTAACTGCAATCCTATGAACTTTTAAAGTCACACTAACTTGCTGAGTTTCTTTATGTGACCAACAAACACCTTGATTTTCACAGAAGAAACAATTATTTAGTGTAGACATTCTATATGGTGATGCATTCGAATCAAACTCACGTGTTGAAAAACTGTGGACATTCTATGCTTAGGCAAAAAGTTACTCTTGAAAACGAACTGATATAAAACATCTATGAACGTCTGGCACTGTCCTGGCAAACGCGCAGCAAACAGCACAGTTAGCCTTTCTAATGTTTTCTAACTTTAAACTCAAACTAAATGGTTAAAAAGTATGTACATGTCTGCTTGTATATGTAAATGCAGATATACCGATAAAACAAAAAAAATACTGCTATGTTACTGTATCTAGGGTAAGGTGAGTTTGTAAGAAGCAAGACAACTTGCTGAAAGTTACAGTATTAATTATTTGATCTTATATGTGCATACCAATTCAACAGAACCGCTACAATGCGAGCACGAATTATAACTAGAAGTCAGTTGATCCAGGAGAACTTGCCCCGCTGGAACAGCTAAGCCCTTAAGCACGTGGACAATGGGCCGCTTTATTTGCATGGCCAGGACTAACCTGGGGACTGATCGGTTTAATGGCGAAGCTGCTATCCCACACACATTCATCACCTGCCTCACGCTGGGAAACGTTCAAGTCGCTACGCAGAGTTCTTTTTATTTTCTCCCTCCCTTAAAAAAAAAAAATACACCCTAGCCATTCAAGCCAAGAATGAGCAGGCGCCCGGGCCACTTCCAGCGTTAAGAACACTTCGATCGCCTTGGGCTCGCAGCGGGGAAGATGAGGAGACCGAGCAGCAGCCAGCCAGCTTCGTCTCCGGAGCACGCGCAGTCACCCCGCGACCGCCCCACCGCCGAGGGCCTGAGCCCGCCGCTTCCCGCCCGCCCGCGCCGACCCGGGCCGCGGCTCGCACGGGCGACCCGCTCCGCTCTCGCCAGAGGCGGCACCCGGGCCACCGCCTCGGCGGCGTCGGGCTCGCATCCCGAGAGAGGGAGGGAAGGAAGGAAAACCAATAACAAAACCTGGCTTCTCGTTCCCTCCGGAAACCGCGGGCCGGCAGGAAGTGACGAAGGAGAGGTCGTCCGGTCCGCTGGGTCTCGGCCCGCGCTCCCCGCCTGACTCCCGGAACAGCCGGAGCGGAGCCGAGCCGAGCGGAGCCGAGCGGTGCGGCGGCCTCCGCACCTCCGGAGCCGCTGAGCGCTCGCCCGCTCGCCCGCCCGCCCGCGCGCGCGACCGCGTCACCGCCCCGCCCCGGCCAGCCGGCCCCGCCCCGTCCCGTCCGGGTCCCTGGGCAGCGGGTCAGACCCGGGCTTGGGTCTCCGCGGCCGACTGGAACGTTGGACGGCCTGTCGGGAGAGGACCGTCCTGTATGTCACCAAGAGCGGATTGCACAGGGGACGCGGCTGGAGGAGGCCAGGTTTGGGCGTCGGATCTCTGTGCCGCCTCTGTCCCTTCCTTCCTGAGCCCGTGTGGCCTTGGGGTGACAGAGCCACCGCTGTCACCTGTTACAGAGTTGCAGTGCCTCCAAGCAGGCTGGTTGCACATAATATCATTCGGTTGTGAACTGCCCAGTCCTCGGGTCTCAGATGTCCTCCTTCCTCTGGGAAAGGGTGAAGGCCTGTGAGCGTGTTCCCTTCTGCTTCAGGACCTCAAACCCCATAGTGTCTCAGAGAACCAGGAGAAAGAGTCTTCCCCTCACAGGGCTTGGATTTTGATGTTAGAAATGGTGTTTAAGCTGCTTTTCTGTGGGAAAATAACAAACGTTCCAGACGAGAGACCAAAATAACATTCTAGGCATGATGGCAAGTCATGCTCACTTCTAGAACGGTGGAGACAAATTTAAAAACTTAAGATAATGTCTCATGATTACCAGAAAAGGGTTTTTCATCTAGAAGTAGGTCAGCCTTAAACTAAATCCTCGTGGATGCATTTTTGACGGCTCTATCTCTGAATGCTCGTGTTGATTTGCGACTTCATTCACTCATTCGTCTTCCTACTGTAACGATAGTTCAAGTGTTACTTCCCAGGACAACCGAGGGAAGGTGTCAGTTTTCTCATTAAGTTTGAAATGAACTCCTGGACATGTTATTTAGACCGAGGATAAAGGGTGCATTTGCGCACACTTGGTTAGACTACACCTAGTGTGTGGGAGGGCTGGTCAAAGTACCATGTCTGCCCCGCAACTCGGAGCTCTCCATTCCCGGTTGTCTTATGGAGCATGCTTTTGATCGTGTCAGGACTAGAAGGAGGGGCCTACCTTCCATGCTAGTCTTTCATAGCTGCAGGTCTAAGGTCATTCATCCTTCCCAGGACCCGTGGAGGAGCAGTGTTATTGCATAGTACTGATGTTTTATATTAAGTGTCGTATTTCTCAGGTTTACACTTTGCCACTCCGGATCAGCAGTCCTCAGAAAACTTTTTTCTAGATACAATTATAGAGTGGCGTAGTAGGAAGAAGCTATGCTCTGGATAGGAGTGCGTCATTGACTCAGTGGCCCATGGACAACGTTCTGTCAGAAGTTGTAGCAAGAAGTTAATCTGGTTCAGATCCACTGGGCATTGGGAAGCACTTTGTTAATTTGTCAGATAAATAAATGGCACTCACTCCGTATCCCAGTGGCCATTGCTTCCTTATCCCGTTTCTTCCCGAATTTATTCACTCCCAGTTCCGAGTACTCTACTGTTGCTGCATGGTTGTCTGAGCTCCCTCTAGCACCTCCAGCCAGACACTTAAAACTTACTTTCTTCCAGACGGCATCATGGTTATTGCCCTTTCAGCATCTTGGCGTTTGCAATGGTCAAAATGGCACACATTAAGGGCAGTTGTAGTGTTTGGTCCTCCAAAAGTGTCTATATCTAAAACAGACTTGATGATTTACTATAAATCAAAAAAAATCAGGGAACCCCCTGGAGTTGAATTTTAAAAAATAAGAGTTGAGCACGTGACTCTGTCACCTACTCCTGTTCCTTCCACTCAACCAAAAGCCCATAACATTTGTCATTAGTATTTAGTGAGAGCTACCCTCCTATTTAGATCTTAATGTTTTAACTCTTTTATAATGAAGTTCTCTTTATTGTTCCTTGACCAAAATATTTTCACAAGACGGGTGTTTGTATCCATCAGACCCCAATACATGGACTTCCTGTTGTCTCCGATGTCAGGAGTTGAAACCGGAGGTCTGTTTGTGTTGTCCACTCTACTCCAGATGAGCGCGCGATAGGTCTCCATACATATGGCAAAAACTCCAGACTGAATGCACGCCACCTGGCTTAGAGCAACTCTTTCCTGGAACTTCATCCTGTATTTTATATGGACAAGTGGGAAGAAAGAAAATACAGGCTAATTAACTTGCCAAGAGAAACAGCCTTAATGGCATTTGCATAGCTTACAGAATAGACTGCAGGATATTTTTGTAGAAGAATTTCTGCATCACCTTTATTGTTGAAGCAGAACACAAAAGCTTTGTAAATAATGTGTCAGACATTTCAGGTATTTCTTTCCTTGGACTAAAACATGCCTTGTTAGATACTGCATTGGGCTTGTAACCTACCGTTTGCTCATTCTCCTTTTTGTAGAATCTCTAAAACACTTCTGAATTGCTTTCATGTTTTATGTCATTTAACCAAGATTCCTTTTCTGTTCAACACAAGGGAAGAACCTTGTCCTTAAGGATAAATTCAGTTCTCAAACACAAAGAAGAAACCTTTACTCTTTTGCTTGCCATCTGATTCATTTGTGATTGTCAGTCCTGCCGTCCGTGGGAATGTCCAGAGAATGCACGGTTATGAATAAGCAGCAATGTAACTTTTTACCTCATAGCTTCTTTTAGCCCAGTTTGACAAATGGGCACAGCTTGGCCCAGCTCCAAGTGTGCAGGCATGTTGGGAGGCACATGAATCACAGTTAATGTGGTCATGTATTTTCTGGGTTGTTGTCATGAGAGAGACTGGTCTGCTAAGACTCTTACCCGTTGTCTGGGTCTGAATGACAGCTACAATTTGGAAACTGCAGTACCATTTCAAATTCAATTCTTTTAGCAGTATTTTTTATCCTACATTTTAACATTTTTGTAAGAGTTGTAATATTTCAAAATTAAAAATGGGGAAAATATGTGTTTTGTATCTTTATGACCAATATCTGGGCTCAATATCCCTTTTCCTATAAGAACCAAACTAAAAATATATTTTAGGTTTCATAAATACTGAGGAAAACTGAAGCACGTTTAGGCTCATAATTAGGGATTAGGGATTGCAGGATAGTTCAGGGTAGAGAGCATGCTTAGGATATCTGTGACCTGGGTTTGATCCCCAGCACCCCCAAAACAAATGCAAAGAATGAATGTCATGTGCCTCTTTCAAAGTGTAAAATCATTCTTAACTGTGGGCCGTGCAGCAACAGTTGGTGGCCATGTCTCAGTCACCCTTCCTTTCTCTTGCAGATCCCATGGCTGGAAGTTATGGTGTGATGGGTGATGATTCTATTGATTACACGGTCCATGAAGCATGGAACGAAGCCACCAATGTATACTTGATAGTAATCCTTGTTAGCTTTGGTCTCTTCATGTATGCCAAGAGGTACATAAGGGCAAAGCGTTTACGAGACTTAAAGGGTTATAATGTGTTTGTTGTTGTTGGTTTGTTAAATGCATAAAAATATTTCTTCAGAGCTGGGCGGTGGTGGCGTATGCCTTTAATCCCAGCACTTGGGAGGCAGAGACAGGCGGATTTTTGTGAGTTCGAAACCAGCCTGGTCTACAGAGCGAGTGCCAAGACAGGCTCCAAAGCCACACAGAGAAACCCTGTCTTGAAAAAACAAACAAACAAATATATATTTCTTCAGAAATTGTGTTCCTGGACTGAAAGGTGTTATCTATGCAGGCATTGGCAACTGAGGCTTGATCTGGAAATCATTTCCATATCAGTTCTGTCTTCCTAGATGACTCCAGCTAGATCACATTGACAAGAAACCAGCACACCACATCTCTGTTCTTTATAAAGTTTGGTTGCTATCACTTCTAAAGTAGCCTGATTTCATCACCAGCGTTAATACATTGTCAGTTCCTGGAGAACAAGGAGCTTGTCTTTTTATCTTTGTGTCATTGATATGCCATGTGGTCCAAATTCCTAATAGACATTTTTCTGCCTTCATTTCTGATGTAGCTTAATTTAAATGTACTTTTTAACTCTTCCTGGTTTCCTGTCCTCAAATCCAGCAAAACAGTGATAGAATTAATGATGATGGTAATGATGGTGGTGGTGATGGTGATGATCCTGATGGTGGTAGTGGTAGTGCTGATGATTGTGGTGATGGTGGTGGTGGTGGTGATGATGGTGGTGATGGTGGTGGTCGTGATAATGATGATGATGGCTAGGATGTGTATTTTAAAGAGGAAAAGCAGTATTTTACTGGTAGGTATATATTTCAGGACATTCTCTGCTGAGGATTTAAAAAGTTATTAAGTAGTTTATAATAATTAGTAGTCCAGAAATAATTTCTGTTTGGACTTCACCTGCCTATACTTGCCCTTGCATGCCAAGCAGCCCCCTCTCAGTGGCTGCACTGACAGGTATGGGTGTGAGAAGGTGCCACATGTCATCACAGATCCACTTGCATGTGACAACTTTTCTCTAAAAGAGCTGCCGCCTCCTTCCCACTTTTCTTTTAAAAGCAGAGATGCACTGCTCTTGTTTCTAAAAAGATATCCCACTGGAACTATGTCATTAAAGAACATTTTTATCCATGAATTTCCCAAACTAAGGTCGGCTCACATCCAGTATATTCCCCACTCCAACGATTTGTCTTTAGCTGGATAGTGCAAAAGAGAGGAAAAATGACGTCTTTCTTGTTTATATACTGTTGTTTTTAATAGGCCATTTTCCCTAGGAGTTGGGGGAATCACAGTGAAAGGGCCTCATTTTGATATATTGTTTAGCAATATAGTATTATGTATGTTATAATGTGTTGAGCATCTTTCTTTCTTGTGATGCCATGCTCTATGCAGAGAGCTTGTATGTTAGTGAAGAATAGAGTATTTCACAAGAAGAATTTGTTTCATGCTTTTAATGGATTGTGAGACAATTATGTAAGTTTTGAAACAAATCTGCATTGGTTTTGTATTTTAGGAATAAAAGAAAAATTATGAGAATATTTAGTGTGCCACCTTCAGAAGAAACCTTGTCAGAACCTAATTTTTATGACACAATGAGCAAAATTCGCTTAAGACAACAGTTGGAAATGCATTCCATTTGTAAGTATGTTCTTTGCAGAGCTATATGCATGACGTGTTTTAAATAGATCTTCTATTGAGCTCAGTTAGCAAAAGGTTATAAAACGTGGTTGTTTATAGAAACTTAAACCTTTTCCAGACACAGCAAGGCAGATTTATCCCAAAGTTATTGCTGTGAATGCTTTGGCCTTTCTGTTGCCTGCGGCCTTCTGTAACCGTGAGAGGTGATCACATTCTTCTAAGTTTTGCAGAAATTGAGATTATAATCACCATTTGATACCTCCATTTCTTCCTTTTCCAATTCCTCCTCCTTTGTCCTTCTCATTTGGGATGACATTGAAATGGCCAAACAGCAAAACACCAAAGTAGTATAAGAATGGCTGTCAGAACTTGCAAGATCAAGGTACAAGACCAGAAGTTACATTTGAACAGTATTGGTACATCCTATGGTCACTGCAAGCATGAAAAGAAACACATTTTAAAATGTACAGATCCAGAATCAGCTGTACATTGAAGCCTTTTATGCCATTATTTAAAATATTAAGGTATGGCTTCCATGGATGTTCCTACTTCACATTAAGTAGGATAAGCAAGATGGTACTTACATTAGAATGCCAGGTTCATCTCCGCTGTCAACTTGATGGAATTTAGAATCACACAAGAAACTAAGCTCTGAGTGGGTCTTGGGGGAGGCTCTAAAGTAGGTTCATTGAGGTGGGAAGATGTCCTCTAAATGTAGCATGGCATCATAGCACGGGCTGAAGTCAAGGACAGAGTCAAAAAGGAGAAAGCTGGCTGGGTAGGAGCGTCCATCTCTCTGTTTCAGACTGAGGATGCAGCGTGCTTACTGCTTGCCAGTAGTACTATCATGACTTCCCTGCTACGGTGGACTGTATCCTAAAACCATACGCCAGAATGAATCCTGCTTTTCTTAAGTTGCTTGTGTTAGGCATTTGCCATAGCATCAAGGAAGCAATACACTGTTGTAGAGCAAACAAAACACTCCTTTTATCATCTCTCTGTAAAGTAAACATATGCATATGTGTCTAATGTAAGTACTCCATGTGGTGAGGCAGCACAGAGGTGGGGCCAGCTTATTGAACCACAGCTTGTTGACTGCTGTCTGGAGTTAATGCAGAAAGACTGGACAATTCCTTTTTTGTTTTCCTTTGAGATGGTAAGTGTATGGTTTTTATTCTGCTCTTTTTCATTTTAGTTTTTAAAAATTCTTTCCTTGAGAATTTTATTCATATATATATATAATGAAATGTGATCATATGAGAAACAGTAATCTTTACCTCAGACTAAGAATGCTGGAGTCTCAAAGTAGTGCAAGAGAGACATTTATCTTTGGCATTATAGACACAAGGTGTTAGGCTCAACAAAAGGACATAGAACAGCATCTACTTACTATTGGGGCTCGGGGTCCCCCTCTGTTGCTATGTGGGCTCAGTTAAGTACCAGGCCGCCGGATGTTCAGCTCTTGTGTGACCCTAGAGCTCTTAGACAAGCAGGCTCCATCCAGCTCCCAGCTGGGGAAGATGGCCTCGCGCCTCTGCTTGTCTGCTGTTCACTGATGAGCTCTAAATGCCCCGCATGCTGAAAGTGGACCATAAGGATTTACTTCCTAACTTCTTGTTCCCTTTTATTTAAAGCTTAACAGTCTTATATTTAGATTTATTTAACTTTTTTAATCTAACATTTTTGTCTCTATCATAGGACTGATGGTCTGGTCTAGTATTTAAAAGCATTAGATTATGTGGATGTGTTGGGGCATTTGTTTGTTAATTTTGTTTTAATGGGTTTTTGCTAAAACTCTTTTAGAAAGAATAATGTATCACTCTACCATAGTTAATATTTCTGCCACAGTTACAAAGGGAAGTTAGGAATGGAGCCATCAACCCTTTCTATTTTTTTTTTAAATCCTTTCAGCCAGTGTGTAAGTGGATCATCAATTTCTGACTTTTTGTTAATTCACTGGCAAGGGTCTCTGCTTCAGTTGCTGCCTCCGGGTCCCTGCCTTGACCTCCCTCTATGATAGACTATAAACTGTCAGCTGAAATAGACCCTTTCCCTCCCGAGTTGCTTTCGGTTATGGTGTTTATCACAATGATGGAAAGAGCACACCAAGACGTGCACACCCTGACAGCCTGCTGCCGCCCAGGTCTTCGCTGTGTGGAACATGAGGAGGTTGTAAGCAGGACAGGCTGCGCTGGACTTTTAACCTGGATCTTCCTGGTCACCCTTCGAGGGGAGCCTAGGAGTTGACTCTCAGCCTTGCTTCTCTCAAAAGTCCTCTTAGGTCTTATTTGAAGTGTTGGGGAGAGACCGAGGTC
Source organism: Ondatra zibethicus (assembly GCA_004026605.1). NCBI lineage: Eukaryota > Metazoa > Chordata > Mammalia > Rodentia > Cricetidae > Ondatra > Ondatra zibethicus. The sequence goes on from PVIU01001693.1 coordinate 196,948, forward strand.
TGGCAGAGTGGGACACCCAAAGGTGGGGCAGGATGCTTCTACACAGAAACCAAGGGCTGCTCTTGCCAAATATAGCAATCCTGGAAAATGTCCATCTCCCAGATTGTGAGGAGCACTCACCCTCACTTTATAATAAGAACAGTGGAGTCTCAGAGTAGCCAAAGCAAGACAGATCTATTTTCAGTTATGCAGAAACTAAAGCCAGCCTATACAGAAAGGAAAAAATGGCTGATGCTCCCATTTGGCACAAAACGGTGGCTTTTATATCCTAGTTGCAGTTCTTTGCTCCTTTTAATCCTCATTGGTTGAGCTCTTTAGAGAGACGCCGACTTCCCAGAGCCTTAGCGTTACTCCCTTGCCAGATTCCCCAGCCTGTTGGTTCCAGACCCAGCTGTATCTAATGAATATCTTGAGGCATTTTTAATCTCCTCCTCCCTTTGTATATGGGCTCAGTGAAACAGCAGACTTCCTGTAACTTTTCACCCCAGACACACAGGTGCCAGCTGCCAGCTAGGAAAGGCAGATGCCAGCGCCTCCTGCTTATCTGGGTTCTCGGGTGAGATCTGAACAGACCTGTCTCTGAAAGTGGACTGTAACTAATTTCTTACAATGTGTTCCTCCCATTCCTCTCCATCTTCCACAAATCTCCCTCAACACTCTCCCCACAACCTCAAGTTCTTTTCTAAAAAACAAAAACAAACCCCATTAGCTCACTTACTACTGACCATATGTACATCGGTATAGGACCATCCACCGTAAGCAACCTTTCAGTGACCACACCCTTAAAGAAAGATGCTTCTCCTTCCCTCAGGCAGCTATTAACTGCCAACAGCTCTTCAGTGAAGGGCAGGGCCTTGAGAGTTCCTCCCCATGTATGCGCAAATTTTAGTTGGCTTGATCTTGTGTACTTCTTGGGTACGTAATCCCTCCTTCTGTGAGTTCATGGATCCCATAGCCATGTTATTTCCAGAAGACAGTGTTGTATAGCACTTCTCCCTACTCTGTCTATTACGGTCTTTCTGTCTTCTCTTCTGCAATGTTCTCTGAGCCTTGGCAGTGAGGGGAGATGTGTTATTCAGTAAAGATGTCCCATTTAGGGGCCAGGAGGCAGCTCGGTGGTTACAAGCACCAGCTGCTCCTTCCAGGAGACCAGGTTTGATTCCCAGTACCCACACTGTGGTTCCCAACCCTCTGTAACTCCAGTTTCAGAGGATTCATTTCCCATTTTTTGCCTCAGGCACTGTACACACACAGTTCACACATACACATGCCGACAGAATGCCCATACATGTTAAATAAATAAGTGACATTTCAAGATACCCTGTTTAAGCACTAGTTACTTACTCTTAGTACTGTGAGCATTTATGTGTTCCTTCCTTGACTGCTACCAAATGAAGAGTCTGTAAGCAAGGTTGAGAACAGCCCAGGTCTATAAGTGTAAATATAAATTGTTAGAAGGCAGTTTCACAACCTGACTACTCAGCAAAAACAGTAGCAGGGCCCATCTTAGGGCTTATGATTTCCTCAGCCATGGTTTTTGTCCTGGTTTACAGTACCAGGCATGGACTAGCCCCCTGTGTAGTAGATCTCAAATCCAGCCAGAAAGCGGTTGGTTACTGCACAGTAGTCATGCCACTACTGCGCCAGTGGATACATCGTGTCTGGCAGGTTGGTGGCATTATGATCCGAGCATACATTGTATCCGCAAGCACTGTGAAAGCTAGCTGGGAGGGAGGCAGGTGTCCAATCAGTTTGTGATTTATTTCTCTATGTCCTGCATCTTGAGTGTGATGTTTTAGCAATTGGACCTTATTGTATAGTTACCCTCAGTAACCAAGGGCAACAACAACAGCCTGGGTTGCTTTGGAGAGCTCTGGGGCCAATAACTCATATGGGGGTATCCCATGCTCTGCACTGCAGGTTTTGTCTATTAACTCATATCTTCTGGGAGCGGCATTGTCCACCATTGGAGGGCACCTCCATTCAAACTTTTTCATTTTTACAATCATATCTTGAAATTATCTTACTAACTAGTGTGTTTTTATAAGACCATTTCCTATATCTTTAGTGTTGGTCAACCTACCCATTATCCACTTCTCCTCCGTTGCTCTGCCCCTGCTACCCCACCTTCTTTCACATGTGTTCTGCTTTCCTTCCAATCATATTTCAGTTGGATTGTGAGATACTACGTTTCCATGTAGCTTTTTCATATTCTGTTCCTTTATGTTAACCATTCTCCCATCCCATTTTCCCTTCCTCTCTTGCCTCTCCTTGCATAAGCCCCCCCCCCGACCATAGTCCATCCATCAGGCTACTTTGGTTTTACCTAGAATTTGCTGCCACTCCTCAATGCATCATCCCCAGTCAAGACTTTCTGGTGTATTGAGATCTACGTGTGCTCCAAGCTAAATACACAAAACAAAATGTTTGAAACCAGGCTGTACATCTGAGAGAACATGTGACATTTGTCTTTTTTTTTAAAGATTTATTTATTTATTATGTATGCACCCCAGAAGAGGGCACCAGATCTCATTATAGATGGTTGTGAGCCACCATGCAGTTGGGGGAATCAAACTCAGGACCTGTGGAAGAACAGTCAGTGCTCTTAACCACTGAGCCATCTCTCCAGCCCCATGACATTTGTCTTACTGGGTCTGAGTTACCTCATTTAGTATAGTTGTTTTCCAGTTCCATCCATTTCCCTGAAGATTTCATGATTTTATTTTTCTTCACAATTGAGTAGCATTCCATTGCGTACATGTACCACATTTTCCCTGTCTGTTGATGGGCATGTGGCTTGATTCTGTTTCATAGCCATTGTGAGTAGAATGGCAGGGAACATGGACGGGCACGTGTGTCTGTAGTAGATTATAAATTCCTTTGGGCTCATGCCCAGGAGTGCTAGAGCTGGGTCGTGTGACAGTTCTATGTTTAGCTTCTTCTGTAGGCTTTTAAGTTAAATATAGTAAAAACAAAAAGGTGGTAATATCAACGTGCCGAAAATAAGTTATTGTTGAGTACACAGCCCTAAGTGGGACGCCTTTATCAACCCCTCCCACAAGGCTCGGTGGTCATCAGGGAAGGAAGGGGTTGGAAAGATGACAGAGCTGGTGGTTAAGAAAGAGCTGCAAAATAGTGTTTCCCACGTGTGACAGGGTGTGGCACACACAAACTCACAGTGACTGTGGTAGCCTGCAGAAGATGAAGCCACTCACAGTTCCAGGACGAACGGGTCAAGGGTGCGTGAAACCCCGCTTCTTGCAGAGGTGACGCTGACAGTCATCATGGTTGCTAAGGTAGAATGCAGGTCTTTCAGGGAAATGACCCCAGATGAGGAACCTGGGGCTCAATGGGCAGCCCCACTCCCTGCACATACTGAAAGCATGAATTGGACTTTTTTGGTTAAAAAAATAAATGAGGACCTTAAGGTGGAAGGGAAATATGCAGTGATGGGAGAGTCTGGGAGAAGCTGGAGTGGAGGAGCAAAATTACGACCAGAATACATTGTATACATGTGATGTGGGGTGTCCTTCTCTGTATGTGTTGCTTTTATTGGTTGATGAATAAAACTGCTTTGGCTATAGCAGGGCAGAGTAAAGCCAGGTGGTAAATCCAAACAGAGATATATAGAGTAGGCGGAGTCAAGAAG
>PVIU01001694.1:0-200442 GCA_004026605.1 Ondatra zibethicus
TGTGTGTGTGTGTGTGCGTGCGTGCGTGCGTGCGTGCGTGTGTGTGTGTGTGTGTGTGTGTGTATATACACCCTTCAGTCCCAGCTGCCTCCCAGAGCCCAATAGCCTTGAGGGGAAAATGACTGGAGGGGCCCCTCCACATGTTGGACATTTACAGTGTCCTAAATGTGGAGTCTACATGAGCCTCTATGCTTTCTCTGTTTTTGGCCCAAACCCAGCTGTAGCTCCATCTCCAAGGTTCACGGCTGCTGCATAGACCTGAAATCCCTTAACAGGAGCATGCCTCTGAGGTAGCACTGGGTCCCTCCCAGCATGCCCTGCTCCCTCCCAGCCCAGCCCTATGACACTAAGCCACTGTTTCTGATGCCCTGTGGTCTCACCCAGCCTGAGCTTATGATCTGCACCTTTCTGGTTTCTTCCTTTTAAGAGATGGAAGGGCATCAAAGGGTGTCTGGCGTTCCCTGGAATTTTTAAAGCAATATGACCCTGCCTGCAGCTTTTGTCAGAATCAGTGTAGCTGGCCTCCACATGGCCCACAGTGCTCTGGGCCATTGTCTTAGGTACGTTCTTTCTAGACCCTTCCTGAGACAGCTCTCCCATTTGATTTGGAGCCCAAGAGCCTGGGGGTGGGAGTGGAAGAATAAAATGAGCTGTTGAGCAAACAGGTTTGCAGTCTTCTCTTGCCCGCCCTCCTCATCCTGCACAGAATAAAGGCCTGCCACATGTGCCTGGTGATGAGCTCCGATAAAGCAATTCAATTTGCTGGGCTGAGAGGGAGCAGGGCATGCTGGGAAAGGATGCTGGCTCCTTGGCCTGGATCTGAAAAAGGAGGGGTTGGTCCCTGGCAGGAGCTGGAATGCTAAGAGAGAGGCGTGAGCACCAAAGGATTATGGCTTTACTTTGATAGCCATAGGCCAGTTCCTTGGCCTGGAACCTCTCAGAAAAGGGGATCCCAAAGGACTATGGAAAACAGATCAGATAGCACCTGTTACCCCAAAGAGGGAGACCATATACATGTCCTTAATGGGGGAAAGACTTTGATTTTAGCCTTTCAGTTTCCCTTTGGCCTCTGTAAGGAGGGGGAGAGGCTTCTTCGAGAACCCTACAAAGGAGACCGGAGCTCAAGAGTATGTACCGGCATCACTATAGATTTAAGCTTTGCCTTCTGTCCTTATTCTTTGGCTAACCCCTTAATTCTAGCTAGGCAACTTACTTGGTCTGATATCTGATTCCACAGTGTGAACTGGCTCTAGATGCTCTTGCCTACAGCCAAAAAGAAAAATCCCAGGTGAGAGAAGTAGAGAAACGACTAAGATGGAGAGTGAAGCCGCAGGGTGAAGTTGGGGGGAGGATCGGGGTGAAGCAGGGGTTGGGAGTAGGCTTGCTTACTTTTGTACCCTGTCGGGATCTTGGGAAATGAAAAACAGAGAGAGTGGGCATTTTCCTGGGAATGTTAGGGTGGGGCTAAGCCTTGAGGTCTTGGAATCAGCAGGAATCCGTGGACCAGCAGCTATTAGGAACCAATAGCAAGCAGCCCGTTTCCTACACACCTAACAGCTTGGAGCAGAGGACAAGCTAGTTAAGCACCACCAGGGGGCAGCACCCACCCACTCACAGCAGGGCAGGGGGGTTCACATTTTTCACGAGTGTAGGTTTTGGAAGAGAATAGCATTACCTCACACACAGAGATGAGAGCAATAGGCCTGGAGTGCCAACCTTACTATCCCAGAGAAAAAGGCCCACGAAGTGGGTTAATCCAGAGCTTTAGAATAAACCATCAGTAGGAGCTGGCCCTGCTCCTCCTAGAACACCTTTACCATTTTTCTTTTCTTGAGCTCTTCTTAGATTCTTAGGCTCCAGACCAGCTTTCTCATCTCCCTCTCTTCTTTGGTGGCCTCTTTTTCTTCCAGGCTGGGTTCCTCCTGCATTCTCTGCAGACACTCATCACCACCCTACTAGGATTGCAGATGGGCGCACAAACTGGACAGAGGTTTCCCAGGGCTAGAGACGGGGGCTGTTTTATTGACAGATGTATGTTCAGTGCCTGGAATAGCTCATGGAAGGTAGTGTGTGTTCAATGAATAAATGAATCAAATCTGGGATACTGTGATATGTTTTTTTTCCTCCCTCCCACCAGTCCCATCCGCTTGCCCCTTTTCTCAGGCTGAAGAATGAAAAATGAAGTGAAGAGGGTACAAGGAATTTGCCAGGACACCATCCTGAGAGGACTTCAAAGTAGTCACTACGGTCAGTTCTCTGATATTCTCTTGGGAGTTCTTCCTTTCTTGCTCCAGCCCCGGCCAGCCCTGGATTTTTCTCAATCACGTTGCAATATTTGTTTTTGCTGCAGCTGAACTCTGTAATCCTGACAGCATGTCTAAGGAGTCAAGGGGTGCACAAAGAGGATCCCACAAATGAGTGCTTCTGACTGCAGTCAAGATGGCGGTGTGGCCCTCGCCTGCGTGCTAGTACAAACCATCAAAGATAATTAGTATTTTTTACTTCATTCATGATGAGACCCTTGCTTATAAAAATCTCTTGCGTTTATGTTGAACTTTTAACCTCTCTCTGAAGAACAGGAGAGCCCCAGGCTTATGAATGGTTTGTTGTTTTGTTTGCCCAGTATGGGTAGGAGCTGCCTCATCCAGAAATCAGATGGTACACAAGTAGTATGAGGTATGATGTGTCAATCACCTGGCACTCTGTTTAAACCTCCTCTTTATAGCATGTAGAGTGCCTGCAGCAGAGAGAGGCAAAGGAAATGGAGAAGGAGGAGAGTAAAGACATAGGTGTGGTTCTGGGCAAAAAAAACAAAAACCCTAAAAACCAATGAATCTGGAAATTGCTCTTGGGACACGGCCAGCAAGATCCAATGCTTCATGTTTTGGATATGGCAGCTTCTCAATTACTTAGCAAATGGGTCCTCAGAGGCAAGCACTGTGGGTGTTTTCAAAATGAAAAAACACAGTGCAGCCTAGAGGAACCCAGAGACAGGGAGAAAAGACAGAACCACAGGAAAAGACAAACTGCAAGGAATGGGACAATAATAGGACCCTAAGATGGCATAAGGCAGAGTGTGGCACTTCCTACAGTCACTTCATAGCAACAGGGAGCAGGGCCTTCAACCTGATGATCTTCAGGGCCACAGGGCCACACTCATAACACATTTCTTCAAGGAGAGCCTCAGGTTTAGGACTTCCCTCCACCTAGACCAAAAGCACTTCCCTGCTCAGGGCCATGCTGTCCTGGCTCCAAGGCGGAGGCTGTGATGACTATAGCGGAGATCATGACTATCAAGATCTAGAGCACCCAAGATACGGGGGGGGGGGGGGCGCGTTGGTGGTCAGAAGGCCCTAACAGTGTTTCCGGAGGAGGAGAGGACAGCTTCTTTGATGTACAGCCTTATCACTCTATTCCATCCTGGATTCCACTCAGCCACAATGAAGCACTGAAACCGCAACAATACGACCGGGTTAGCTGCAAGGGAGACACAGATTAGGTTCTGTGTGAAGAGGCTCAGAGAAAGAGAGGTTAGAGGTCAGGAGTCGAGAGCGCTTGGGTGTCACCAAGGGCTGCAGTGGGTGGAGCTGAGGGCTAGGGAGAGGCGGGGAGAGGGGCGAGAGGGGATGGCGGCGGAGGCGCGCAGGGGCGGCGCGCGGCGCTGGGCACTAGCTGTGAGCGGGGTACGCGCCTCAGTTGGTTTGGAATGCGCGGATGAAGGTTGATCTCCGCCGCCCGAGCTCCGCAACGCACCTAATCCGCCCGGCGCCGCGCCGCGCCCATCCCGCCCTGCGGAGGGCGCGCCGGGGTCAGGCGGGGCCGCGAGGAAAAGGCGCCACTTGGAGCGCCGTTACCGCTGCCATCGCGGGAGGGAGACGCAGAACCCTCGGAGCCCCATTCTTCTGGAGCCCAGGCGCTCCCTCCCTTAGACCACCTCGCGCCCGTCCCTAACAGCGAGCCAAGGCCGGCGCCCCGCCCGGAGATGGGCAGACGCGTAGATGGCGCGGCTCCCGGCGCCGCCAGATCGCAGGAACCCGGCGCCGGGGCGCTGCGCTGAGGCTCCCTCTTGGCGCGGCCCCGGAAGCCTGCAGGTGTCCTTGGCCATTCGGCCGCCGCCCGGGATACTCCTTCGCCAGCTCCGGGTGCCAGATTCTTCAGAGCAGCCCCGCCCTCCAGGCTCTGCGCCGCGCAGGACGCCCCGTCTGAGCCCCCCCTCGTCCCGCTGCGGCCCCCGCAGCGCGGCATCCAGCCCGGCGCAGATCCCGGCCGCGGACGCAGGACCCGGGCTCTCTGCTGCGGGCGCGCTTGTTTTCCTGCTGCCGCCTGGCCCTACACAGCCCCCGCCCGCCGGTCCCTCTCGCTCGGTTCAGCCCCGCCCGCCATCGGTGCCCCGCGCTGGATTTATGAATGGGGGGAAGAGGCCACATGCAGCCACCGCCGCCTCGAGTTGACCGCACACTGCCCGGCCCCGCAGAGCTCCGGCTACCCTAAGAGCATCCGCCTGGCCCCGGTTGCCGCTCCGAGGACTTGTTGCTGTTACGCTGCTGCCGTTGCCGCCGCCGCCGCCGTTTGCCACCCGGAGAAAACCAGCCGCCTTCAGGCTCGACGCGGTCTGGGAGCCAAAGGGTGGCCCGCGTGAGTGTGAGCGCGCGCGCCGCGGACCCTCGCAGTGCTCTGGGACTGTGCGCTTCTCCGTCTTCCTGGGGTTGGGGGGCGTGTCCCCGGCCCCAAGCATCCCTGGGCTTGCCCCTACCTCCCGGGACCCCTGGCTCGAGTCCTCGACCCTGGTCTCCACTTCCTGCCTGCCCAAATCCCAACCACCTGTACACCAGAGAAACCCAACTCCTCCTGCTCCGCGCCCTGGGGGGGGGAGGGAGGGAGGCAGGGGCAGAGACACGCCGCAGAAGGGGCCTTCTGGGGCCGCCACTGCCTCCTGCCTCCTCCTCCACCTCCTCCTCCTCCACCTCCTCCTCGTCTCCTCCCCCTCCCCGGTCTGACGCTGCCTCCTTGGGAAGGGTGTTTGGAGGGCAGCGGCCGCCCCAAGCCGGAGCCCCGCAGCGCTTCTTATGATCAGCTCGGTGTGTGTCTCCTCCTACCGCGGGCGCAAGTCGGGGAACAAGCCTCCGTCCAAAACATGTCTGAAGGAGGAGATGGCCAAGGGCGAGGCGTCGGAGAAGATCATCATCAACGTGGGCGGCACGCGACATGAGACCTACCGCAGCACCCTGCGCACTCTACCGGGCACCCGCCTTGCCTGGCTGGCGGATCCCGACGGCGGGGGTCGGCAGGAGTCGGATGGCGGCGGTGCAGGCAGCAGTGGCAGCAGCGGTGGCGGGAGCTGTGAGTTCTTCTTTGATAGGCACCCGGGTGTTTTTGCCTATGTGCTCAACTACTACCGTACCGGTAAGCTGCACTGCCCCGCCGACGTCTGTGGGCCTCTCTTCGAGGAAGAGCTCACCTTCTGGGGTATTGATGAAACTGATGTGGAGCCTTGCTGCTGGATGACCTATAGGCAGCACCGCGATGCTGAGGAGGCGCTGGACATCTTCGAGAGCCCGGACGGGGGCGGGGGTGGCGCAGGGCCCAGCGATGAGGCTGGCGACGATGAGCGGGAGTTGGCCTTGCAGCGTCTGGGCCCCCATGAGGGAGGCGCGGGCTCTGGTGCTGGATCCGGGGGCTGCCGTGGCTGGCAGCCCCGAATGTGGGCGCTCTTCGAGGATCCCTACTCATCCCGGGCAGCCAGGGTGAGTGGCAGAAGCCAGGGTCTCCCCATCTCGGTGTCCAATGGGTTCTTGGTGCTGGTGTTGGTGGGTCCGATGGGGGTGGGGAGGTGGAAGGAGACTGACATACCTGGCAGACTGTACCCGCCTGCCTCCCAACTCTTTCATGGGCCCTTGGAAGTCACCCCCTCCCTCCTGAGTGCTCCATTAGGGGATTGCACACACTTGGACCTAATCCCAGCTGTCTGCCTTGCCACATGCCCCTCAGTGAGTGACATGCCTTCAACTTGGCTTTTCTCACTCCTCTTTGGTCAGCATAGTTGCCCTGAACAGGACCACAGTCCTGGAGAGCTTGAATTTGGCCTTTTGCAGGGAGTAAGGTAGGATCAAGAGAAGGAAATCATGGATTGTGTTGGACACTTAACCTGTTTCCATCTTGCCAGCAGCTCACTGTGCAGGCAGCTAAGCATTGCAGAGAAGGGGGCATAGTTTCCAAAAATGCCTAGCTCATAAGAAGCAAAGATCCTCAGAGCCCAAACCTTTCCCGATTGAGGACCTTTCTTCCAGGGAGCAGGCCCTGTCCCAAGGCTTTCTGTACCTCTGTCATAGCCTGGCCTCTCTGAGGTGGACAGGATAAACCTACTGTTTTGGGCTCTTCAGGGTCCCAGGACACTGGATAGCCACAAGCTTGCTAGTGATGGTATCAGACTTGTCACTGCTCTTTTCTTTCTGCTCTAGCACAAAGTGGCTTCCCAGAAAGCCCTGGTTCAGGTTACACTGGAAATGGCTGTGTGGGGAGAAGAGGAAACAGGTTGATTTAGACAAGTCCTAGTCCCTACCCTGAAGGTGGTGGTGGTGGCGGTGCTAGAAAGATATGTATTCATTCACTCCTTCATGCTTGGGCAGCTAAAACCCTGAAGAAGACTTTAGAAATTTAAAAATAGAAAAGCCTGCAGGCTGGTATCTGCTCTCATGATCTTAGCCTAAAAGCTGGCTGAGATCTGTCTAGGAGACAGGAGAAAGAGAAGAGAAACAGGGTGATGAGCTGTGTTTGAGATCTGTTTCTGTGAGCTGCAGCTGGACTGATTGGTTCCTTTGGCATCCCAGGTTGTCATGTTAATGAGTCTCAGAACCTTGTTCTCCATCTCTCCTCAACACCCCATGGACTGGTCCTCACCCTAGTCATGGGAGAAAAAGTTCCACTTCCTACCCAGGGGAGAATGGAGGGTTGAGGAATGCAGCTAAAGGGATGGGTTAGGCTGGTATAAATACCAAGCCAGGGCAATGCATCTCCTCCCTGGAAGAGAAAGGAGGTGGAGATCTTAACAAGAGGTTCCACGCAGGGCTGGGACTTGAAGTAGTCACTGGAAACCTGGACTCTTTTCCAGGCCCTGCCTATTCTAGCTGCTTTGGTTTATAGCTTTGTGGTCCTGGAAGCCAGCTAAGAAGTGGGGAGCACAGCAATACCCCCAGCCAGTGCACCCCTGCTGGGGGTTTATTAGCCCTGATGGCCCTTAGTTTGTCTTTTACTAGGAGAGAGAGAGACAGTCACAAGTCATTGAGACTTTTTCAAAGTCATGGGGTAAGGAGGAGGCAGAAAGGAGCCAAACCAGAGAAGCCTTTATGGAAAGAGATGATTATGGAAACTGGGCCCTATTTCTGAGCATTCTGGGGCCCCTGCTTCCTTTTTCCCTCTGTAATTGCGGGAGACTCTACCATCAAGTAGAGGGTTAATTCTCCCATTTAAGTAGGGGAAGAACCAGGATTCGAACACATTAACTGTCTTGCCAAAGCCATCTGAAGGTTTCCAACCTTCAGATCATTAGTACGGATGGGAATAACACTGTGGAGCTCTGGCTGACGTGTCCAAAGACTTGCCCACAGCTGAAGAACACAGGCAGAGACCAATTCTGAACTGTTCTGGTCACACAAGTGAGAACACACAATTTATTAAAAAATTAATAACAACTCTTTATTGAGCATCCTGTACCAATACGTTGCTGTGAAGACATTACATTAATCTCTCTACTCTTTCTAATGAACTTAAAAAATGTCCACTTAACAGTTGGAGGCTGGGAGCAAGTAAACCACTGGCCTGGGATTACAGTGCTCCTGCAGGGCTTTGAATCAAAGCTGGAGCTCCTTACTCAATAACTACCACAAGCCTTCCCTACTGGGTGAGGCTATTTGCTGGGTGGAGAAGTGGCTAGCTCCTTGCTACAGCCTGCTTAGAGTCCTGAGCCTCTTCTCTACTGTGACTAAACATCAGAAGCCCAAGAACCAATGGCACTCAGAAGTCCAAGGGGACATTAGAAGGGCTACTTACCCTGTTACTCCTTAAGACTTGAGGGTCCAGTGGCAAGGAGAGTTCTGAAGCTGCATTTGTTTTCTCCACTGACCCCCAAGTTGGCAGAACTGTCCCCACAGGGGCTCTGTACTGTTGGATATGTATGCATCCCATCCCAATCAGCTGCAGTTTCCCCGGAAGGAGTTTGCAACACGAGGGCTTTGTAGACTCACAATGTCACCTAGGAGGGCACGTGAGGGCAGAGGAGCTGTGCTCTCGGCCTTGAGGCATCTCTTCACATCAACAGCCCAGTCATTTGAATAGTACGTTATGACAGGAGCAAAACAGACGCAAACACAAAGTGAACTGAGCTAATTAGGAGAGCCTGTTGCCTAGCTACTGGCCAGGCTGTCGGCTGGTCCATTCAGGAAGGCTCCTAGGCAGGATGATCACCCCTAGAGCCTCCACTGCAGTCAGGCCGCTCCTACAGTTCTGTTTCTGTGGCTTGAGCTAAGGGCAGGCTAGTTCTGTCTTCAGCCTCCATGGACACTGCCCTGGGGCAGGGCAAAGGCTTCCTTAGACTGTTGTATAACCCAGGAGAGGCCAAGAGGGGTTTGTGCAGCACTCTGATCTAGAGAATCTTGCCTTGTTCCTTCTGAGAACAGACTAGAGGCCTACCTCAGGGACCCTGGGCTACCTTGCATCTTTGTTCTGTTCTTTAGAGGTCCCAAGCTGTGATGGATTTAATTCAGCTATCAGCTGTATAAAGGGCCACGGCCCTTCTCTTTTGGCTAAGGTTCTTGGTTAGATCTTTTTTTCTTTCCATGTTTCTCTTTAGAATAGAAGGGGCTAATCACAGGATCCCCAGTGCCTCAGGAGGGCAGCTAGACGTGAATGTCCCTCTTTCTCAGGCTGTGTGACAGAAGCCTAGGCTTTCTTCTGCTACCTCCTCTGGCTCAGGAGAGGCAGGAATCATTCACCTCAATGAACAGATAAGAACGCGGAGTCACAGTGACACCTGTCCAGACAGCACAGCCCATAGCATTAGAATCCAGTCTCAGCTCTCAAGAGTCCACTCTGCTGCTACTCCTGCCTCGCAACTCCAGTCCAGAAAGGGTCTCTCTGGCTTCTGGAGGGCTTGGGGGTGGCCCTCACTGGAGAGCTTCCTCCTCCACTCCACTCCTAGCCCCTTCTTTATTTCTTATCATTTCTAGAATTGCTTGGGTCTGACCCTTCACTCTCACTTTTTTCACCAGGTAACTTTGATTAAGAGAGGCCAGACTTGGTTACAAATAAATACTAGGTTGTGGGGGCAAAGGGTCAAAACTTGTACCCCTTTATAGGTCTGACATTGTTGGTAGCCACAATAGTCATGATGGGCCTCAGAGTGAGGGTGGGCACCACTGATGCTGTGCCCTCTGAGCTGGGGTACAGGGTGAACATGAAACATGAGTCCAGAAGGGTAGTGCCAGTCCACCCTGGCGGGTCAAAGGTTGCAGACTCCCCGCAGATCCTGCCTCAGGCAGCCTCTCAGGTTCCTCCCGGTGTTGTTTCTCTTTCTCACTCTGAAGAGATCAACATTTGCCTCAGAGCATCTTGTCTGTGGATGATGAGTTGTTTCTGTTTGTCACCATTTCTGTGAGACTGTGGAGTGGGGGAGGGGAGTGAAATTAAACAGCCTCTTTTGGAGACCTGAGGAAAAAGCAGGCAGGAGCAGAGTTAGGTAACTGGGCCCTGGGGAGAGCTAGCTCCTTGATCCTTCACCTCCACAGTGGACATTGTTAGTCTAAATGCTGGATACCAGCCACTCCCAACAGCCTGGGTGCTACCAACCCACCACGATGGCCCACCTCCCTGCTGATTTTCCTTCCGACCATGAAGTAATCACCCAGTGCTTAGCAAGGAGTCCCGCCAGAAGTAGGTTTGGTCCACTCTAGAGCATTGTCAAGGTGCTAGGTCCTTGGAATCTGGAGGTACTCCTGGGTATACCTTTGTCACCTCTAGCCCCAGTCCTGTAGCTAATGATCCCTTCTCCTGACAGCTTGCCAGTCCTGTGAGAAGAGGTTACAGTCACCCCGGTTCTAGGCTTCTAGAAGGCACTGACTGAGCACTTACTGCATGGTAGCTACATGCAGCTGGGTTCTAGAAATGTAAAGAAGAGGCCAGCGGTCCGGAGAGAGCTAGGGCAGGTAGCGAGGCTAGTGACAAGGCTGGCAACAGTAATTGTAGGTGTTGTGATAGGTGATGTGGTAGTTGTAAAAGATAAAGCCCAATAGGCAAAGAGGAGTGACAAGCCCCACCTCTAAATGGGGTGATGACTTATCTCTAAATGGATAATGACTTGTCTCCTTGAATAATGGCTGAAAGGAGGCATTGCTATAAAAACACATGGTGCCCAACTATGCAGAGTCAGGAACAGGACTGTCTGACCAGGGACGGCAAGTCTGCGTGGGACATGGTAGAATGGAACTTGACCGAGGAGAGGCCCTTGGACAGTGACTTGGGTTGGGTCAGGGCCCGTTTGGTTGAGGACTCACAGGAAGTACGAACACAGGGAAAGGCAGCGCTAGTTGCTGAACTAGGGATTGCTGGCTCACAGCCAGGTTTGGTAAAAAAAGAGAAAGGGGGAGTGGCCCTCAGCTAGCATAGGGCCTCGTGTATGTCTCACTTAGGAAGCTGCGTTTCTTGGCAGGCCCTGTTCCTTCCTTCCTTTTAACCCCAGGGCTCCCCACTCCCTATCCAGCACTGCCTGGGTACTAAGATCTGACTTCACCAGGAGGCTCAGCCCCTCACCCTGTCTCCACAGATCTTCCTCTGCAAGCGTCTTTGGCTGTGTTCTCAATTTTTCCTTCTCCTACACGTCTTCCTTAATATAGGTTTTGGGCATGAGTCTCCTTATGTTTATCTGTCCATCTGTCTCCCTGGTCCTCCTTCCTTGGACTCCCCTCCCCAGCCCCCACCGGTTGTATTCAGTTCCCATTGACTAGTGTCTGTCACCTCTCCACTCACCCAGCCTCTGCCAGATTCCGGGCCCTCCGGGCTCTATGCTAAGTTTCACAGGTATCATTTCTTTTAGTTATCAAACAACAGTGCGAGGTAGATTCTGCTCTCATGCCCTCTAAGACTTGGGGTCTTTGCACTGTTGTTCCTGCTGCCTCAGGTGCTCTTTCCTTTAGCGCTCCAGTCAGATTTCATCTTGTCCTTGTGATCCGGCCTGACCATCCGGTTTGAATTAGCTCTCTTACTCTCTTAGCCTTCTTTTTCTCTTTTCTACCATAATGCTCATACCATTGGATATGCTATGTAAGATGTCTGTCAGCACTTTTTTTGCAAGATCCAAAAGTCGGAAGTGTTTCTCTAGATTTTCCCTGCTGTTCCCAGCATAGTGGCACATAGTAGGTATTCAAGTTTCCTCTTTATAAATGACGATTCTAAGGCTACTTGGGGCTAAGAAAGTCACAGGGGTCTCATAGGCATTTAATAACAGAACCCAATTTGAACCCAAAAGTGTGACCTTTCGTTTGTTCCAAGAGCAGAAGGAAAAGCTGGGAACTGGGTTGATAGTTGCAATGCTTGGGCCTTTAGAGATGGGCAGGTCCCTTGAAGGCCATTATGGCCAGCACGTGTGTGAGGCTGTCTCAGGGGAACAGGGAGCTGGAAGAAGTGTTGTCCTGACATCCAGGGTCTCCTGTCCCCGGTGCTGAGGCCCAGCTACCTCCCCTGGCAGACACAGTCAGTTCACACCAACAGTCTTCTGCCTGGGCAGTTTTGACTTCCATTGGAATCCACAGCCTGTGTCCTCATGCCAAGGAGAGGGCAGCCAGTTTCACCCATAGCCTCCACGACAAACCGCATCTAGCCTTCAGGTTTCCTTGTCTCCAAGAGCAGAGGGGGAGCTGACTCGTATAAGCGTCTGAGGATTTGGTGGCTTGTCAGTTTTAGACGTGGGAGGGGGGGTTCCCCCAGAGACTACCTCCACCTCAGCTCAGCACCTAGCAGGTTTTAGGCACGCACTGTGGTGCAGCTCACGCATTCTCCAGTGAGAGCGTGAGGTGAGCCCTTGTACCATCCCAGCGTACAAGGAGAGAATGGCACGGAGGGCACACACTTACCTGAGTGATTGTGAGAGACAGCAGACACCCCAGCTGACGCCGCCAGCCCAGTGCTCTTTAGCTCTGCTTTGCCCCTCAGGCTGGCAGTGCAGGACTTGATGAGAGGGAGGCTCAGGCACAGCTGACAGACCTACAGAGCTGCTCATGGGGGCTAAAGTTTAAACACAGGCCGTGACCCCTTGCAGGTTGCTATTGCTGTAGCTGCTGTCTCTTGGGATCCCTTTTGTCCTGGGCAGCCTGAGTCAAGGGCCTTGTGGGAAATGAAACAGTATCCCTCCCTCAAGGATGAGGCCTGGCAAAAAGCTCTAATTACACCAGCCAACCACTTAGGAAACAATTGCCTGAGAGTAATGTAGAGGAGAGGAATACTGGAGGTCACTGGAGGTCCTAAGGGACCTATACCACCTTATGGCAATCTTGGGACGGCTCTGTGCTTAAAAAGAAAAAGCCAAAGAGACCACAGAAGTTGGGGATGTTTCTGCCCCACGTGAAGGTGGTCTAGGCCCTCTGTCAGTACCTGCGGCAGAGGCAGCTGAGGAATGTAGGCTGTGGCAAAGGCTGGGCACCTCCCTCCTGCCTCTGTTCCTTGTACTCAGGCCCTTGGCAGCTCTGCCTGACCTTGTTTTTCCACATCACTAATTAACCTCACACTCGGGCTCCCAGGTGGGCAGACTCTATTGGCTAACGGTCCCTCAGAGAGAGAGTGAGCGAGCTTGGGCTTCCATGCCTCCTGGCAAACCAGGAAGTGCTGTCCTAACTCCTCATTCTGGTTCCTTCTGCTTCTTGGAGCACAGGGTGGAGCCGGGACCCTGGATTCCGTGGGCCACCGGCAGGCACTGTCACCAGCTCCTAATGGATGGCCATGGAGAACCTGCGTTGTCTTGGCAGCCCAAATCTCAGGGGAGAAAAAGTGAGGCCAGCAAAAGCACTTGAAATTTACTTTCCCGAGGAGAAGTGGGTAGATGGACCCTCTCCCCCAGCCTGTCCCTCTCCCTGCTGTCTATGTTCAACCCATCTAAGGAGTAAGGGAAATAACACTGTCACGTGTGATGGGAGACCTGTCCTATGAAGGCACACATCCTCATGCTGAAGTAGCAGGCACCAGGGAAGTGATAGGGCAGGCTCAGTCATGGGGGCCTGCATTCCTGGGCCTGTGAAGCAGCTCTGCTCAGGGGATAGTAAAGATGGTATGGTATAGGGGAATGTACAGACCGCATGGTTTTGGGGCCATCCCTGGTTCTTACATGCTCTGGGCAGTATGGCCCCAGAATAGACATGCAGCCTCTCTGACCATCAGTTCTTCCTGTGTGAAATGGAGAGTGGCAGTCTGTCTGCCTTGTCACTAAGAAGATGGAAGGCAGAGACACGGGTAGGGTGCCTAATAGTTCCAGGGAGAGAATAGATGGTGAATGTCATGACCAAAGTTCCTTCCTTGACTTCTTCTATCCCAGAGGGCTCTGGGGATGTGGTTTCTTGCTTGGCTTTCCATATCCCCCGTGGTTTCTGTTGGTGTCTTGTATTGCTTACTCCCTTTCAGTGTAGGCACACTATGAGGAAACCCCCCGACAGGCGGAGCTGAGTGCTCACTGCACGGGAATAAGGACATGGCCAGGTAGAAATTGGGGCAGGGCAGGCACGGAGTTGTCAAATGTTGTATGGCCACAGACCTCCCTCAGTTACCTGTGTAGGTTCGGTTCTCCACCCGGCGGAGAAGCCACGTCCCATCCACCAAGCAGGAATAGTAGCAGGCAAGTGGACCTTGACAGTGACTATGACCGTGCCACCGAATGGCATGGCATGAATAACAGATGAAGGTTCTGTAATTGGTGTTATTACACATGAATCTCATCTCCATTCATAATGGCTGGACTAAGTGCTGCTGTCATCATTCTAGCTGAGATCCCCATGGCTGTCAGGTCAGCTGCCGCCATTCTGGTCCTGATAAGTACAGTTCATTTGACTTGGAAGCTCAGCATCCTGCTAGCATCAGTTTGCAGAAAAGGAGACACTGGTTGGTTGTTCTGAAAGCCTCCCCACCTCAACCTCCTGTTGTAGGCCATGGCTTAGAGTTTCTGTTGCTGTGAAGAGACTCCATGACCACGGCAGCTCTTATAAAGGAAGCATTTCATTGGCATAGCTTACATTTTTTGGCGGTTTAGTCCATTATCATTATCGCGCGACATGGCGGCTTGCAGGCAGACATGGTGCTGGAGAAGTAGCTGAGCATCCTACATCTTTACTTGTGGGTGACAAGAAGTGATCTGGGATACTGGGAGGTCTCTTGAGCATATATGAGACCCCAAAGCCTGCTTCCACAGTGACACACTTCCTCCAACAAAGTCACACCTCCAAATAGTACCACTCCCTCTGGGGGCCATTTTCCCTACAATCACCACAGCCCATGTTTGTCTTCATTCCTGGATTTACCACCGAGGCAGAAGGTGGTTCTAGGTGGCGGGGCGGGGGGGTCATGGAGGTAGGTCATGTTAATGGGGTCCGTTGGCAGAAAGTGGGTATTCCTTACAGCCCTTGTCTCTGGACATCCCCTAAAGCAATGGACCTTTATCTTTGATGTATATCAGGGTCACCTGGATGGTTTCCTAATGTTCTTCTTAGGTTCTGTGTCCTCCAAGTTTCTTTTTCAGTAGGTCTGTGTTGCTGAAATTTGCGTGTCTAACCTGTTTCCACACACTTGTGCTTCTGGTTTAGGTCCCCACTTTGGGATCCTGATTATTTCAGGACTACACTTCCCCTGGGAGCCTGTTAGAAAAGTGGGAATATAGACCCTTCCCTACACTTCTGAGTTAGCCACACTAGAACAGGTGATTTCAACTGCTTTGTCCACACACCACAATTTGAGAAGCCTTAAAGCATAAATTGGGCAGAGCTGTAGTAGTCAGGACCAGGAAGCTATGGTACCCTGACTTGTGGTTTCCTCTGTCTTCTGAGCACCCTGGCAAAGATTAGGGGAAGCAGTGCCCTACATCAGTGCATACAGATAGATCCTCTCATGTCTCTACCTTAATCCCACCCCTTGACTAGCAATGGGCTAGTAACCTATATGCTCTTGTTCCATGAGTAGAAGTCACTGTTTCCAATGAAGCCAACTATTGACGATTTGACAACCACTCCCCGTTCTCCTGACCTACAGGTGGTAGCCTTTGCCTCTCTCTTCTTCATCCTGGTCTCCATTACCACCTTCTGCCTGGAGACCCACGAGGCCTTCAACATTGACCGCAACGTGACAGAGATCCACCGGGTAGGGAATATCACCAGCGTGCGCTTCCGGCGGGAGGTAGAAACAGAGCCCATTCTTACCTACATCGAGGGTGTGTGCGTGATGTGGTTCACTCTAGAATTCCTGGTTCGCATTGTGTGCTGCCCAGACACGCTGGACTTTGTCAAGAACCTACTCAACATCATCGACTTTGTGGCCATCTTGCCCTTCTACCTGGAGGTGGGATTGAGTGGCCTGTCATCCAAGGCGGCTCGAGATGTGCTGGGTTTCCTGCGTGTGGTGCGCTTTGTACGCATCCTGCGGATCTTCAAGCTCACGCGCCACTTTGTGGGGCTACGTGTGCTGGGCCACACACTCCGAGCCAGCACCAATGAGTTCCTGTTGCTTATCATCTTCCTGGCCCTGGGTGTGCTCATCTTTGCCACCATGATCTATTATGCTGAACGAATTGGGGCCAGGCCATCTGACCCACGGGGCAACGACCACACCGACTTCAAGAACATCCCCATTGGCTTCTGGTGGGCTGTGGTCACCATGACAACACTTGGCTATGGGGACATGTACCCTAAGACGTGGTCAGGAATGCTGGTTGGGGCACTGTGTGCACTGGCTGGTGTGCTAACCATTGCCATGCCCGTGCCTGTCATCGTCAACAATTTTGGTATGTACTACTCCCTGGCTATGGCCAAGCAGAAGCTGCCCAAGAAGCGAAAGAAGCACGTACCGCGGCCAGCCCAGCTTGGGTCACCAATTTACTGCAAGTCTGAGGAAACTTCGCCCCGGGACAGCACCTACAGTGACACCAGCCCCCCTGCCCGGGAAGAGGGTATGGTTGAGAGGAAACGGGCAGGTAAGTAGAGCTTAGGCACAGGGCTCCTTTTCCCCAAGTAGTCAGGGAGTTCCCTTAGCCCTTGAAATTTGCGTCTGTGCTATATTGTGCAAACTGTGCTGTGTGTCAGGTGTGCCTCTAGGAGGGCAATGTATTAAGATCAATTGTTTTGTCCCATGGTTTAATGATTGTGGTGAACACCAGGTTCTGTGGAGTGAATTATCCTTCCAATGTAGGATGTGATGGCAGTACATAGGACTGTATGTTAGAAGGAATGGTTTCTAGTTCTTTCTCGGCCCCCTTGCTTTGTTTGAGAGTCCCTTCCCCTCTAGGCACAACATATCAATAGAAATGACATGTCAGGATCCTACCCCCAGATGAGGGGTGGATGTGCCACTCTCTGAGAAGCCATAGCAAATGCCGGTGCTGATCTGATTAGCCAGAGACCAGGGCAGCTGTTCCTCCAAGGTGCATCAACACATGAGTCACTTCTTTCCCAACATGCACGTCTGCTGTCTCTTGGCCTAATAGATGTGATAACGTAACCACGTGGGAGGCTGCCTTCTGTTCAGCTAAAGCTGGAGTGAGTCCTGGGCTCAGGGCTCAGGGTTTGACATGGGTAGAAGGGAACCAGAGAAGAAGTAGCCCAGGGTCTTGGAAAAGCATGGGAGTGGGGGGTTGAGGGACATGGAAGGTGCTAGTGTTTGTGTCCTGACAGGAGTAAGACTGGGCATCAAATTCTGACCTTCCATGGAAGGGCCACTCCAGAAAGCTCACCTGCCTTGGGTCAGGAGGCCAGAAGGGAAATCAGCCTGGTCCCCAAGAACATGGAAAGAGATCAGAAGACAGGAAAAGCACACTCTCAGATTCAATGCGCAGAGCTCCCAGGAATGGTACAAGCCCAGGTCTGGGGGGTGACTGGGTGTCAGGCCACTGAGGCTGGGCTGGGTAGAGCTGGGAGACTGAGGCAGCAGCTCCTGGTTAAACTCTAGAAGTGGGGCTGGTTCTGCAGAGAGGTGCCTGAGTTGAGACACTTACTTGTGGCCCCTTGGCATGCAGCCATCACACGTGTTGGGGCTAGGTGCTCTCTGGGATTAACTGGGGTCTGGGTCTTCCTTGATAAAGACCTTAATAGGAAAGCTTCCTTCTGCTGCTCACCACAGTGGTGTCCCTGACCCTGCTGGAGTCAGAGATGAGCTCTGAGGCCCAGGCAGAGCTCAGAGAGGACCCGCGTGTCCAAATACGGAGGGCCCGCGTGTCCAAATACGGAGGGCCCGCGTGTCCAAATACGGAGCCTCAGGCAGCTCCCTAGACGCACACAGTCCTGGGGCTGGACTGGCCACATTGAGGTCTTGCATGGCCAATGCCAGCGTCTTCAGGCTAGGTTAACCCCACCACATATAGTCAGGGACCATAGTAGCTGTGCCTCTCTTTGACAAAGACAAGGTGTTCCCACAGAGAAGAGTTGGAATTGGAGCCTCTTCCCTATACCTTCCCAGGCAGAAGAGAGCTCTGCCCAAGCCCTTCAGCACTGGCCCGGGGTGCCCGAGGGACGGAATAACTGCCGTAAGTGGTGCAGGGAGAAAGCCAGAGACACTCCTGAGTACGCCTGGAGCGCCAAGCCACCACCCATTATCCCTACTAGCCAGGTCTTCTCTGAGGAATGCAGACTCATCAAGAGCCTACCTGAGCCAGACCAGAGGGGAAATAAGAATCTGTGCCTGCAGGGGTTGATCCCCGGGGACATCCTTAGAAGCCCATTTGGGGAATACTGCGACTGTAGGATGTCTATGTTGTGTTCCAGCCCACAAGGGAGGCTGTGAGCCAAAGCTGAGAGAAAACTCTTCAGACCAGGCACTGCCATTTTGCCTGTGCTTCCTGGACCTGGAATCTGAGAGGAGGCCCCAGGTAGCTCCCTTAAGAGGGCCCCAGCAACTGTCTTAGCTTCTTTTCTCTCTGCCCCCTCCAGACTCTAAGCAGAATGGTGATGCTAATGCGGTGCTGTCTGATGAGGAGGGAGCTGGCCTCACCCAGCCCCTGGCCTCGGCCCCCACCCCTGAAGAGCGTCGGGCCCTGCGACGCTCAGGCACACGAGACAGAAACAAGAAAGCAGCTGCCTGCTTCCTGCTCAGTGCTGGGGACTATGCCTGTGCTGATGGCAGTGTCCGAAAAGGTATGGTAGCTCCCTGGGCTGGGCAGGTTGGGAGCCCCTCCAGAGCTGAGTCTCCCCAGCCCTCCCCACAGACCTTGAGGTCTCCCCCTCCCCTAAGCCCATGGCCACCATCTCCTCTGCCTTGGATGCGCCCTCGCATTTAGAATGTGTATCTGGATTAGAAAGGCCTTTAGTATTCCCTAGGAGTCTATGGAGCACCTCCCTCAAAGGTACCCACCAGGAGGAGCAGTGCTAGACATTTTATGGGATGCTCTATTGCCTCCCCTGCTCTGGTCCTGCAGGCCTAGCCCACAGGGTCATACCCAGCCACGTCCCTAGACCTAACCACTACCAAAGCTTCTCCAAGGAAGCAGACTCAGGAATTTCAGGTTCTAGGTCTTCAGAGAGCCCACACAGGTCCTGTATCTCCAGTTCTTCACTGGAGGCCTGGATCCCAAAGTGGACTGACCCGTGCATGTCTGGAAGCTGCTGGGGTGTGACGGTCATGGAACTGGTCTGGGAGTGGCTAGGAGTAGGGTAAGCAGGGAGCATGGTTCTCTCTCAGGAGTTAGCAGAAAGATTCTCAAAGTTAGTGGAGCAGCCCCTTACCTGTCTGTCAAGGAAGTCTGGAATTCGATCACCAGGCTTCCAGTGGGTGGCAGGGACAGAGCTGAAGTTGGACTGTGCAGCTAGGGAGTCTTAACCTTAAAGGAGAGGGAAACAGAAACCAGTGGAGTGACAGGGCCAGTGATGACCGAGAACCAGGGGGCTCAAGGCCAGAGCCTTGTCCTCCCTGTGTCCTGATCCCACCTTACCTTGGGATCAGGCACGGAGGTCCCATGTCCTGACCTCCCTTATATCCTGCCTATTTCCAGAAGAAGCTGCGCTTCTCCCTAAACAAACATCATCCCCAGGCTTTCTCTCTGGCCACTTCTTAACTAGCAAGGTTCCTCCTCTCAACTTCCCATGGTCCCAAATCCCAGACTGTGACTGGTTTGAATCAGACAAGGGTAGTGGTTGCTGCAGGAATAGCCTGCAATGTCTCTGGGCCCTAAAGATGGTCCCTAGCTACCTGGTCCAGGCAGTCTCCGGGGCACCTTCCCCTGTGATTCTTAGGCATCCTGATCTGATAAGCTCTGAGAAGTGACCACCCAGCTTTGCTGGGCACGTATCTCACTGAGTGACAGCAACAGGAGCAGCAGTCTGGCACCTGGAAGGAGATGGTTCAGAGGCCCCAGCCGAATGGCTCTAGGTAGAGAATGTTCAGAGCTCAAATACCCTCGCCTGTGACTTCCATGCTCCAGTCTTCAGGCCCTGGACATGTCTTTCTCTCTTGCACCCCAAGAATACAGTAGTACCACTGTATTCTCTGTCACACCTAGAGAGCCTTGATCAGGCTGCAGCCTGCTAAGCAACGGTGTAGAATGTGTCCCCCCCCCCTCTTGTGGAGGGCTTGAGAACACAGAGCTGAAGGATGAACACCCTGGCGCCCCTTCTCAGACTGTGCTTGGCGGCAGTAGAGTCGTGGAAGAGACCGTGAGAGTACAAGTCAGGAGAGCCCTGAGGCCAGGTACTCCTATATGTACAGGCACCATACAGAAGAACCTTGCCTCCCTGGGGTGCCTTTGGGGGCCCATCTGCTCTATTTTCAAGATGCCTCCACACTGCTTCTTGGCAACAAGCACGTAGCTCAGCCAATTAGAGTGACCTTCGAGAGGGAACAGGTGGGTTGCTGGGAAACAGGCCCTGCTAAGCAAGGGTGGCAATTAATATCACCAAACTCCCAGCGCGCACTTAACAACTTTCCCCACGCCACACTTCCCCGCAGTCATCTAGACCTAGGACAAGGGGAGGCTGAGTGGCGGCCTGTTGCAGCCGTCACGCTGACCCCATCACTAACCAGTAGTTTCCAGTGAGCCAGGATTGTATGTGACACAGGTGCTCACGGGGGAAGGCAGGTGCTGGAAGCTGTGGAGTCTGTGCAGCTGGACCAGCGAGAGCAGGACAGGACACAGGTTAGCTGCATGGAGGTCCTATGGTCTGCCCTCAGGAGCCCAGGAGACTCTCACAACAAGGAGAGATCCCTTCGCTCCAGCCCGGGGCCACCCACCCTATAGAGTCTCTTGAAATAGCATGGATTCCATGGAGCTCCCTTGTTGAGGAGATAACTCCACTTTGACCCGTGTGCCTTTTCTTCACCAAGGCTGCGAAAAGTCCCGGAGTCTAAACAACATAGCAGGAGCGGCTGGAACCAGTCTGGGGCTGTCTCCACTGGCATCGCGGTACAGCTCGCCCTATCCTCCGAGAAAGCTCCTGCTCTCACACCCCTTCCACCCTCTCACCAGCCCCCCACCTGGTCATTCAGGTCCTTAGCTATACCACAGCCTTCCTCAGCTCTGACACTGGGACACATATCCAAGCAGGCATGTTTACATGCCATCCCAGCCCTTATCCCTCCTGAGGTCTGAGAAAACAACAGAAGGGGACTTCAGTCAGGATGGAGAATGGAGTCCCTGAGCCTGCCCTACACTTTTCCTGGCTCCCCCAAATGGTCAGCCATGGAACCTGAGTGCAAGGGGGAGATACTGTCAGCTTCTCCCTGAACCATAGGTGCTGGCACACTCAGGACCTGTGTCTCTGGGTTTTGCCTTCAGCTCAGGAGCCTATAGGCCAGGGCATGCGTGGTACGCGGAATATCTGGGACTACTCAATCTTGCCTGCAAGTCAAACCTACATTTGTATTTTAATCACAGAAATTTAATTTGCATTCCTTATGGCCTTTAACCAGTAACCAGCTTGTCTGTCTGTCTGTCTATCCACCCCACACCAAGATCAGCAGGTAACAAGGCTGTCTCATGGGGCATCTCTGCTGGTGTAAAGGACGTTTGGCTCCTTGGACCAGCAGCACCTGTCGACAGAGGTGCCCTGGGAGCGGGACCTGGTGTTTTTCAGCTGTGCCATGGGGCACAGATGGGAGTTCCTAGAATCCAAGCCCCAGGCTTGGTGCAAACCCTGGTGTGGCAGGGTGTATAAGTGCAGGGAGGCCCTCCTCCCCGAAGCCCGTGCCCAGATTCAGCGGGTGACACCCAGCATCCCATCTGTGCCCTGCGCTGCAGCATCTCCACACTGCTTCCTCTGCTTCAGCGACAGTTTGCTCCCTCTCTCCTGCTCCCTCCGATTCCCAGCCCTGCCTCTGAGTCACCTGCCACTCCCACCCAGCCTCTGCTCTGTATTCCTGCCAGAACCGGAGACTCATCTAATTTCTATAATTAAGTGTATTCATTTACCTAACGAGCCCGGGAGCACAACAGGTTTGTGAGTCATTGGGTGAGCAGGGGTACACCTTGCACAGGGACAGCTGAGGGGAAGTAAGGAGACAGAGCGCTCCTACCCATACCTGCCACCGGGCCCCACCTGCTCCCAATAAGCCCCTCCCTCAGCTCAGGGCTAAAGGACAAAAGCCTATACCAAGCCTCCCTGCTTCACCTGATGGGAGTTGACCTGACAGCAGAGCCACGTGCCTGGCAATCTTAGAGCCCGATTATGCAACTTTGAAAAGGGCGTGGCTAAGGAAGGTCCATATTTGCTCCCTACAGGGTAATAAAGGGACCTGGTGAGACAGCTTTAGGGACCTGGCAGGAAACTGGGAAACAAGGGGGGGGTCAACACAGAAGGTGGCCCAGGCATAAATGTAAGATCGTTTCCCGAGGTTGGAGCTTTGCAAAGCTTGTGACAAGCACTGTGGAGTGAGCAAGCACTAGCTGACCTTCTGTTAGATCAGGCCCTCACACACTCCGTTCAGCCCTGCTCTACAGGGTCTGCAGCCACTGGCTCTCAGAAGGGGGTGTTTTCTGAGAGGTAAGATGAGGAGACACAGGGAAGCCTCGGAAGCAGGCTGAGTCTGAATCAAGCCTCCTTGTGGTAGATTCGGCCCCACCCAGCAGGGCTCCTGGCACCAGGAGACTGTGGTCTGACAGAGAGAGGATGAGCCAGGTGTCCAGTTTAGCACGGGTACCACAGCTATTTTCTCTGGCTTGCCGTTCTGGTTTGGGGAGCCGAGGCAGCTCTCAAGCTGTCAGGAGCCCAGGTTTCCACGGCACCCACCGCCTCCTCCCCTCTTCCCTCCTACAAGGATGGGCATGCTTACAGCACCCCTGTGGGGGGCACAGATGTCCCTGGGAGACACAGTGCATCTGCCTGGTTGAAGCCCCTAGCATTTTGTTGGAGAGATGGGCTCCTATACCCACTCCTAATCTCCTAGCTTTCCAGGGAAGAGGCAGGGCCCAGTTGGTGGAAGAACTAGGTGAGTTATCTGCCCTCAGCTACCTCTTAGGACTTTTTGGGTTTGCCCAGGGTCCCAGGAAAGAAAAAAATCCACTATGTATAGAGTCTCCATGCCTTCCCTGAGAGGCAGTTGCCTATACACGCCTCAGATCCATCCAGGTGTTGAATGTCCTTCACAAGGAGAAAGGCTTATCCCACTGCGACTGACGGCATAATTAGCTTTTCCTTGTGTTGGACTTGGAATCGGACCTGTTGCTTTTGCTTTTAGAACATGACCCTGTAGCTGGGGTCTGGGGCCCTGCTTAAAGAACAAGCAAGCAGCCTAGGATCAAACTCATAGCCTTACCTTCCAGACTGTGCCAGGACTCCTGACAGCCCTAGAGGTAGCTGTGCAGCCCAGTCTTCTAAGACAAATGGCTATGAGGTGTCACCAGTGGGAAGGGGCCTGACAAGCCTACAGCTAGGCCAACAAGGAGTTAGAAGGGATTCTGAGTACTGGTCAAGGCTCCCGAAAGCATCCATGGGTCAAGACTGCCCTTCACAAAGTATCAAGAGAGCAGGACCTCCCTGCCCTGGTCAGTCTCTCTCTGAAGCTCCTGCCCCGATCCTAGTAAGTCATGTGGAATAGATTCCAGCAAAAGACTGCTAGAAAGAATCTCCCCAACTCTCATAGGACCCCCAAGTGCGGAAAACATAGAAACCATTGACAAAAGCCACCTGAAGCTATTCTTTCCCCAGTGCATCTTAGGATCTAGTGACTACAGGGTGCTCAAAGCCACTCCCGTTTTCCTGTGAGTGGGGACCAACGGCTGACTACTTCTGAACATACACAGACAGAGCAATGTTAGAATGTGGGGTAAAGAGTAACTCTGTCTCCTCAGAAATGGAGTTCTGGAGAGTCTTAGGCTCACTCCTGTGGTTTCCTAAGGGATTGTGTTTAAGGAGGTGTTTGGGGCCACAGTCTTAAGGAGATGGTAACAGGTCATGCTGAGATGTTAAAGCCTTTAACATGTCAGGGAACTCTAGTTTAGAAGCTGAGGCTTGGATGCCAGATGACGAACTGAATAGCCGTACTAATCAGCCTTGGGGTTGAAACTTCCGCCACACTCTTAGCTCAGCCTCGCTAGCTACCTAGCCAGTACTGCCACTGGGAGAGAGGGAAGAAGATCCAAGCCTCAGATATCTGAAACTGAGGGCGTGGGTTTCTTAGTAAGATGCCATGTGCCAGCCTGCTCTCCCGAGGCAATGCGCCCTCCGTACCCATGCCCCAGGACTCTGCCTATCACTTTGAGGTCAGGGGCTGGGTGTGACATGTCTTCACACTCTAGAGCCATCTTCACTCTGGGACAGTGGGGTTGTCCATGGTGGTGAGGGCAGATGGGGTATTTGGGGAAGAGCACAAAGAGAGTAGAGGACAGTTGGAGTGAGGGGCCGTGAGCCATAGCCTACAGCAGGAATTTTTACCGCTGCCTCCCTGCTGGGCTCTATGGAGTCTGCAATGGTTCCTCTCCCTGCTGCAGTAGAACTCTGAAGACCTGAAAGGCTTCTAGTTCTTGGAAATGGCTACCTGAGTTTCAGCGTCACCTGGGTCTCCTCGGGCTGGAGGTGGGTTGGCAGAGGAGAGATGAAGGTCTCGCCCCACTTGCTGTACCACCCTGGTTCTTCCTTGCCTCTTAGCCCTGGGTCCCCTATGCCTTCCAGCTCTGCTCTTGGCTGCTCCTTAGCCCACAGCCCATGGGTCAGCGGCTGGCTGGCTTCCTTCTAACATCTCATTCTTTGTTTCTCCCTTTCTTTTGCTGAACTCTTGAGCCCCCCCCCAGAAGGCAATGTTGAACCGAAAGCGTGCGTCCCAGTGTCTCACACCTGTGCTCTTTAACACAGAGACCTGCCAAGACGCCCTCTCGTCCAACTATGCCCAGGCTGAAGTCCTCACCCTCTCTTAAGGCGGCACCAACGTGAGAAAGACAGGCAGACAGACAGAAAACCAGAGGCTTAGGGAAACTCTGGAACCCAGGCACGAATCTTTTGCTGGGAAAGACTCAGATATCCTTGTTTGCACAGAACTGGCGGAAAAACCTCCCATGCAACTCTTGGGCCCCAGAGCCATCTGGGTCTGATGGTCTGTTCTACTGTACATTGAAGAGACATATATGCACATATAGTATCTATATTCATACGTACTATATACTCTTGTGTGTAGTGCACGTGCTACTGGTGGTCTGTCTTCATTGTTAGGCTATGTCTCCTAAGTCTTCTTCCCACCCTGTATCCCCTCCCCTCTTCCTTCATGGATTGTTCCTTCCGACCATGTTGTATGGAATGTCCCAGGGAAAGTAGTGGACCTGGCACCTGCCCCTCCAGCTGGGTGGTCCCAGGCTGCTCTCACTTGGGGGTGTTTCCCCTGCCAGCAGGTGGCCTGTTGAAGTCTGTTAAGGCAAGATTGCCCTCCAGGGTCACTGCTTCACTAGCCCAACCCCACCCCAGATTGGGGTTCTACCTCCCACCCCACACCCCAGTTTGTGGGGGCACTTCCAGGGGCTCTTCTGTAGCCTCTGTAGCTCCTTCCAGCACCCCTTCTGTGCCCTTGACAGAGGGGAGTTTCATTTCTTTTGTGTGAGTCTCCTTTGTCCATTTGTTTTCAAAGATGCTGCTGGGCAGATGGAAGGGGATCTGTTTGCCCATCTGGCTCAGGGGTCTGAGAAGGGGACACCTTGGGCGAGAGGAGACCAGTCGCAATACTGTACTTCCTGGCCGGCGGCCAGAGGATGCGTGCAATAGCAGAGGCCAGGTGACCCCTTCAGCCTTGGCCTCTGCCCCCCCTCGGTCCTTCCTGCCCACCCTTGGTATTGGTCAGTCCTTTTCTAAAGCTGTTCCCTTGTGTGTGTCTGAGGCACGCCTAGGCTGGGCCCCTTGTGCCCTGTCTGCATGCCCTCAACTGTCATGCTGTGCTCGAGCACCAATAAAGACATCCAAGTGTCCTGCTGCTCCTCTGTGAGCATCTGCCTCGCCTCTCTTTTCTGGCTGTGGGTCTGTGGGGGCCTCCCTGAGTTCCAAACAACCTCCCGTCTGTGTCTAAGGAATGCACACACACCTGAGCTCCAACCAGGGATCCTCCCTGTGACCCAGCTCCTCCATTTTACAGCTAGCAGTAAGTACTCAAAAGTGAGCTGCTCGGGCTGGAGAGATGGCTAAGCGGTTAAGAGCACTGCCTGCTCTTCCAAAGGTCCTGAGTTCAATTCCCAGCAACCACATGGTGGCTCACAGCCATCTGTAATGAGATCTGGTGCCCTCTTCTGGCCTTCAGGCATACACGCAGACAGAATATTGAGAATACTGTACACATAATAAATAAAATCTTTAAATAAAAAAAAAATGAGCTGCTCGAGGTAGCCAAGGGCATAACACTGAACCCCTTACTCCTGGGCAGTGTCCTGATACCTGCTGCTGCCACCTGAGCAACCCCCCCCCCCATAACATGGAAGACTTATTCAGTCTTCCGTGTTTAAGGAATTCTGCTTGAAGAAGAGAGGAAGTACAGGGACTTCCCTCTCCCTGCGACTGCATCAGTTTTAAGTGGGCCAAGGCTCTGGGGAGGCCAGCCATTGTAAGGACTGCACGATGGCTGAAGGACCAAAGCCAACACTGGACCGGTGTGATATAACCAAGGGCCCCTTGGGGATGGAAAATGGGCAGACTTGGAGTACATGGACTAGGGAAGTGCCAAGTTCTTGAACACTGGTGACGCCCACTATTCCTTTCACCACCTCGTAGGGGCGTACACGAGGCTGGCTTTATGGATGCACAGCCCTGCAGTCACCGAGAAGGGATCCCCATACTGTCATCACTAATCTTCAGAAAGATCTGTGGTTTCGTTTGTACTGGGCTCTACAGATCACACAGCCAGGCCCAGGCGCATGTTCTCGTCTCCCTACTCCTCACTGTCTAAATAAACCTCCATAGGTGCCTCCATTTAGTCTTGATCTGCCACTTATTAGCTAGGTATCTTGGGGGTAACTCCTCAAACCTGTTTTCATGCCTGTAAAATAGTGGTGCTTATTCCAAAGACAGCATAACAGCCTGGCCCAAGGTCAGGTGCCTGCACAGAGGAGACAGGAGATCGCCCATAAATTCTAGCTCCCCCCTCACCCTTGCCTTCAGTTCAGGCTTTTTTTTTTTTTTTCCTGCAGATTTCTTCATGTCCAAACACACTCAGAAAAGACAAG
Organism: Ondatra zibethicus; assembly: GCA_004026605.1. NCBI lineage: Eukaryota > Metazoa > Chordata > Mammalia > Rodentia > Cricetidae > Ondatra > Ondatra zibethicus. The sequence continues at coordinate 26,846 of PVIU01001694.1, forward strand.
AGCACACCAGGAGCTGTCTAGGGCAATACAGAATGGCAGGGTGAAGACCGCAGGGCCCTGGGGAAGGAAGAAACAAGGGGAAGCCTATTCCTGAAGTGGCATGGAAAACCAGCCACGAGCCTGGGCCAACAGTAGAGGCAGGGTGGTGGCAGGCGGCCAGTTGTCAATTAAAGATGAAATCTCTCCTCCAACTGGAGGGCAGATAGGGCTGTGCCCCCCCCAAGAGAAAGCCATTTGCAGCCAGGCTGCTCGGAGAAGCTTGGCCAGGCGATAATGGGATGGGATGTACTGCTGACTCCCTAATGACATTACGCATCAGGGCCCACATCCAGAATGGCTGTTTTTTACTTTAGCTAGGTTTTTTTTTATTTTGTTTTTTTAACATGAATCCATATTTATGGGCTAAGAACCTAGCAAACAGCACATGAGTATTGGATGCCGGGAACATCCTAAGGGGACCTACGGGGATGTAGCTGGGATACACAGTGACACCTTCAAAACTCTGGAATGGGCAGATGCAGAGTTGCCCACGTGTCCCAGAAGCTGCATCATGAAGGAAGACACACTGTAGGCATCTGCTCTCCCTAGGGTGGGCCCACACCGAGTCCTAACTTGGGAGCTGCCTTAGAGAATAGAGTCACTGTGCTGGGATGGGCTTTTAGAGTCAGAGGGACTCAGATGTGGAATCTCAGATCTGTGACTTCTTAGTTCTGCCTTGCCTAGGTTGCCCGAATCTTCATTCCTCATTGTCATAGGTATACTGAGCTGTAGGAGAATGATGCTAGGTGGTGCCAAGAAGTTTTCTGCACAGCATAATCACCGCTTACTGAGCTGGCAGATTTGCTCAGTGAGTAGAGACCCTTGTTGCCAGGCCTGTCAGCCTGAGTTTGATCCCTAGGACTCACACGGTGGAGGGACAGAACTGATTCCTGCGAGTCATCCTTGGACCTCCACATGCACACAAATAAATAAATTAATAAAAATCATTGCATTTAAACAAATATGGATGGGGGGGTCCTGTGGAGCAACCTTCAGCCAACAGCAGTTTGGTTTGATGCCTTCCCTTTTCAAGAGAACTGCTATGAATTAGCCTCCTTTTCTTTTGACAAAGGAGACAAGGGACTAATTAAACAGCGTGCATGTGTTTCGCCTGAGACATGCATGTAATGTGCATGGAAATGCATTCTGAGACTGATGTGACGCTTTGCTCCGCAGAGAAGAAAATGCGGCACAGCACATAAGGTCATTTCTCCAGAGTCACAGTCTTGTAAGAGCCACCAAAGTTGAGACCGAGGCCCAACAGAATGGCCCTACTGCCCCAATGCCTGGACAGCATCTAATCTGAGGAAGGCTTGGGAGGTAAAACCCTTGGTGTGAAACTTATGTTTCTCCTTTCCTTAACCTCAATTGATGCCTTTAGCAAAAGTATTGGTTCCCCCTTAGAAGATAAGAAAACCAGGGCTTAAGAAAGTGGGTTTAATTCACTCTCTCATGTCTGTGGAAACACACACACACACCCTGGGGAAGAAGAGACATCTTGACTTCATTAATTAATGATCAGGTGGCAACACCTAGCTCAGGGAGTGACAAGTCCCTTCCCAGTGACACAGAGGTGAAGCCTGGGTGGGACTGGCCTGGAAACCAGGGAACAGGAGGATCAGCTTGTCTTGGAGAAGGTCTGGTGGAAAACCAGCTCCCGGGTTCAGGTATTTGATGAACACTGCAGTAGTGGGAACCAGTTCTTAGGAATGTTAAGGAGGTCAAATGAAAAGCGCTATTTTGGGGTTGGGGCGCTGGCTTAGTCAATAAAGTACTTGCTTTTCAAGCAGGAGGACTTTCATTTGATCCCCAGAATCTACATCTTTAAAAAGCTGAACATGGCGGCATATGTTTGTAATTCTGGCACTGGGAGGCAAGACAGGCAGATCCTCGAAGCTCACTGGCTAACTAGGCAAGTCCACTTGTCAAGTCCCAGGCCAGCAAGAGAGCCTGTCTAAAAAACAAAGGTACATGGCTCGTGAGGATCGACATCCAAGGTTGCGCGCTCACACACACACACACACACACACACACACACACACACACACACACACACACACCTTATTTTTGTTTCCTTCACAAACTTAGTGGGAAATGTTAGGAACTCTTCCACATCAACTCAGCAGAGAAGCCTGGATCTCCTTCCCTGTACTTCACTGTCCCCCAAGAGGTGGCACTGTGAACAACCTGGTCAAGGTCTTCCAGGCCTTCTGAAATCAAGCTTTCTAACAAAATGACCAAAAACTATTAGGAACAGACCCGTCTCTAGGCTGAGGGGACCGCCCTTCCTAGAAGCATGAGGGAACACCAGGAGCCAAGTGCTGGCTGTGGGAAGAATTTCTGCGTGGCGTGCAAGGTGGTCAGACCTCTGACTGGAAGGCTGACTCAGCTCGGGCAGGCCCAGAACTTAGAGATTCAGGGAAGACTCAATTGAGCTCCTTTCCTGATGGGACTTTCCCAGATTCCCTGCCACGACAAAGAACATCTGAGACATTACTAGACAGCAATGACTCAGTAGACATGGACTTGGGTTGCCATGTGACCCACCGCCAGCCCCCAGGGATCCCTGTGGCATTATCATAGTGAGCACCTGTGTTTAGCTCAGAGCTCCCAGCCCTTTGTGCATGACAGTGCTCACACCCTAGCTGGCCTGTGAGCTAGCCTAGTCCCTGAGGACTGCAGTCATCACACTCAGGCCCAGACAACATGCATTGCTCTCGAGGACTGTCGAGGGACTCCTGGAAAGGAGTTCTGTATGCGTGGTTAAAGTATGTACTAGGTTCGTTTGCAGAGTCTTGGTCTTGGTTGAATTTGGGTCCCTGCTACCTAATGCAACAGTCCCTGGTTGTTGGGAGGGCCCCCTTTCTTCTCCATGCTGTCTCCTAGGTGACCTTACCCGCTCCCATGCTTTAAGCATTTATAGATGCTGATAGCATCCCTATTTCTAATCCCATTTCAGAAATCCCCTCTCACATCCGTTTAGTCAAGTACACAGTGGGCCTCCCTCATCTCATGCTGCTCTCAACACTGCCCGTGTGGCCCCGTCGCAGCATCTCTCCTGCTGCTCCACAGGCCTTTGATTCCACCCTCTGCCTTCCTTCCCTCTGTCCACACATGCTACAGCTGACCCGAAGCCAGGTGGAAGAGCGCAGCCATAATCTCACCTTCTCATTCCAGTATTACTTCACTCACTGTTTTCAAACACAAGATTGTTAAATGCTGCGCTATATCCTGGGGAAAGAGCAGTAAACGGACCCCTGCCCACATGGAGCTTGTATGCTAAATGGGAAAACAGGCCAGGCATGCTACTTTTCTGCCTTGGAAATGTACTTCAGGTATTCTCTTCCTGCTCCCTTCCCAGGTTGTCTGTTCTGTCTGAGGTCCCCAGCCTGGTCCTTTTGCAGGAGGCGCCTCCCAGGCCTCCCTGTGACCCTCAGCTCTTCCATCATCATCTCCGATCTCCGCCCAGCAACCAGAGAGCAGCTTAAAGTGGAATCAAGATCCTGTTACCCTTAAAACCCTCCGTGGCTTCCTTCCCAATTTCAATACAATTCAAAGCCTTCAAGGGGGGCTTGGGGCATGGTTGTTTCTCAGCCCTGTCCCTATCCCAAGCCCACTTCCTCTGCAGACTCATCCCACCTCTGTAGGAGCCCCCAGCTTTCTCTCTCTCTCTCTCTCTCTCTCTCTCTCTCTCTCTCTCTCTCTCTCTCTCTCTCTCTCCAGTTTCCTGAAAGTGTCTTGACACATGCTGGTCCCCTCACAGGAACCGTTTCCCTTCTGCACCCACTCCAGCCCTTTGCTTGGCTGAGTCCATCTTACCCTTTGCATCTGGCAAAATAACCCACACTCCCAACTTCAGTGTGACCTCCTCACCTCTGGTCTCCATATATATTTATGTAGTTTTACTTGCATTTCCTTTTCCGCGATCATGGGGTGCTGTAGCAGTTACGTTTATTTATTTGTGTGAATGTGGTATATGTAGATGTTCCTGTTGCATGTGTACATCATGCCATGCCATGCATGTGGAGGCCCGAGAACAACTTTCTGAAGGCGGGGCTCATCTTCTACCAGTTTCTGCCACTGCATTGCATACTCCAGGCTAGTTGGCATGTGACCTTAGGGCAGATTCTCCTGTCTCCTCTTTCCCTCTTGTAGGAATGCTGGAATTGCATTGCATCAGGCTTTTTGTGTGGGTTCTGGGAATTAAGCCCAGGTTGTTGGGCTTGGACTAGTGCGGCAAACACCGTTAGCTGCTAAGCCATCTTCTAGACCCTCTGCTTTTTGAAACACTCAATCTGGGTCTCATCAATTCGTCTAGACTGAGTGACCAATGAGCTCTAGGGGATCCACCTGTCTCTGTTGTCCTACTCTCCTGAGTGCTAGGGTTAAAGGATTCTTTTTTCCTTAATGTGTGCTGGGGATCTGAATTCAGGTGCTCACACCTGTGCAGCAGGACCCTTTAACAACTGAACTATCTGCCTAATGGAGCGCAGCCCCATCCTCTGCCCTTTTCTCTGACAAACAGCTGGTTTTCTTCGTGCTGCTTGTCCCTCTGCATGGCTACATGTTTGCCTCATGTTGGCCTCTGTGAATTTCTAGGTCCTTAGCACAATGCTTGGAGTTCAGTCCCCATTTTATGAATGAATGAATGAATGAATGAATGAATGAATGAATGAGCGGGAGGCCAACCTGGCTCACAGCTGCTAAGCTCAGCCTTGCCTCCAGTTGGCCTGTGTGCCTCACTTCTAGGGCATTCCTGGGAGCCCTTGGGGAACATGTGAAAGCTCTTCTCTTTCTGTTACGCATTTCCTGCCTGAGAAGCTGTCAGAATAATGAGAGAGAGAGAGAGAGAGAGAGAGAGAGAGAGAGAGAGAGAGAGAGAGCACAAGGGCAAGCATAGCAGCTCTTCACCTCTGTTCTTCAGAGCTCTCCATTTTCTGCGTTTTTTTAGCACTGGTAGAATACCCCTGCCCTGCTGCAGGCTTCTCAAGAGTGCTGACTCCTGCCTTCTCCCTCAGAGTAGATGCTCGGTGAAATGTTTGCCTGAATGAGTAAAAAACAAGGAAGAAAGAAGCGAGCAGAAAAAAAAGACCAAGATAGAGGAAGAAAGAGGAAGAAGATGTGAAGAGCTGATGAAGAGCACAAAGAGGAGAGCTGAAAATGAGGCTGGGGAGTGGCAAGGAGAACCCAGCTGCCTGGCCCAGCCTCCACCTCTAGCCAATATGCCCAAGAATCCTATTCTTCATGAAACCTCAAGCCTCATGGTCCTGCCCAGCCTCAAGGGAGATGGTAGAGCTCTCTGGTCCACAGACAAGTGGGGCTTCCTATGCTGTGGGTCACATACCCTGGGGTCGCCGGGTGTGACTGCCCACGAGGAAAACATTCATAGGAGCAAGAGACCAAGATTCCTTAACCGAGGCTCAGCTCCACTCCTGATTTCCAAGACCCTCTTAGTATCTCATCCTTTGTCCTTTGTATCTGGCCCTCTGGCCCAGCGACATTCAAAGTCTTTATCAGTCAGTGGCAAATGTTTAGAACAAACCAAGCACCAACAGAAGTCTTTGCAAGCTTTCAGACCCAGAGGCTGGGCTTAGAGAAGTAGTTGCCTCCTCCTCTTCTTTGAGGCCCAGATGAGCTAGCCACCCCCCAGGAAGACCAAGGGGACAAGCCCAGAAGGCCTGGAGGCCCAGAGGCTCCTTGCTGCTCTGCAAGAGCTGTTGCCATAGTGGCTTCCCTGGGGTGGCAGCTCCCCAGTTGCCATGGAGAACAGAAGGGTACCGTTGCACCACCACCATCATGGATGCCTCTGTGGAGAAGTAGCACCTTCCTGAGCTATTAGCCAGTCAGCCAGGGACTAGTCAGTGCAGTCTTCCATGGCTGGGGAGCAGAAGCTAGGCCAGCCTCACCCTGCCTTCTTGTGACACTGGTGTGATAGTGAGTCCTCTCACCCCCTTAGGGGACAGCACTGTTTATACTCCGGCAAACCCACTGAGGATGTCATTTCTCTTAGGATCTCACTAGAGGTAGCAACCAGCTCCCAGGAAGCCTGAGCAGGAGCGGGAGGGGCGATGCACGAAGGCCCTGGGGTAGCCATTCTCTCCTTCTGGACCTTAGTGCTGGATTGTGACAAACTGGATTTCCTTACACAGGGCTGAAGTGTTGGTTTCTAGAATTCTCCATTTCTTCCCAGCCACTTCCCACCTCCCAGCCAGGAGGCTCTCATTGCTTCTGCCTTGCTACAGCCGTCCCCATCCTCCTTCCAGGGCTCTTCCTGTCACTCTCACTTCATCCACTCTAGGAACAAGAAAATGCTAATCATCCACAGTCCAGTATAAACTAGGCTCCACGTGTGCTTTATTTCCCAGGAGATAAAATTTTAAGACCTCTCACCTTTCAGAGTGAAAGACCTGTTCTCTATTACAGAAATTATATCATCAAAGAGCCCTAAGCAGGGTAGTTTTTGTTTTTTTAAATTTAGAGAAGAAAGCAGATCTTCCTTGTGTGGGTAAAAATGGGATTGATATGTAAAATAAGAAAAGATAGTTTTTAAAAATAAATTAATTAATTTAAAAACTAAGAAATTAAATTAAAAAATAAAATAGGCAAAAAAATTAGGTGACAGGGTTCTACATGAAATTCTCACTTGGCTCTGATTAACCACAAAGCAAATGAAGGTGCTTGGGCTGTAGTTCAGTGATAGGGAGCTTACATGGCATTTAAAAGACCTGGAGTTCAATCCCCAACACTGAAGAAAAGTATCAGAAATGCTATGCATTGGCGTTTGCCTTCTTCTAAAAGATCCTTCTCCTTTTGGCCCCTCCCCAGCCTAGTACTGAGTCTTTTTCCTGGTAAACTTGAACGTCTCTCAAAGCCCACTCAAGCATCCCCTCAGAGAATCGTCCCTGAGCTCTCCCAGGCAAAGCACTCTGTCCTTCATTATGCAAAGTGCACACTAAGCACTTTGCATATTTATCAGTGATGACTTCCTTGCTGGTTTTACTCAGCCAAGCCCCTGCTCCGAGCTCACGAGCCTAAAGGGGAATAGATAGATAGTGAATGAGTTGGCCGCCCACTGTTGACTCCAGTCAGCTTCTGTATTCCGCGTCTGTCATTCCAGCCTACAGCTGAGTCTCAGAATTTGTCCAGAACAATTCCCTGGGATGCTATGCCCTACAATTCCACCACTGAGTCTCCATGCCCTCCCTCATCCTTAGCTCCCACCTCAGCCCTCCAGCTCCCGGGCTCCAAACAATTAAGGTTTTTTTCCTGGGGTTAGTGACTATGGACGTGCAGAGTTTTCTCCGGACAGCCAGGTTTGTGTCCTGGGCCCCTTCCCTTCAGCCTTCTTCCTTCTCGGTCTTCATGAAGAGTGCTCTGTGCTTCTTTCCCTCCCCAGCTCTCATCAGTGTGTGGTTTTTGCTCCTGGACAAAATTCCTGCTGTAGAAGGGAACCACAAAAAGAGCGGCTTGGAGAGGGGAACAGTGTTCCCTGAGGTCCAAGCAAGGCCCATGACGCTGCTGAGCTTCTGCCTCCACATTTGTGAACCGGGGATGAACCCACACAAACATCACATTTCCTGAAGGTGTTCTGGAAAATTAGACTCTGAAAGGGTCCTCTGGGACCCTTGTAAAGCAGGAGCTGGGGTGAAGGGCTATCAATCCCCTGCCCTTTTGAGGGTGTGGGTGTTCTGTAGTCAGAGGCAGTTCCTGTTAGAGAAAACAGCTCCCTTTGGCTCAGTACTTGCAACAGGGCAGAGTTAGTTCTTACTCTTTGCAGTCACTCATCTGAACAACCCCATTACAGACAAGAAAAGCAAAACAGAGGGAATATTTCAACAGAGACTGCATGCCAGTTTCAGAGACACAAACCCATTTGGACTGGTTCTGGCCTTGCACACACACACACCCCGAGATTATGCCCAGACCTAGCCAGGGGTCTCACTCAACACCACTACGATTATCAATTCACACTGTCTATATTCAGCTAATTCCATCTGCAGCTCTTTTTTGCTGCTTTGGAACTCTATGGCCTCGGGCAAATGACTCTCTGAAACTGGTTTCACCTCTAAGGAAACCTGCATCTCAGACTTCATTGAGAGCAAAGAGATGGGGCGTGTGAAACACTGGACAGACCCAGTCAGCTGAACAGTGATCAATGTATGTCCTTGGGGAAATGAGCCAGGAGATAGTTTCAGGCCTGATTTTCACCATAGAAAGTACCAGAAATCATATCCCTCAAATCTCTTGCTAAGACCATTCACTGTGGGATGATGGGATGGGTGTGTCTCTAGCTTGAGGCCAGGCCCTAGAACATTAATATTCATGAGACTCTTCACAGTACTTCATTTTCTTCTTGGTGACCCCAGAGGCAGGACAGCATGTGTTTGTTTGCTAACCATGATGCCATCTGCTTCTTGGGCCATGCTGGTGGTTAGGGTAACTCAGCCCTTATTTTAACAAGCTGTTCTTTATCTCTCTCCCAAGGCCCAGGACTTGTACACACACACACACACACACACACACACACACACACACATACACACACCACTGAAAGTGGAGTCAAGGAGACGGTGGTATGGGAGGAAGTACGCAACACATTAGAAACAAATGCTACAGTTTGGATCTTCAGTAACCCCTAAGATGGTCCCCTGTTCAAGGTGTTATTGTAAGGCAACAGAACCTATAGGATAGGCCTAGTGGGAAGAAGTTAGGTTACTGGGGGAGTGGCATTAAGAAGGATATTGGAGTTCTAGTCCTTCCTCTTTGCTTCTGGGACTCTATGAAGTGAGCAGACTTAGCCGCAGTTGGACACCAGCCCCTCACTCAGCACCATCCCTGCCATCAATTCATACTCCCTTGCACTGCTCTGCCATGTGTTCGTACCATGATGGACTGTCTACCCATGGGCCCCAAACAACAGAGCCGCATGACCATGGGCCAATGCCTCTGAAACTGTGAGACAAATAAGTGTTCCTCTAACAAAGTCAATTATCCCAGGTATCTGTTACAGTCACAGGAAGCAGACCAAAAAAATCAAGAGTCTAAAAGTGGAGGAGATGGAGGAGAAGAGAGGAATGGGAGAACAGAAAATAGAGAAGAGGGAGGAAGGGAGAGACAGACAGATGGGGGAGGGCGAGAGAGATTGAGAGAGAGAGAGAGAGAGAGAGAGAGAGAGAGAGAGAGAGAGAGAAGAGCCTGACCATTGAAGGTTGAGGTTATGAAACCTAAAATGAACCAAACAGGCTAGAAATAGAATCACTGGGCAAACCCCACACATTCATCTGCTGAGCAAATGCCCACATGGATGGAGCAGGCACAACAGTTCACAGAAGATGCAGATCATTTCACCTCAGAGGTAGGTCAGTTCAGGAGACAGACATTCCAGTCTGGCACAAATTAGTTAAGGTTCTTTTTCTGGGGATGTTTTCCTCGTGTAATCATTACTTTTAACAGGCTGGCTTAGAAGTGAGTTAGCCTGACACCACCTATCTTTGGCAAGTGTAAAGTTACTTTACTTTGTAAAGAGACCAAGACTATTCTGGGTTTTTATTCTATGTATGGATGCTGCTGGCTGCAGGGGAAAAGATTTTTTAAAAATATATTTTTGTTTTATGTGTATCAGTGTTTTGCTTGTGTGTGTGTGTGTGTGTGTGTGTGTGTGTGTGTGTATGTACCACGTTCATGCCCAGTGGCTACAGAGGCCAGAGGGGGGTTATCAGAAGACAGCATTGGATCCCCTAGAACTAGAGTTACAGACAGCCATAAGCTGCCATGTGGGTGCTAGGAATCAAATCTGGATCCTCCACAAGAGTAGCAAGTGCTCAACCTGCAGACAGCTTGACAGGTTTAGTGTCCTTTTCAGCTAGATCAGCTGGTCTTAGCATTTCCAAGGCAGTTTAGTTCCTCTCTCTGCTTCTTACAGGCTGCTCAACTGGTCTGGTATCTCTCAGAAGTCCTTGCTGTTTAGGTACACACACGTAGTGAGGGAGGGGCCTAGTTTGTCTGATCAGTTTCAGGGACTTCCTGAGCTAGTTTTTTTGATTGATTTTCTTTTTTTAGGTCTTAAAGAGCTTCCCTACAGGATGGGTGTTCTCTTCCCTTTGGAACATCCCTATTATTTCATCCACCTATAAGCTTCCTGTGTATTAACCAGTTTCTCTCCAAAGTGGAAGGTTTTAATTTTGGAAGAAACTGCTACACAACACCAAGACACCAGCGAGTTTCACCTTGGGAAGCGCCTAGGCCCTTAACCACTGCACAGCTGACACTCTCTCTGGTCCCACTGGCATCCCTCTGCTCCTTCTCCTCCCCTGCCAAAACATTGCCCCCACCCCCATGCTACCTGCAGCACTTATTTTCTCCCAAAGCATCCATCCTGTAGACTCCTGGCCTTCAAAGGAAATTGACTGACTCCCAGAGCCCATGAACCTCCATCAGTTGTAGGTATCTATGGGTTAAAGTACACTTTTCAGGAAAGAAGATCTAGAGTTCCATTAGAGTCTCGGTGAAGTTTGCTTCTTTTCCACTGCACTCAAACTTGAAGTTATACACTCTATGGCCAAGGAGATGCTCAGCAGGTAAAGGCATTTGCCACCAAATCTAATGCCCTGAGACTGACTTCTGGAACCCACATGGTGGAAAGAAGAGAATGGACTCCAGCAAACTGTTCTCTGACCTCCCCGTGACTGTCATATTGAATGCATATGTACACACACACACACACACACACACACGTTATTAAAAAATTTAAAAGGATTATCCACTACATAGACTTTAAAAACAGCCATCCCTGACTGCTGTTTTTCTATCTATTCCAATAAATTTTTGTTTCTACGTTGTTTTTTTTCTTACAGTTTAAATCATGGCTCTTTGGAACTGACTGCAGACAGGACCTGGGGATCTTGAACTCTAGCCTGGCTTCCACCGGTCTATGTGATCTTTGGCAATTGACTTAGCCTGTCTGAGCTGCAGCTCCCACCTGTCATCATTCATGGGTAGCACCGTCAACCTTCCTAGGTTCCTGGGGCTTGAATGAAATCCCATACCTACTATCGAGCTCAGAAACTGATGCTCATGAAGCTTCCTGGCCTTCTCACATCTTCCCCTTCCTAAACTGGGGCAGAGTGACTGAGCACAGTCAGCCACAGCCTCCCCTGAAGGGCTGGGGCTGGGTGCTTAGATCTGGCTGAAGGTAGGAGATAGAGAGACCAGAGGTCTCCGCAGAAGCGCTGGCAGCTGAGGTGGCTGGTAGAGAGACAACCAAACGTGCATGTGATATTTGGAACACAGCTGGAGATCACACTGCGTTTTGGCTTTAACCAACTATTTGACATTTTATGGAGCTCATTTCTAAACATGGAGCTGGAAGCTGGCAGGCCTGGCTCCATTCCCAAGTTCCAATTCAGTAGCCGCTGCTGCTTGGGGCTTTAGTTTTCTCTTCTCTCACTATCTTCAGAAAGCACGCCTGTAAAACACAGCAGCAATCAGTTCATAGCAAAAAGTGTGGAAACTGAAACAGAGGGCGTCTCATCACCAAGGCAACGAGATCAGCATTTCCCTGATCCGACTGCATGGTTAGTCTTGCCTATGGTAATTGTGTAGCCCCAAGTGGAATGAGGACCCCAGCTAGAGTCTGCAGCCTCCCAAACACACCAGCTCTCCAAGAAGCTGGCGTGAGACCCAGTCCTGCCCCCATGAACGCACGAGTGTGCAGGAGAGTCAGCTGACCACAGAGCATCGTGAAATCTCCCCCACACTGCCTCTTCCCTTCCTGGCAGCTACAGACTCTGTGCATAGATGCTTTTTCTGTGCTCGTGTACTGTTTCTCCTATAGAACTAGCAGTGAAATGAGCCAGTTTCCTCCTGATGCTGATAGGTTGGAGGACCCTGGAGGATAGTTCCGAGAACTGAGGCTTGGTTCTTGGTTCTTGCTCTGTGATCTATCCCAGCCTACTCCCTTTTGGCCTGTCTTTTCTAGAAGCTAAGGCCAGTGACTTAGAGACCGCTTGTAAAGGACTCTGAGCTTCTCACTTGAAAAGGGCAAGAGAAATTAAAGTCACCTCTTTATCCCCCCTGCCGATGATGAAGATGAAAACTGTCCAGCTATGCCCCTTCTTGCTCACTTGGCCAGGAGGTGAGCCAATGTCAGGCTTGGATGTTCATATCTCCTGACCGATCCATAAATCATCTTTTAGCCTCCCTCAGTCCCAGGAGTCTTTGCTCACTGGAGACCTTAGAAGACTCTATGCCCCCTCTACCAGTGCTTTCATCATTCTGGGTTTGGACATCATCTCTGCCATTTGATGGCCAGAAAATGTTTTTAGCTACCAAGCATGATACAAATGTTTCCACCCATTCACAGTGGTGGAAACGAGGGGAAGAATATGAGAAGATTTGACCAGCTGCCAGGCTCAGAGTCCCTGAAGGAGCTCACTATAAGACTTGTCCTTTCCTCTCTGGATATAGAGGAGATGTGCCACCATGACTTCTCCAGACCCTTGACCTCAAGGTCTCAACCTGCCTACCAGACCTTAGTCAGCCCCTGTCTCTCCACGCACCCTGTTCCCCAACCACAGCCCACATCACTGTTTTCCCTACATTGGGCTCACTCAGCCTTCTGCTTAGTGTCCGTCCTCTATATCTTCCATCTTGCAAACTGAAATCTGTCCTGTTCCACTACGTCTTGTTCACAGGATGTTGTGTCTTGTAGCCCTGCACACCCACGGCTTTGCATAAGCCCCATTAGAATCCATAGTTCAGAGTCACCTTTCCTGGAGCCTTTGTCTGTTGGGTCATAGGAACCTAGGAACTCTTGTTAAAAAGAATGATCTATGGTTCAGATGTCATATGGAAGCTTTGTTTAACACATCCACACAAAGATTACTGAATTCTCTAGAACTGTAATTCACAGATGGCTGTTGAGTTCTTGAAATGTGGCTAGTGCCATATGCCAAAATGACAATATTTTGGACTTGTCGGGTTAAAACATATTATTCACATTAATTTTGTGTCTGCTGTTGCTTCTTTGGTGTGTGGGTTTTTGTTTGGGGGTTTTGTTTCTTTAGAGACAAGGTCTCACTACACGGTACACAATGTCCTAAAACTAAAAATCCTCTTGTCTCAGCCTCCTAAATGTTGGGATTGCAGGTGTGTGGGCCACACCTTGCTTTTGGTTCTCTTTCTTTGCTTTCTCCTTGATAGATCTCACTATGTAACTCTAGCTGTTCTAGACTCATTGTGTAGACCAGGTTGGCCTCACAGAGATCCACCTGCCTCTACGTCCCAAGTGCTAGGATTAAAGTCATGCACTACCACATACAATTTATACTTTTGTTTATTTATTCATTTCTTTCTTCCTTTCCTTTTCCATTTCTTTCTTTCTCTCTCTCTTTCTTCCTTCCTTCCTTTTTTTTTTTTTTTTTTTTTGGTTTTTCAAAACAGAGTTTCTCTGTGTAGCCCTGACTGAATTGGAACTCGCTCAAGTGCTGAGATTAAAGGCATGCACCACCACCACCCAGCTTGCTTTTTTCTTTTTTAAAAAAATCAACTTTATTATTTTATTTATGCAAGTGTTTTGCCTTTTTGTATATCTGTGCATCACCAGTGTGTCTGGTGCTTTCCAAAGCCAGCACTGGCTCCCCTGCAATTGGAAATTAGACATGGTTGTGAGCCACTATGTGGGTGCTGGGAATTGAACCTGGGTCCTCTGAAAGAGCCATCTGTCTAGCCCATGGTTTTATTTCTTAATGTGGTTACTAGAAACCGCTAAATCATACTCAGGGTGCACATCTATTGGAAAGTAGCTCTAGGAAGTAGGCTGTCATGTATTATTAATATTAAACTGTGGATTCAGACTGTGAAGTTGCATGTTAACTTGAACCATGTTTTCTTGGGTAGCGCTCCAATGACTCCTTTCCTGTATAAGTAAACTCAGTTTCATTGTCCTGCTGTTAACCAGTTTGTCTTAAGTGTTAAAAACAAAACACAACAACAAGAAACAGGATCTTCATTCTTTTTTTTTCTTTTCATTTAAATGCCATTCTTCAAATGGTCTTTAAATCAACATTATCATTTTATTGTTAATGAATTCAATGAAACATTTTGTTGTTGTTGTTCTCTTAAAATAATATCTGGGAGCACTTGTTTCTCTTTTCCATTCTTGAACAGTTTTATACAGGTATACAATGAATGCTGGTCATTTTCAACCCCCTATTATTCTCCTTCCCCAACTCCCCTGCTGAAATTCTCCTTACCAATCAACCAAATCTTACTACAAGACTCATATTTTTTTTTTGCTGTTTAGAATTTTTTGGAAATTATACTTTGAGCAAACAAGCAATGAAAGAAAATTATGCTTTGATAGATTTTGTCTTTGCCCATCTTTACAGCAAATCACCTAACATTACCCTCAAGACTCTATAAGTGTTGAATGAATAAAAAGCACTTGTTTGGGACTGGGGTCTGAAGTTTGCACCGCCAACTATATTACCAGTAGGATTCCTCCGAGTTCCAGCTCTAGGAGGTAGAAAGGCAGAAAAAAAGCATGAGATCCTCTTTCCAGACCCCACACTCTAGGTTCTCCAGTTCCTGGGGTCTGTGACCCTAAAGGGAGGCTGGCCAAAGCAAGATGTTCATGAAGTGAGAGCTAGGCTTGTATCCTGCCCTGGAGCCTGACTGCTTGTCAATTCTAGTGCTTCAAAGATTCTATCAGCCAAGCCTAATGCTCCTCTGTCTAGACCCAAGCATTTTTATTGTTAGGGGTTGATAGTGAGGTCAAGTAGCATTGCCCACCTCAAGAGCCAGGTCATATGGGAGTCGCAGAGAAATGTCTCTAGGTCCTGAGTCTTGGTCAGTAATTGGAAAGCCATGTCTCTTTCCCTTTCCCTCCTAGGCATTCTCAGCATGAAGCCTGGTTGGCCGCTACTGAGGGCCAAGGTGATTACAAAGTCCCTGAGGACAGAGTTTCTCATTTGCATGCCTGGCACCTGGTTAGCACGCGGCCTGGTACACTGTGTACGTGCATCTTCCTTTTTCCCCCTCTCCCCGCTCCAGCACAGAGGCAGCTTCCAAGGAGCCTGATCTATAGACTTCTTGGCCTGAAGAGAGAACCATTAATCAATGCCCCCTCTGGGAATCTGGGCAGGATCAGCTGATAATTAGGTATCAAGCTCAGGGCTGCTGACCTTTCAGAAGTGTCACAGTGAGTCTTCCCTTGTCCACACTCTTCAAGAGAAAAAAGGAAAAAAAATTTTTTTTTGGAGTGGAATTCTGAAGTGGAATAAAAGCAACATTTTTTTGTTGTTGTTGTTGTTAAATTGTTAAGACAGTGACAACATAGATTTACTGTTTTAACCATTTTTATTGCACCCGTGACATTAAGTACATCTCCACTGTTGTGCAGCCAGCACATGGTCTGTCTCCAGAACTCTTTGTCATCTCTAAATGAATTAAACACTAATCCCTCAGTCCCCCAACACCACACCTAGATGCCATCATTCTACTCCCTTTCTCTGAGGTTGACTACTCAAGTACCTCATCTAAACAGAATTGTACAATATGTGCCCTTTAAGAGCAACATTTAAATTAGCATAACATCTTGAAGGCTCATTCAGGTAGGATGTGTCTGAACTAGTGTGTGTGTGTGTGTGTGTGTGTGTGTGTGTGTGTGTGTTACTGGGATTAAGCCAGGGTCTAAAATATGCTAGGTAGGTAGATTCTGCACCACTGAGCTGCACACCCAGACCTTTATAAAATGCCCTTATTGGGCTGGAGAGGTGGCTCAGTGGTTAAGAGCATTGCCTGCTCTTCCAAAGGTCCTGAGTTCAATTCCCAGCAACCACATGGTGGCTCACAACCATCTGTAATGAGGTCTGGTGCCCTCTTCTGGCCTGCAGGCATACATGTAGACAGAATATTGTATACATAATAAATAAATATAAAAAAATTAAAATGCCCTTATTTTGAGATAAGGACTCACTGAGTTGCCCAAGCTAACCTTGAACTTTCTCTGAAACTCAAATAGGCCTTGAACTTTTGGTCCTCCTGCTTGAGCTTCCTGAGTAGCCAGCATTACAAACCTGGCTGGGTCTTCCTTTTCAAGGCTGAGAAATGTTTCGTATGTGTAGATAATATTTTATTTATCTCCACCCATCAGCAGGCACTTAGTTCCCCCATCCCCTTGGCTTATTGTGGATAACATTTCCAGAAACATGGATGGACCAATATCTACTCAAGTCCCTGTTTTCATCCTTTGAGGGAATATATTCACAAAGTAGAGTTTTGGGACCTGTGGCAATGTTATGTTTAGTTTTTCAAAGCAAAAGCAGCATGTCTGAGCCATTTTATGCTGGCTCTCAGGTGTAGTCACAGTATCTTCTTTAACCAGCACAGCAGGATAGAGATGATTGTCACCACTTTATAGAAAGTGTGGCTTTAAAAAAACTGTCTTGCTTCGGTGACTGACAGCAAGTTTTGAACCCAATAATGCTTAATTCCAAAGCCACTGTCATCCCTGCACTGGGACACTGAGCCATGGGAATCCAGTGTTTGCAGCCTGTGAGACTACACTGGGAGAAAAAAAGAGGAAATAAAAAAGGGGGTGCAGAAAAAAGCCTCTAAGAAGGGGTCCCACCTAAAAGCCACTATAAAATAACCCTTCTGTTGGAAGAAGGCCACTAGTTTGTTCCCAGCCGCTCAGAACCAAAATAATCACATAGAAACTATATTATTTAAATCACTGCTTGGCCCACTAGCTCTAGCATTTTATTGGCTAACTCTTATATCTTAATTTAACCTGTCTCTATTAATCTGTGTATTGTCACGTGGCTGCAGCTTACCGGCTAAAGTTTTGGCTTCTGTCTCCGGCAGGGCTACATGGTTTCTCTCTGACTCTGCCTTCTTCCTCCCAGCATTTCCTTGATTACCTCTATTCCTTATGCAGGCCCAAGACAGTTTCTTTATTAACCAATGGTATTCACAACACACAGAGGGGAATACCACATCACCTCCCCTTTTCTGTTTAAATAAAAAGGAAGATTTTAATTTTGACATAGCAAGATTACATACAACAAAACAGTTATCAAGCAAGAATTACAGTTACAATATTTATATCTATTTTATCTTTTATCATAACTAAGGAAAACTATAATTATAAATTCTTCAACTCTATCAGAGACTCCAGAAGGATATAATATTACCTAAGTAAACAGGAAGTGCATTGTAAGCAACTTCCAAAACTCTAGAATGAACTTTGGTTGCCTGGACAGTCACCCAAAGTTCTTCAGCCTACAGGCCCATAGTGTCCAGCAGACTTTTCCACAAAGCAGTAAATTTCAAAGACAGTTCTGCCTATATTGGCAGTTTGTCAGTAATTTTCTTCTGTGTCCTGCAGAATGTCTAGCAGACCCTTTCATGAAGCAGGAACTCCAAAGGATCATCTCACCTTTAGGCAAATTTAGCAGTCATTTCTCTGTGGGTCCTGCATGTCCAGTTCATCAAGCAGTCCAGACAAGAGCAGTTTCTTACCCAAATGGCTAACAAACTCCATAAGGAACCTCTACAGTGCTCATCATCTTCTTGAAGTAGATTGGTGCTGCCAGTAGCAGATGTGTCTCATTGTCATGAAAAAGCCCTAGCTTCTTAAAACATTTCAACTGACATATTCTGAAGGTCTCTGAAAAATTTGAAGAATACCTAACTGAAATATATCTCTATATATCTAGAAAACCTAATTAACATGACTACAAGCTTGACTATTATAGATGGCTATCTATTAACCTACATTTCTTAATTATATGTTACACTTTTAAATGAGCTACACAAACACAATACCTTAATTAAGAACAGAAATATACATAAAACAAAATTGACCTTAAATTTGTATCAATAAACCAAGATCCATACCTATGCAAATCTCTATAGCATATCCCCTTTAAATGTAAACAAACATTTATAAACAATATTTGGGAATATGGGCATAGTTTTCTCCAAACCATTTCCTGCTGTTTATTGGGCAAAGCAATTTTTTGAGGGGTGTTCAGGTGAGCTTTCAGGGGGTCTTGGTCTATCAAACCATATTAGTCTAGAAGCAATCAATAGGTTCTCATCCTCTGTGGAAACAAAAGAAGAACCTCTTTTCCAAAGCAACATATCCTTAGACTCAAATTTTAAATTCAAAATACCTTTATGTTGGTTTAGTTTAGCACCCTGTACATTGAAATGTCTCTCTGTACTTAGCTCATTCACACTCAAAAAATTCAAAGAAGACACAATAATATACATATTCCAGACTCTCTGTGAATTTTCCATCTTTATGTGGCTTATTTATTTTTACTCTATTACTTTTTTGTACTCTTTCTCTTTAAAGATTTTGCTTTAATTTTTTATAAACCATTTACTTCCTTTTATAACTCTCTATATACTTTTCTTCTCTCTCCCAAGCCTACGCACATTTATTCAGCACTGTGACCCATTTAAAGGTCTTTTATGTCTGAATCTGTCCTATTGTGTATCTGTAATTTTTTACTGTCCAGGAGCGCTTCTTAAAATGCTAAACACTTCTTAAAAACTTATGCTGTGACACTACTAGGGTACATATGGTACTTCCTGCTTGCTCCGCACAGTCCAGCATGGTGGAGCTGCTGGCAGCCTCTAAGTGCCATACACAATGCCCCATCTCTAGGCACACAGCAGGTCCATGTTGCTACCAAGCAAGCTGTAGCACGTTGCTCAAAACCCCATTCAAATGCTCGGTCTCCTGAAAGAGCCAGAGGTCATGCTGGCAGCACAGCCCAGAAAGAACTTTGTTTTTTAGTGTCTAGAATTCCTTTCCAAGCCCTCTCAGGTTTTATGTGGATTTAGTCTACCACATTGGCACCAATTTGTAGGAAGGAGGCGGCTTGTTGGTTCCCAGCCGCTTAGCCACAAAATAATCACATAGAAACTATATTATTTAAATCACCACTTGGCCCATTAGCTCTAGCATCTTATTGGCTAACTCTTATATCTTAATTTAACCCATTTCTATTAATCTGTGTATCACTACATGGCTGTGCGTCTGTCTCCAGCAGGGCTACATGGCTTCTCTCTGGCTCTGCCTTCTTCCTGCCAGCATTTCCCCACCTACCTCTATTCCCTACGCAGGCCCAAGACAATTTCTTTATTAATGAATGGTATTCACAGCACACAAAAGGGAATCCCACATCACCTCTGCTTTCCTAACAATAACACCTTAGGGAAGCACTTACTGACAAGAACAGGCCATAGCTCCCTTTTTCTTGTATCAAATGAAACAGTCTTCTAAGTGGTTTCCAGACCCAGCCCAACTGTTGCATGCCAACCCTTCTTCCCTTCAGTGCTAGGTTATCTCCCTAACCTGGCCTTTTAGTACAAACCTTATATTCCCTAGAAAATCAGCTGTACCCCATACCCTCACATGGGCTCTTCCATGGTTTCTTGTGCTCTGGGCTTTCCACAGAAGTGTTTTTGTCCTTGTTGCTTTATATACTAGCCCCCTGGGGCATAGTTCACATCAAGCCCTCTGTATAGTTCACATCTACTAATGAATCTTGTAAACTGAGAAGAAAAGGTCATACCTATGAAAGAATTTGCAAGGTGGATGGATTGACAAGAACTTCGTGATGGTGGAGAGTTGGAATGTTTCTTGTCCAGAACCAAATTATCTTGGGCTATTATTTTGCTCTCTTAACAACCACTCATTGTCCACCTCTGTGTCTGATCCAATATCCTTGTGACTATCAGGAATTCTAGAATTTGTAAACTTAACAGACCACAAGCTTGTACTAGCTCCAAAGCTAAAAAGGCCGTCAGCATCTGTCGCCTACAACTGAGACGTGCTTGCCTTTCTGAAACACACTCATACAATGTCTCTACCAGTGGAGCTGAAGATGCCTTGATGTATGGCTTTCTTTTGTTTTGGAACTATGAAAACTCCATTAAATGGTTTCCATGACTCATGGTGTTGGGGAAACCTACATCCATGTTCCTAGGCTATGCTCACTCATATTTGAATCAAGTCAATAAGCATTCGATTCCCCCTAAGAAGAGAGCTTTGCTTTGAGTGGATGACCTGATGCTCTGAAAGCCTGGGAATCACTCGACAGCAGCATCAGGGAAGAAGGAAACAGAAGAGAGGGCCAGATTTACCTCCTCCACCCAGACTTTGTGAGAGATCTGGTTGTTGGGCTCTTGGTACAATTTCTTGGTGCCATATTTGCTCTCAGAAGCCTGAGCCATTTGTGATGAGAAATTCTCAAGAAAAGAGAGGAAATTGTCCTCTCTGACAAATATGTCCACACAGTTGGACTAGGGGTGTGACGGGGGGCTTCTGTTGGGGGCTGGAATTCCTCTCTGGAGGGAAACCAAATCCTCAATGGATAGCTTGTTTTTGAGACCTCCACGTTCATTCCTTCCTGCTTTCATTCATCCCACAGACACATAGTGGGTCCTCATTGAAGACCCTATGAACCCACACTGGGTCTTTATTGAGGGAAACAATGCGATGAAAAGAGGAAAGTGAGACCTTCTGCGGGATGACTGTAAGATGGGACACAGCATCCTGCCAGGAAAGGATCAGCAGCCTAAGAGAAGCTCTGACTTCAGAGGCCTCCCACCCTTAGGAGGCTCCTTAAGAGAAACAGGGAGGCTGTGGCCGCAAGCCTCTGGATAGCCTGGAAGCCCTGACCTCACCTTCTGCAGGCTCCACTTATGCTTTGATGTCAGCACTGGGGGATGGGAAGAGGGCCATGGCAGACAGAGAGAAGGGGGTTAGTCAGCACAGAAAGAAACATCCAGGTATCCTGCACGGCAGCTGCTTATACCCAGCCTTTAGCAGGCAATGCCTGTGGGGTGTGTGCTTGCTGGCTACGGCCTACACAGGAGAGGGCCATGCTCATCATCTACCCCTGAACCCTGGGAGTCAGTTTAGAGTAGTTTGTTGTAGGCTATTTTAAGGTGTGTTCCATCTGTTTATGCTGTGGAGCATTTCTTTTAATGATACAAAGATGTGTTGCTTTCTTTTGTGTTGCATTTGTTTAACTCTGTGAAGCTGTGATTCTTTGCCTGTCTAAAACCCATGATTGGGCTAATAAAGAGCTGAGTGGCCAATAGCAAGGCAGGAGAAAGGATAGGCGGGACTGGTAGGCAGAGAGAATAAATAGGAGGAGAAATCTGGGAGGAGAGGAGAAGGAGCAAGAGAGATCAAGGAGTGAGAAAAGAAGGGGCCTGACAGCCAGCTACACAACCAGCAACAGAGTAAGAAAGAAAGAAAATGAGAAAGGTAAAAGCCCAGAGGGAAAAGATAGATACGATCATTTAAGTCAAGAAAAGCTGGCCAAAAACAAGGCAAGCGAAGGCCAGGCTTTTATAAGTAATAATAAGCCTCCATGTGTTTTATTTGAGAGCTGGGTGGTGGCCCCCAAAAGAGCAAAGAGTAAAAAGAGTAAAACGACCAACAA
Source organism: Ondatra zibethicus (assembly GCA_004026605.1). Lineage (NCBI taxonomy): Eukaryota > Metazoa > Chordata > Mammalia > Rodentia > Cricetidae > Ondatra > Ondatra zibethicus. Next base: position 48,358 of record PVIU01001694.1, read on the forward strand.
CATTTTGATGCTCCAACATGGGGCTAGAGGAAAAGAAAATCCAGCAGCAGCACTTCAACTCCACGGGCCAAGGACACGAAGTGTGGAGCGGAAAGACACAAGTGGAATGTGCTCAGAAGTCGGGGGTTGGGGATTATTTGCCCAAGAGAGAAGGAGGCTCTTAAGTGAGTCAGCTGTGATTAGCTGTAAGGTGTTGAACTGGCAGCACTGACTCAGATGGTCTTTACAGCAACCCTCTGAGATGAGTAGGGCAGGCACAGACAGCGATGCTGCTGTGCAGGCAAAGAAAACAAGACACCCAAAGGTGAAGGCCCTTTGAGCTACTCATCCATCCTTAAAGCAAATGGAACTCAACCCCAGTGTTTCTGTCTTTAGCCCAGGTCCTTGCTCCTGCAGGCTGCCTGCTCTGTAGGAATGAGTCCAATGAGCCCCACATTTGTTGGGCTCTGAGAACAAGCCCACACTGATGAGCTGTCCAGCTGCTCCAGTTAACTCTTTTGAAGACTGACCAAGGGAAGGAGCAGAGGTGGGGACAGACTCTGAGTCACCTTGGCAGCCCACCACAAGGCATCTCCACTCTAATCAGGGTACCCGGAGCCCATTGGCCATGCACTTGAATGCATTTATCTGATGAGGCCTTGGCAGGGGTGGCTTGAAGAGCTCAGAGTCTGCACGGCTGGGGGAGGATGTGCAGATTCTGTTACTCAGTATGCCTGCAGGAAAATAAATCCACTAAAATGATTTCTTTTCCCTTTCATCAAAGAACTGAGTTTCAAAATGCATCCCTGGCCACCAAAGGAGAGGTGTTTCCAAATGCCTAAACGACCCCGATTACAGCTATGGAGTTGGTCACTGGGGTTTTGGGAAATGAAAGGCTGCCTGGCAAGGTGGGTGTGAGGCCTGCTTCACTTGTTAGCTCCAGTCTGGGAGGACTGGAGGCAGAGAGCTTTGCCATTCACTGGGTTCTCCCTGATGGGTACAGTTATGTCTTACTTGTTGGAGTACTCTGAAATGTTCTCTTTGGTCACAGGAGAGTGTGGATGGGCCAGACAGGGATGTGAGGGCAATCTTGTGTGGTATCTGTCACATCACTGATTGCCAGGGTTAGCTCAGCAGATCTTGTGGGCTAGGCAGGTGTCCCCCTTCTACCTCACTGTTCCACGTCTGTCTCCCGCAAAGTTGTGTAATCAGTATCTGAAGATGACCTTCCCTGAGGGAGGAGGCTAGTTCTTCCATCTCTAAGGGTCTAGGAGTAGCTACTAGCCCTTCTAGAACCTCTAAAACAAGCTCTCGAGGTCCATTTGTAGGAGAGTGTAGGAGTCAAGCTTCCAAGACTCCAGACACATCCAAAGGAGGTGCTACATGTGGCAGCCTGTCTTTCTTTTGTAATTTAAAATTTTAAGAATGTTGTATACACAAGCACCAGATCACTCTTACCCACTCCTGTGTCCTTCCCTCTCCCTCCAAAATTCATGATCTCTTTTTGTTATCAACATTACATGCATATACATGTGTGTAGATGTATCTATGTGTATATATGCACATGCAACCTACCGAATCCGTTTGGCCTTGTTTACATGTACATGTATTCAGGGTATACCTCTTGGGATTGGGAAACCTGTGTGGGAGTTCCTTCCTGGAGAAATGGATTCTCTCAGCAGCCATCGGCCATCTGTAGCATAGTTCATCTAGGGGTGAGACCATGCAGACTCTGCCTTGTCCACATTCAACTGGTGTGGTAGTTATGCTGATCTTGTTCCGACAGCCATATTGTTGAGATGGGTACAGTTCCCCTGCCATAGCTAGGGAGTGCTATTTAACAGCAAGCAACCATCTTTCTACCCACCTATCGTGCAAATTTCCTGAGCCTTAGGTATAGGAGCTATGTTGCAGATGTATCAGTTGGGCTTGGGCACCTCTCAGCCACCTATTTCGACCAGTTGTGGGCCTCTGTATTCTCTGACTATTGCAAAAAGAAGCTTCTTTAATAAGAGGGAATAATATCTGTGGGAATAAGAATAAGTATTTAGATTACATTGAAAAATCATATTGGTTTAGAACAATGGCAGCAATAGGTTCCCCTCTTAGATCTATGGCTTCTCTAGCTATGAGGAACTGGCTAGGTTTACTCTACCATGGATAAATTCCCTCCTGTCCAATGAGCCTTGAGTCTAATTAAACAGCTGTTGGTCAAGAGAAAAGCGCCACTGTTACACCACTGTGGATGCTATGCCAGTCCAGTCATTGTTGTGGTTTGTAGGCTTTGCAGTCATGTAGGACTACTGGTTGCTCTTTTCCTCTGGCAGCTTGCATAGCACCTTCTCATACTTTGAGAGCAACTCCTCAGAGAAGAAGATTCCAGGTCAGTCAGCTCAGTTTCTCTAAGTCCTGTGCCCAGAGTGTGTGGTGTCTTCAGCAATAGGGTCTTACCCTCAAGTTCTGGAAGGCAACTAAGGGTAATGGCCATAGCTCATATTATCCTGGAAGACTCTTGCATTCCTACTCGCAACAACCAAAGGGGAGGGTTCCCATGTCTAGCACTGGGGAGGGGGTGTTAGATAGTGTATATGTAGTATAGCATTACCCCATGATTCATAAATCCATATGTAGAAAAGGTGATGTTACCACTGTAAAGATGGGGGACACGGTGTTCAGGTAAGGCAACTTACTGAGTTGGTCAGCTAGTGAGCCACAGAACCATCCTCCTCAAAATAGCTGCTTTATATAGATGTTCTCATAAGCTTTTCACTGGTGAGGAAAATTGAGTCTTGGAGCTAGACATGGCCATACATTTGGAAGCTGAGTCAGGAAGAGGACCATGATTTTAAGGCCAAATCAGCCCATATAATGATGTTAATGCTATTTAGGACTATATAGTGAGACCTTGTCTCAAAACAAAACATAAAAGGAAAAAGGAAAGAAATCAAGACTTTGGAAGGCTACTCACATTTATCCAAGGTAAATGACTGAAAAATGAGACATAGATGAAAGACATTGGGGGCCAAAAACCAACCCATGTTTAGGACTGTACCTCCTGCTAGCTCAGAAGGAAACCGAACTTATGCCAGGCTAAAGGCACCACCCTTCTGTAGACTGAGTCCTCTCTACTCCCCACCAGTCAGTGTACTTAGCTGAAGCCCAAGAAGGCAGTCATGGGTTGCTTAATTTGGGATGTGTTCTGAGGAATGTCTCCTTGGGTGATTGCATGGATGTGCATATACCTAAATGTGTTTAAACTAAGGTATCTGTGACGCTACTAGGTGATGTAATCTTGTGGGAGCACCGACAGATATCTGGCTCTTTACACATAGAAATGTTGGGCTGGGGAGATGGCTTAGTGGTTAAGAGCACTGGCTGCTCCTCTGAAGGTCCTGAGTTCAATTCCCAGCAACCACATGGTGGCTCACAACCATCTGTAATGAGATATGGCGCCCTCTTCTGGCATGCGGGCATACATGGAGGCAGAATGTTGTATACATAAGAAATAAATAAATAAATAAAATCTTAAAAAAAAAAAAAAGAAAAGAAATGTTACAAGGGATGCCAGGCGTGGTGGTACATGCCTTTAACCCCAGCACTCAGGAGACAGAGGCAGGCGATCTCTGTGAGTTCGAGGCTAGTTTTGGTCTACAAAGCTACAGGACAGCCAGGGTTGTTACCTAGAGAACTCTGTAACAAAAACCAAACCAAAACAAACAAACAAACAAAAGAAAACATTACAAGGGGAACATGGCTGTATATCGTCACACTCCAATCCCAGCTTTCCTCATGAAAACTCTCCCGACAGCCTGAGCCTTCCCCTTATCTCTCATTGCATTTGCTGATCCCCAAGGCCCTTTGTCACCATCTGTTTGTGTCCTCTTGTTTCACATGTGTGTGCCTTCCTCCTGTGTCCCTTAATGAACAGCAACCAATTATGCCAAAAGCCACATTGCTCACAGCCCTAAGAGCATACAACTTCTTCAGGACAGAGGCCACCCCTTCCCTACCTGTTGCAAACCCACAGCACAGTGCCGGCCACACAGAGGTTTGGAACACGCTTGCTAATGTTCAGAGCATTTGAATGTACATTGTCCCAGTGGATCCTTCTGAAAACCTTTGACATGGGACGGGTTCTAAGGGACTAGTGCTGTATGTAGTGACGGTGACTAACTGTGTAGGAGCAGCATGCCAAGAAGCCCAACACCCCTTCTCTGAAGAAGCTGCAGGCATGCAATGATCTACTGCCTCTGTCCACTGCTGTTCTCTGGTGTTTCTCCTGTGACACAGATCCTGCCAGGGTCTTGTGAAGGGGGTTGTCAAGCTGGCTGAAGGCAATTCATGTTCAGGGTAGGGGAGCAGGGGTAAAAAGCCCATCAGGAGAAACCAGAAGAAGTTCAGCCCCCAGCCATGCTGAAGACTGTCCAGAAACAACCCTCCCAGTGTCTTCAAAGGGTCCAACTAATGCTAATTTAGAGGTCTACAGGGTCTGTGCCCCCACATCCTGACTATAGTAAGCCTCCAGTGGAGGCAGGTGATGTTTTAGACCAAGTTCCAAGTGGCCCCAAGACCCTTCCTCTAGCGGGGAAGGGAAAGGAAAGCATCGAAGGCTGGCACCTGACAGAGGAAACAGAGCAGAAGGATGGAAGGAGCTGCTGTCTTAGCTGCAGGGTTGCAGAGGGAACCTGAAGTAGCTCTGTTGGGCCCGGTCCCTCCCCCACAGGCATCCCTGGAGCCGCCTTGCTAGGACTGAGGATTAGGTAGCTCATATTTGTTCTCATTTTCAGCTAGACTTAGGAGTGCTTCCAGGAACCCAGCTCCTTCTCTGTCCCCGCAGAGTCTGGTCCCCAAGACTCCTCACAACATTGTTGGGTGATCTGGGGCATCATTTGTACCTAAGTTACCTGACCATACTGAGTATCTAAGAACAGTCCCCAAGAGCTGTAGTCACGTTCCATTTTCCCATCTGTGGTTTATCTGCTTGTGGAAGATGCTGGAGTTGCAACTGGAGCCAAGTGTGTGACACCAGTTTTTTGGTTGGTTTTTTTTTTTTTTTTGTCTTTTTTTTTTTTTTTAAGAGCAGTCCTGGCATGGGCTGCATGCTTTAAACTCTGTACAGCCTCCTGCTCTGGGAAATGCAGAATTAATTGAATGACATGTGCAGTGGTTATGGGAAGGAGATGGGAGGGGGGAGGATTGTCTGCGGATCTTGCCAGAGAGACTAGGAATTAATTCAACCTGCCACTTTATAGTGAGTTCCCTTAGCAGGTGTCAGTGGAACGGTCACCTCATTTATCCTGAATGCAGTACCTCATAGCCGGAGCATGCACTTGGCAGGGCCAGCCACGCTTCATGGAGGCCCATAGAGAAGCTACAACACTAGGGTGAAGCAGGCCACAGCTGGAACCACGGTGCTTTCTATTCTATCCCATTACATCTAATCCCATATCAGTTTACTGCCTACTGGGTGGTGGAAATGGTGCCAGGGTTATGCACAAAAGGATCATCTAGCCGAAGCTGCTCATTGCCTGCAGGTATGTCAGCCAGATAGATACACAGTGTATCCAGACTTTCACAGCTAATCCTGACCGCCACTCTCTGTAAGGTCTGCTGAGATCAGGGAACATACATGCTCTCTTAGTCACACCTGCAACCTCGGTGCCTGGCACAAAGCCTGGGACAGAGTAGATGCCGAATATACACTTATTGAGTGAGCAAATGAACAAATGCTTAGACAATCTGAGTCGAGGCAGCAATACCCTAAAACTCTACAGGGAGTTAGGATTCAACATGCTCTTTGCTGATCGTCCCCCTTTCAAACTCTTCTGCTTCCTGGAGGGCGGGGGTGGGGCTTTCCTCTTCTCACAGTGCCTTTCTACAGACCTGAGCTCTACAGCCTTGCATTCAAGCCCCATTCTGAGTCCCCTAAGTCCTAACTGGCAAAGATACTAATATTAGCAGGTCAGACTCAGCACAAAGATACTTTAAGACGCGTTGGCCGGCTGGGGAGCCCTAGACAGAGCTGGTTATATTTTTAGCTCTTTGGGTATCTGGAAAGGTATTGAAATGCAGTCAATGTTACAGACACTCGGGCAAATCAGTATTCTGCTACTGGCCTCCCCATGCCAGCGGTTTCCATTCAGTGTCTCTGGAGCAAGGGTTGCCATGGAGATTGAGTGCCAGGACAACTGAACTTCCTGTCAGAAAGCCACAACACAGGTAGATCTCTGGACCAATGGGAAGCAAGGAGCTCCCTGGATGGCTACATCTTCCTGCCTTGAAGATAAATGGTGGCAGAACTCCCTGGCACCCTTGAAAGGGGTCAGGGGTCAGCCAGAAGATAGAGGGTGTTGTCTTTGGAGCTGCGTTCTTAAAAGGGATTGTCTGTTTTTCCCATGTACATCCCCCTTTCTTCTTTCCCCAAAGTGCTTGGGTTTTCCTGAGTGGCGGTTTGGAAGATGTGAAGGTGGGGAAGGGAGGTGGGACAGACAAGTCCTGGCACAAACCTAGAACAGAAGTGCTATGTGAGGCTGGAAAAGGCCAGGACACCCCAGCCCTGGAGCCATTAGAGTTGCAGAACCCCTCTCTTCTGGGCAGTGCTGCAGAGGACCGCCCCATTTTATCCTTGGTGTTCCTGTGAACCTGATATGCTGAGGAGCTGAGGTGAAAGTCAGAGGCTCCAAGAAGCTGGGTAGTCCACCCGCACTGGAAAAGCTGGTGAGCCACAAAGCCAGAGGGCACCCATACTGTCCAAAGACTCTCTTAGCAGAGCATTTAGTCTTTTCCTAACACAGCATAGAGAATAAACTGAGACCCAGGGAGAGCACACGATTGACCCAAGGACTTGGTAGTGGGGCAAGGGCAGGATCATTTGCCAACATTTCTTCTCATCCCTCAAATGTCTTTCCAGAGAAATGTGCTATTCTAGACATGTTTTGGATTTAGCAAAGGAGCAGCTGAGGATTATACTCAGCTGTTGTTAATGGAGAATTGATTCCATGTCTTAAACATTAGTTTATTCTCTCTCATAACAGATTCCATGCTTATGAGAAACAGGAGGACAAGACAAGCCTGGGTACAGAGTGAGTTCGAGACCAGCCTGAGTAACTTAGTAAGAACCTGTCTCAAAATAGAAAGAGAAACAACAATAACAATAGAAGAAGTCCAGAGGCAGCTATTCCAGGCCTGGGGTGGAAGTGGTACCCAGTCACCAGGGATGGAGGTTCTTTTTACTCTTCTTCATCACCATATCAGGCACATAGTTTTCTCTTTTGGTTTTTGGTTTTTTGAAACAGGGTCTCTCTGTGTAGCCCTGGCTGTCCTGAAACTCACTCTGTAGACCAGACTGGCCTTGAACTCACGGAGATCTTCCTGCCTCTGCCTTCCGAGTGCTGGGATTAAAGGCATGTGCCACTACCATCCAGCCCCGTAGTTTTAATTCTAAAATGCTTAAAATGTGGTATCTGGCCATCACAGCCACTTTCCATGTAGGAAAAGTGGGGAAAGAAAAGACAAAAGGGGCGTGTGTGTGCGTGCTCTGGTTGCTATCTCCTCTCATGTTTATCTACTGTAAACCCCATTTCAAATCCGTTATCACCTGCTGGCTGTACAGGAAGCTCAGAAAGGTTGTCTTTCACCTGGGCACGCTGCTACCCTAAATAAAACAAAGGAAAGAACTAGAGAACGATGCTGGGAGAACAGCAATTTCTACCACGTGCATCTTGCTAGGCACACTTCTCTCTCTCTCTTTTTTTTAAACATTTATTTATTTATTATGTATATAGTATTCTCGGTGTTCTGCCTGCAGGCCAGAAGAGGGTACCAGAACTCATTACAGATGGTTGTGAGCCACCATGGGGTTGCTGGGAATTGAACCTTAGGAAGAGGAGGCAGTGCTCCTAACCACTGAGCCATCTCTCCAGCCCAGCACACTTCTCTTCTACAATTTATGAAGAGCTCATGTTTCTTGTATCTTAAGTTTTCTGAATCTGGGGAAACAGCACACTCAGTACTTGTGACATTAGCCGGAAGACCGGAGACTGATTCCTCAGAACCCACAGCAAGCCAGTGTGTCTCTAATCCCACCTCCCCAAGTGGGAGATGGGAGGTGGAGATGAAAACATTCCTGAAAGTTTAGAATACAGCTAAGGCAGGCACAAGCAGCATGTGTGTGCATGTGTGTCACAGAATGAGCAAAACAAAAAACTCTCAAAAACAAAAAGCCCTGTGTCAACGTAGAAAGGGATAACTGACCCCTGAGGTTATCCCGACTGCCACAGAGTGCACACATTCATACACACATACACACACACATTTATTTTCTAAAACGCCTGCACGGTATATAGGTTTATTTGGCGGTGAAGAAACGACATCTGTCCCTTCCAGTCATCCATATAGGTGATGATTAAGTTTTTCCTAGAAACAAAATAAAATGTCAGCTCAATTAAGTTCGAAGGAAATCAATGGGCCATTTCACTGCTGGAAGAGGCTGGAGCAAAAGTAACAAATCCACTAAGGAGCTCGAGGGATGTCATGGCTTCAAGCACTGTTAGCTCCCCAGCCCAGAGCCCTCCTGTAGGGTTCAGATCCTTGGCTGAGCAGCTCTGGAATGCTGAAAGCTGGCCCGCTCAGGCTGGGGCAGCCAGCTGTGTGGAGGCTCAGGCTGGGGCAGCCAGCTGTGTGGAGGCTCAGGCTGGGGCATTCACTGAGCACAGCTTCCTCTGTAGAGCAGTCAGAAAACCGCAGTTCTTTCTGGATCCGAGGCATCCTGAGTTAAAGGTAGGTCAAAGACATGGAGGAGTGTTCTCCTCATGGACCAGAGATGCCCTAAAGTAATTGAAAGCCTGGTCCCATGCCTTCCTTTCCTTCCATTATCACTGAAATACTTCAAGGACACAAGAAACCTGGAAGAGTGGGAGGAATGAAATATGAGCAAAGGGGTCAAGACCATGATGGGTGCACCCACTGAAACAGTCTACCTGAATGAATGGGAGCTCACCAACTCCAGCCAGACTGGGAAGGAACAAGCATAGGACCAAACTAGTCCCTCTGAATGTGGCTGACAGTTGCATAGCTGGGGCAGACAGAGGGGCCACTAGCAGTGGCACCAGGATTTACCCCTACTGCATATACTGGCTTTTTGGGAACTTATTCTCTTTGGATGCTACCTTGCTCAGCCTGTATATAGTAGGAAGAGCTTTGGACCTTCCCCCAAAGCAACGTGCCTTACCCAATCTGAGGATTGGACGAGGGTGGGGTGGGAGGGTGTGTGGAGGGAATGGGAAGAGGGGAGGGAGTGGGAACTTGGATTGGTATGTATAATGAAAAAAGATAGTTTGTTTTCTTTTAAAAGAATAATTTTAAAAAAAGAACACAGGAAACCCAAAGTGTTCTAGAGTGGTGCTTTCCAACACTATCTTCCGAGGTTTTGTTGTTCAGGGCACGACAAAGGTTCTGCAGGGATGCTAACCAAGCTAGGGTCACCCTATGCATATGCAACTGAAACATAAATGAGTCCTTAAGATGAGCCAGACATCCCTACTGATCTCAGAATCCTTTTACCAGAAATAGACAATGGGTTTGAGCTGAGAGGATCATGGGCTCAGCTGAAAACCTGACTCCTCAGATTCTTTTGCAGACAGTCACAGTCCTGGACCACAAGATATTTACTGGTAGACTCTCTGGTAAGTGTATAATTCCTGAACAACAGGCAAAGACCAAGAAGAGACCACACATGGTCATCCCACACACTCCTTGCTGCTTGGGAGAGAGTGTCATGGGAAGAAAGCCCTGGGGATTCACCTAACTTGGGGAGGAGGCATAGTGGGATGGAAGGCTAAAAGGATTCAAGAGCTAAGGTCCTTCATGACATTTTAACACCCGTTCCCCACACACACACACCATATGACTTCTCCCAATTCCATTTGACTAAGCCAGTGGAGTCTCTGTTATAGACAGCCACATCCAGTCCTAACTTCTCTCAGAAAATTGCAGACCCAGAGCCAGGCAACAACGTGCAGGGGCTGGCCTGGCTTGTCCCCAGGCTCATTTGAGCTGCATTGGGAGCCTGACCAGGCTTCGGTTGGCCCAACTGTTTATCAGGATACAAACATAGGCTAAATTCTCCCTTTGCTTTCACCAGGGTTGAGCCCCTCACTTGCTCGTCTGCATCCCTCTGGGAAGGGAAGAAGGAAGTTCCATAGATGGTTTTCACTCCTTCCAGGACAAAATATGGCTCTCAGGAAAATGTCTCATGGCTGCAAATTCAGAATGAAGTACTTGATCCTCTCAAACCCAAGTTCAGTCTCCTCCCCCAAGCATAGCATGAGGGCCCTCTATGTTCACATCACCACAGGATGTAGATCTTGACTCTTTGGAACCTCTAAGAACTTAGCTTTGTAGAGAGAAAATGGTGACTGTTCCATTAGGCTCTTTGCAATTCATCTGATTTTGCTGTGGCTTTTGTTTGTTTTCTTTCTCTTTTGCAGGGCTGGGGATTGAACCCATGACTCTGTGTGTGCAAGGCAGGTACTCTACCACTGAGTCAGACCGTCAGTCCTTCCAATTTCTTTGAGTGACTGTTGTGTGCCTATATAACTCAACAAAAATGAACTAATGTCTATATACAAACTCTGCAAAGAAATCTAGATAGGAGGCAATAATGCAAGCATAAGGTGAGTTAAGGAAGTATTTGGGACTACAGATGTGGCTCAGCTGGTAGAGTGCTTTTCTAGCATGCACAAGGCCCTGGCTTCAGCCTTCATCATGACACTGGTTGTGGTGGCACACCTGAAATCCCAGCACTGGGGAAGCAGAGCAGAAAAGCTACAAGTTTAGGGTCATTCTTAGCTCTATAGCAAGTATTCTGTCTTGGGCTACATGGCATCCTGACTAAAACAAAGAAAAAGGGGAGAAAATGTCTAGAATGACCCCTTCATTCTTTACATGATCTTCATAACTTGGTTTATTTTTGCACAGTTTTTTTTATTCTTATTTTATGTGTATGAGTGTTTTGCCTACATGTCTGTACATCATATGAATACCTGGTGTCTGTGGAGGCCAGGAGACAGAAATGGATCCCCTGGAACTTGAATAACAGAAGATTGTGAGCTGCCACGTGGGTGCTGGGAATCAAACCTGGGTCCTTTGCAAGAATAGCAAGTGTTCTTAACTGCTACGCCATCTTGTTTATTACTCCTGTTGTAAGGAAAAAGAAATAACAAAAGAGATCTGAAAACAATAGCAAGACATTTAACGTTTTCCAAAAAAAAAAATTACCTGAAATATGGTTGGTAAGTTGTCACTGGTAATGAAAGTTGTTATCCTAAAAGTTTTTTCTTTTGAGTTAATAGCTAATGCTAGAAAAAGAAAGCTACCTAATTAGTATGATATTAAAAAGGAAACATCTAGACCATGAGGATACTTTCTCCATTTTCTCAGTGGTGCTTAAAGTCACCATACAGCTTAATCTAGAACCTTGTTCTATGTTGGATGTAATGATAAACACACACAAAACTTCTCTGGTGCTTCTTAGTCATCACAGAACATGAAAAGCCACATGCCCTCAGGGAAACATTTCTTTTTCTGCCATGAAAAATGGTTGAAATAATACACGAAGGCAATATGGCAATTAAAAAATCTTTTGTCAGCACGTATTATTGAGAGATGCACAGAAAACATTATTGAAAATTTTAAGAAATGAATATCAAGATAGTATGCCTTATAGAAAGCATTTGATTAAAAGTACGGGTATTTCTAACAGTTAATGGGATTTGCTAGATTTTATTGAAATGTAATACGAGAGAGCTGCTTTTGAGTCATTAAAGGGAAGTTGTATGGGAGAAGGATACATGACTTCCTTAATAAGAGTGTTTTATGGGAAAATTATTGACTGGAATAAAAAAAAGTCTGCTGCAGTCACAAACACAGATCCACACTTGACATTCAGTCACTGGGCTGCCAAGATGTTAAAGCCAGACTTGCACAAAATGGACACAAGCCATTCATTGATGCTCTTCACTTTACACATCAAGGTCCTTAATCTGTGCTAGGGCTCTCACACATGTTGTAATGGGACACACAGTGACCAGGAAGATCTTCGACTTACACAGAGGCTCACTGATGCTTCTCCTGGTCAGTACCTCAAGAGTCACCAACATCAAAGATAAATTACATGTTCTGCCAATACCAAAAGACAGTTGTTTCTTCTTATCCATATCCGTGATGACAAATGGCTGTCAGATAAATTTTTAATAAGCAGTTTTAACTTGTGCCTTTGAAATAAAGATGATGCTCTGTTCTATCCTTTTTCAAAGTAAAATTATACTAAAGAATATTTGAAAACTAATGTTTGTGTTTCTTTCATTACATAAATATTCCCTCAGTATTGCTTCCTTCCCATCTACCAGGTCTGTATCTTCGGATGGAAAATTTAGTTAGGGCTAACATGATTGCATCTGTACTGAGCATACACAGATGAAGGACACTTTCTTCATTGCTGTTTTCTGGACAATTCAGTTTAGGTTAGGGCTGGTGAAATGGCTCAGCGGGTAAAAGCGCTTGTCACCTGACGACAGAATGGTACTGACACAAAAACAGACACATTGGCCATGGAGTAGAATTAAAGACCCAGACACAAGTCCAGACACATATGGTACCTGATATTTTTTAAATAAAGAAAGCAGAAATACACACTTTAAAAAAGACAGCATCTTCAACAAATGATGCTGGTCAAACTGGGCAGCTACATGTAGAAGAAAGCAAATAGATCCATATTTATCATCATGTACAAAACTCAACTCCAAATGAATCAAAAGCCTCAGCATAAGGCCAGATACATCGAATCTGATAGGAGAGAAAGTGGGGAATAGCCTTAAACTGATTGGCACAGGAAAAGACTTTCTGAACAGAACACCATTAGCACAGGTGCTCAGAACAATTAATAAATTGGACCTCATTAAATTGAAAAAAAGCTTCTGTACAGCAAAGGACAGCATCAGTTGTACAAAGCAGAAGCCTACAGAATGGGAAATGTTTTTCTTTTCAAGATAGGGTTTCTCTGTAGTTTTGGAACCTGTCCTGGAACTCACTTGGTAGACCAGGCTGGCCTTGAACTCATGGAAATTCACCTGTCTGCCTCCCGAGTGCTGGGATTAAAGGTATAAGAAAGACAGACTTTTACCAACTGCACATCTGACAGACAGCTAATATATATATATATATATATAGAGAGAGAGAGAGGCAGAGAGAGAGAAGAATTTTAAAAACTGGACATTGAGAATAAAAATAGGGTACAGTTCTAAACAGAATTCTCAAAAGAGGAAACTCAAATGTCTGAGAAGCACTTAAAAGGCATGCTCAACATCCTTAGTCATTAGAGAAATACAAATCAAAAATACTTTGAGATTTTATCTTGCTTCAATCAGAATAGCCAAAATCAATAAAACAAATGACAGTTCATATTGGGGAGGATGTGGAGTAAATGTAACATTCATATATTGCTGGTGAGAATGCAAACTATGGAGCTGTGTGTGATGGTTCTTCAGGAAGATGGAAATCAGTCTACCGCAAGATCCAGCTCTACCACCCTGGAGCCTGTATAGCATCAAAGGATGCTTCATCCTTCTACAGAGGTATTTGTTCAACTGTGTTCACTGATGCTCTATTCACAAAGAAATTGGAAACAGCATAGATGTCCATCAGTGGATTGATGAATAAAGAAAATACGGTACATTTACATGGTAGACTATTACTTAGCTGTTAAAACATGAAATTTGAAGACAAATAGATGGAATGAGAAAAAAATCATCCTGAGTGAGATAACTTAGACTCAGAAAGACACATATGGTACGTCCTCTCACTTAGCTGTTAAGTCACTGTAAGCAAGCTACAATTCATATAACCAGGCTAGGTGAAGAATAAGGAGCTAGAGGGGAACTAGAACAGAAAGTTATAGGTGATTGGGGTAGTACTGGAAAGGGAGGGTCAAACTGAGGGAACAAATTGAGGTAAGGGAAGGGAATAAAGGAAGAGACAGATAAAACTAAGGGCCATTTGAGGGGTCATGTGGAAATCTAGTACAGTAAAGCTTCCTAAAATATGTACATGTAGGCAATCTAAATGATACTGTCAAATAATGAAGGTGACATAGTCCCAACTGGACATTTCATTTCACCAAATGAAACTTTCAATACTAGATATGGCTTACATCTAATGCCAAAGAGATCCCATAGGAACCCCAAACGACCCAGGCTATTGCCACAGCCATTGATGGCTCTCTACAAACTGACAGTAAGGTCCTATTGCTGAAGACAAAACCCACACAATTCATTGAGCATGAAGAACTGTGGCTGGTGCTTACGTAGAGCCTTCACCCCTATGAAATAGTGTTAATGATACTGGAAGGCAGTCTGCACTGCTGAAAGAGAAAGGTAAACACCAACCCAACTTCAAACCCTTTGATCTACAATGGTTTATCTACATATCCATGCCATTACTGCACCTCTAATCTGGTGCAATAATGGCACAAAGCTTGTGGAAGTAACCAACAAATATCTAGTTTGAGTTAAGATTCACTCCATGGAATGAAACCCATGCCCAACGCTATACTTGGGTGTCCAAGAACCTGAAACCAGATAGCCCAAGGACCTAGGGGCAACCCAAATACTATTATTCTGCTGAAGGGCCGTAGCAATAAGATGATTCCTAAAAACATTCTGCTATACTCCTAGATCCACGCCTTGCTTAGCCATCTTCAGAGAAGCTTCTTCCCACAGAAAACAGAGACCCACAGCCAGATAATATGGAGAGAGTGAAAGACCTTGATACACTCACCCTTAAATGAGAGGTCTCTATCAAATCCCTCCTCTCCGAGCTCAGAGAACCCCGCAGAAGAGGAGGCAGGAATAGTGTAAGAGCCAGAGGAGATGGAGGGCACCAAGAAATCAAGGCCTTCACAACACAACAGAGTTAGCACACAGATGCAGTCACAGTGACGGTGGCAGCATGCACAGGGCCAGCATGGTGTGCACCAGATGGGGTCCAAGAGCTGAAAGGGGAAGGGGACACACACCCCCTTCCCAGCCCAGGAACTATAACTGTTAGCTGCTTGCAAATGAAAGTTTTCTTCAAGGAAGTCTCACTGGAGAAACAAACCATTTTTAAGTGTAGGCCCAGCGGTGGATGGCCAACATAAAAGGAACTCAATGGCATCTTTAGAGGTTCCTTATCTCATGATGTTGTCAGGGCTTTTTCTCTTTTAAATTTTACCTTATAGGTCCTTTGTGCATGTATTGTGGCTTCCAGCTTTGCATTTTTATGGGGTTCCTCTGCAGGCAAATGTGTCTCTGCATCTATATGCTTTCTTGTGCTTTTTCTTTGTCTATTTTTCTTGCTTGATTGTTTTATCCTATTCTGACTTGTTTGCTTTTGTTTTATCTTATTTTAGTATTATTCCTTAGATGCCTGTTTGTTTTCCTTTTTTTCTTTTCTTTTTTTAAATATTTATTTATTTATTTATTATGTATACAGTATTCTGTCTGTGTGAAGGCCAGAAGAGGGCACCAGACCTCATTTCAGATGGTTGTGAGCCACCATGTGGTTGCTGGGAATTGAACTCAGGACCTTTGGAAGAGCAGGCAATGCTCTTAACCGCTGAGCCATCTCTCCAGCCCCTGTTTTCCTTTTTAAATATTTTTTTTTTATTTTTCGAGACAAGGTTTCTCTGTGTAACAGTCCTATCTGTCCTGGAACTCACTTTGTAGGCCAGGCTCGCCTCAAACTCACGTACACCTTTACCTCCCAAGTGCTGGAATTAAAGGCATGCACCACCACCACCTGGCCCTTTTAAAATATGTTTAATATATTTTTATTATTTAAAACAATTTTAAAATTTAAGTGTTTCAGTCATATTCTTCTCTTCCCCCAAATTTGTCTATATCCTCTCCCCCTCCCTATCCACCCAACTTTTAAGTTCTTCCTCAAAAAACAAGCCAAAAACCCAATTTGACAAAAAGCTCAAACCTAAAAAACAGAATACATTGCCCAAAAAGAGACAAAACCAAACAAACAAGCAAAACATCCAAAAAATGCCAAACTCTAACCAAATAAAAGCACACACACACATGCACACAAACTTTGGAGTCCATTCCTTGTTGCTCAACTACTCTTGAACATGAGATCTGCCCTGGAGTAATTGATATATCCAGTGTCATTCCATTGGAGAAAGCTGATTTTCCTTCTCCCAGAAGGTATAAATGACAGTTCAGTTATTAACCTTTACCCTAGTGGCTCAGTTTACATTCATTCATTCTTTCAATTGTAACAAAATAAAATATAATAAGATAAAACCAAGCTGCTTCTTCATCTGGGAAACACCAAATGGCGGATGGTGCTGGTGCACTGGGAGGCCTGGGGGTCCAGGGTTAGGAGGCTGTGGCAGCTTCTGCGTTCTAAGGTCCTGGCAGAGGCCCCTGGGCTTGGCCGCGCGGAGGTAAAGCCAAAGACAAGGAATGGATCTCCATCACCAAGCTGGGCCACCTAGTTAAGGACATGAAGATCAAGTCCCCAGAGGAGATCTACCTGTTTTCCCTGCCCATTAAGGAATCTGAGGTTATTGATTTTTTTCCCCTGGGAGCATCCCTAAAGGAGAAGGTTCTGAAGATCATGCCAGTGCAGAAGCAGACTTGGGCTGACCAGCAGACTTCAAGGCTTTTGTTGCTATTGGGGACTGTAATGGTCATGTTGGTCTCTGTGTTAAGTGCTCTAAGGAGGTAGCCACTGCTGTCTCAGGGGCCATCATCTTAGCCAAGCTTTCCATTGCCCCTGTGTGGAGAGGCTACTGGGGGAACAAGATTGGCAAGCCCCACACTGTTCCAGGCAAAGTGACAGGCCACTGTGACTCTGTGTTGGTGTGTCTCATCCCTGCCCCCAGAGGCACTGGCATAGTCTCCACTCCTGTGCCCAAGAAGCTACTGATGGTGGCCGGCATTGATGACGGCTACACATCAGCCAGGGCTGCACTGCCACCCTGGGCAACTTTGCCAAGGCCACCTTTGATGCCATCTGTAAGATCTACAGCTACCTGACCCCGACCTCTGGAAAGAGACTGTGTTCACCAAGTCTCCTTATCAGGAATTCACTGACCATCTTGTAAAAACCCATACCAGAGTCTCTGTTCAGAGGACCCAGAGTCCAGATGTGGTCACCACATAAGGGTTTTTATACAAGAAATATAAAGTGAATTAAGTCTGTTAAAAAAAAAAAACAAACAAACCAAAACTATCCCATCATAGTTGGACGAGACAGACCAACAGAAGAAAAGAGTCCCAGAGAAGGCACAAGAATCAGAAACAAGCTCGTTCACACACTCAGTAATCCCATATAAACACTAGACTGGAAGCCATAATACAAACACGAGGACCTGGTGCAGATCTGTGCAGGCCCTGTGCATGCTGCTTCCATCTCTGTGAGTTCATAGGAGCTTTGTTCATGTTGAGTTAGATGGTCTTGTTCTCTTGGTGCCCTCCATCCCCTTGGGTCTTACATTCTTTCTGCCTCCTCTTCTATGGGTTCCCCAAGCTCTGAGGGGAGGGATTTGATGGAGACATCCCATTTAGGGCTGAGTGTTCCAAGATCTTTCACTCTGTGTGTAATGTCTTTCTGGGTCTGGGATACCTCGCACAGGATAATTTTTCTGGTTCCTTCCATTTGCCTAAACATTTCATGATGTCTTTTTTTTTTCCTCTTAACAGCAGAATAATACTCCATTGTGTAAATGTACCAGTTTCTTATTCTATTCTTTTGTTGAGGGGAATCTAGGTTGTTTCCAGTTTCTAGCTATTATGAAGAGAGCAGCAGTAAATATGGTTGAGCAAATGTCTCTATGGTAGGATGAAGCATCCTTTGGGTACATGCCCAAGAGTGGTATGGCTGTACATTGAGTCCCATCTTCCTGAGGAAATGCCATATTGACTTCCATGATAGCTATACAAGTTTGCTCTCCCACCAGCAATGGAGAAGTCTTCCTCTTGCTCTACATCCTCACCAGCATGAGCTGTCACTTGTTTTGTTGATCTTAGCCATTCTGACTGGTTTAAGATGAAATCTCAATGTAGTTTTGATTTACATTTTCCTGATGGCTGGGGATGCTGAACATTTCTTTAACTGGTTCTCAGACATTTGAGTTTCTTCTATTGAGAATTCTCTGTTTAGATCTATACTCGATGCCTTATTTGGGCTATTTGTTTTCTTGATATCTAATTTCTTGAGTTTCTTATATCTATATTTTGGATATTAGCCCTGTGTTGGGTGTGTATTTGGTAAAAATCTCTTTCCATTCTGTAGGTTGCTCTTTTGTCCTTTTGAAGGTATCCTTTGCCTTACAGAAGCTTTTCAGTTTCATGAAGTCCCCAATTATTAATTATTAATTTCAATGCCTGCACTAATGGAGTTCTGAACAGGAAGTTGTCTCCTGTGCCAATGTGTTCAAGACTGTCCCCCCACTTTCTCTTCATTTAGGGTCAGTGTACCTGGTTTTATGTTGAGGTGCCTGTTTGTTTTCTAAGTAGAGACAGAAAGGGTGTGGCTATGGGTGGGAGGGGAGGGGGAGTGTAAGGCCTACTGAGATAACTGGATTGTGAGGGCTGTTCTGAGGCCAAAAGTCAGGGTATGACTTCCAGACTGTTCACAAGGGAAGGGAATGCAGCAATGCTAAAAGGAGTTTGAGTTTATACAGGGTGCTTTTAGCTGGGCTGGAATGTGGCAGGAGAGTGTTAAGGAAAAAGAAACTGTTGGAAGCAAAAGAGACTGTAGTAAGCAAGGACATTTTTTGTTTTGTTTTGTAGCGGGTGGGGGTGGGTCTAGCGGTTAGCCTAGCAGGAGGCTGTGGTCAAGCTGAGGCAAAGGATCAGAAGACTTCTGAGAAGTACAGAACACTCATTCCCATTTCCCTGATGGGACTGGGTCCCATACAGGCCATCCACCTAGGTGTCTTAGGTGACTTCATCCTGGGCCAAAGATCTGGGCCAGTCCAACAGGGAAGAGAAACTGGAGGAGTAGGGGGAGGGGAAATTGTAGTCAGAATATATCAAATGGAAAAAAAATCTATTTTCAATAAAAGACAACCTGGGACTTTACATAGCAGAAGGAGAGAACCTACTTCAGAAAGTTGTGCTCTGACCTCCACATATGTATTGTTGCACATGCCTGACCACAGACATACACACAAAATAAATAATGAATAAAAGTAAAAGATATACTGAACAGTTTAACAAAGATTTGCATGACATTTACATAGGATTAGGGATAGTGATCTAAAGCCTCATTTAAACTGTGGGTGCTGGCCTTATATGGGGTTTCATAACTGAATGTGGGGGATCTTGAAAATTCTGGTAACAGTAGCACACACAAGCATGCATACACATGTACACCCATACAAACAAACAGGCATGTACATGCATGCACGTAGCATGCACACACAGGAAAAAAAAAAGGAGGAAAATGTCATTTGAATGATTGAATTGAATTTTACCAAAAATCACTAAATGATTTGGCTTGGGATCAGGACAGAATTTCCAACAGTTTCAGAAATGGCCCTAAACATAGCTCTGCCATTTTGTATCACATATTTATGCAAATCAGTACCCTTGGCAATGACAATTATAAAATCAAAATATTGACCAACTTAGAAAAATGGAGAAGATGCTCTAATCCTACAGCATCAAATGTCCAGCCAAGATTTAATTCTTTTGCACAAGGCCTTGTTTTGATAAGAATGTCCTGTTACTTCTACCTGACCATTCAAGCACGAATCTCCTTGGGATTCCCACCACCTAGAACAGAGCCCCATGAACAACAACCCAAACTGCACAGATGCAGTGAGTCTCATTCAGAAACACTCACTGGTGACACTGTGATGCCTGGTGACTTGCTTGGTGACCTGTTCGCAACTGTCACCTGCACATTTTTCTATGGTAGAGGGGGTGGCCATGTGCTGTAACCCTGGAATTACTGCCCACCCGATGGGACATGTAGGGTCAGGAGGCCTGGGGATGGTCAGTTTGTTCTGGGGACTTTCAGCTACCATAAGCCCAGGAACTGAAGGCTGGATGATGCTTCATCCCTAAGGTAAGCGTTTTATTAATAACAGCTGTTCTAGGCCAAAACAAACAAACAAACAAAAACACATATTGACATTCTGGAAGATTTGGGTACATGGGGTACAACTTAAAAATATATGAGAATGTAAGTGTTTTTCTTCCCCTAAACCTGCTGGAGAAACCTGTCTACAAGTCTAGGCTAATATTAGGACTGTTTATTTTCTGATGCTGACATCTCCTTGGCCCTCTGAGATTGCTGCTGGAGATAGAATGACCGATGGTTTGCCTTGGCACCCTTGGACCAATACGGATTACCAAGGGTAAGAAGGATCACGTCTGGGCAACACAGACAGAGAGACGCCCAGAAATATGCACACGACTCCAAGTGGTGCCATCATCTGACCCACAGTTATTTTGGGGGTTCAAAGTGCTCCTTATGTAAGGAAGAACAGCTTCTAGAGGGAGATGGTTCCGGTGAGAACTGACAGCTCTAAAGCTCCAGTTTCACTCATAGAATAAGAAATAGCCTGGGCCATTAAGATGGCTCAGTGGGTAACGGTGCTTGCCCTGCACGTCTGGCATTCTGAGTTTCATCCTGGGAACCCACCCACATAAAGACATAGAAGTAGAAGGAGTGAACCAACTCCATAAAGTTTCCTTCTGACTTCCACATGAGTTCTGTGGCACATGTGCCCATATACAACACACACACACACACACACACACACACACAATAAATAAATAAATAATAAAGGGAGAGAGAGAATCTTGCTGTGGGAAGAAGACACATTCAGCTTCAGGCTTGGCAGGCAAAAGTCTCCCTTTAAAAATCCAGTTTTTTTTCTAGTTTTGGAGGAAATGGGCATTAGAAAGCCCTCAGGGGCATCTCTTTACCAGGTTGGCTTTCCCTTTGGGTACAAAGCTGTCCAAGTCTCCTAGTCTAATGAGTAGGAAAACAAGTTTCTTTACAGTGTCCCTTAAGATCACTGAGGCAAACAAGAAAGGAACTTTTACATGCATAGCGTATGGAAATGTCCCCTCTACCCCTTGAGAACTCCGTTCTGCGCCTATGAGGAAACAGAGAAGAGAGAGAGATGGACAAGTTTGTCACATACACAGAGATTCCACAGAAAAGGAAAGTGACTACCCCAAACCTGAGGTCATCTAGAAGCCTATGCTTTTCTTCCTTAGGAAGATGGAGCAGTGGTGTAGATGCAGGAGGGGTGTAGACAGCTTAGGAGAGAGTGAGTTTGAAGAAAGACAAATTGGCCACAGAACAGGTGACAGCCTGTGACAGCGTCTGTGGGACTGTGTCCACTGCCAAACTTCTCTCTTGTGATGCAATTAATCTTCTCTGGCTGATGAGATTCTCTAGGAAGGGATTCTTGACAGCTCTGTTCCTTTGGGGGCGGGGAGAGGGGTGTCTGTCTTTAGTTAGATAAGGGGAGCTCAGAGAACGCCTCTGCCTGTATTTGCTATTCCCCAAGTGCTCTCAGAAGTAATCAACATACCAAAGCAGCATCACAAATTGGTATTTCTTGAAGGGAGGAGGTGGAAGATAAGCCACAAAGCCAGTTGCGTTACAAAGCTTAACTTGCAGGGCTGGGCTTGGTGCCCAGCTGGTAGACTGCCTGCCTACCATTCACAGATCCCTGGGTTGATCCCCTAGTACTGCTCAAACTGGGTGTGTTGATGCGGCTGTAACACTAACCCTTGGGAGGTACCAAGGTAGGAGGATTGAAGTTCAAGGTTATCCTCAGCTACACTGGGAGTTCAAAGCCAGGCTGAGGCGTGAGACCTTGTCTTGAAAAACAAAACAAACAATTTATTAGAGACAGGCATAGTAATCCCAAAATCTGGGGAAGGCTGAGACAGGAAGATTGTAAATTCAAAGTCATCTTGAATTATGTAGAGAGACTCTGCCTCAAAAACGGGGGCTGAATGAGGAGGATGGGCTACAGTAAATAATGTACCCTGTCCTATTAAGAAGGCCAATTCTAGAAAATCACTATCCTTAAGAGAAGAAACAATAATTGATAGCAAGTTCTTGGAACCCCTTGGAATCTCTAGAAAAAACAATCCTTCATAGTTGGTAACCCATACTGAGTCAGTATCTTACCATCAGCTAGGCTTGCCCAAGCACATTACAATTTGATAGCTTAGTTTCTCCAGCAGTCTGAAGAAGAAGGGGCAATATTTTCCCAGACAAAATTTTACCCCAAAAGTCACATTTGTAATTAAGGAAAGGCTAAACAACTTGTGTAATTAAGGAAAGGCTAAACAACTTGCCTAAGTATATGGAATCCTTAAAAGGCAGGGTTGGGATTTGAACCCATATCGTCTGGCTCCGGTATCTACTCCTGGGTATACAGCTACCACAACTGTGGTTGCCTTCACTAACATTCATTTCTGGTGACCGGCCTCACTTCTTCCAATTTGAGTCTTTGGTATTTGTACCCCAAGAGATCCGAACACAGAAGATACCTAAAGTTGTGAGTTTCCTGGACTCCCAAGGGCCCGAACTTTTTCCTCCCATTATTTTGGGGAATGTTTGTTATAGTTGACATTCCTTTATAATCTCCTGGGTAGTTCCCCAGGGCACCCATTTCTCACTTTTCTGGATAAGCTGAGCAAACAGCATCTGCTGGGGACCTGCAGTGACATGCTGGGGACATGCAGCAGTCCGGTAGATCTGGTGGCTTCCAGTTACTGAGGAACCTGCACCTCTGAGGGCAGAGCCCATGGAGAAAGGGCTGCTCTTCAAGGCCTATTTGGTAGTAGTTGTCAGGGTCAGCTTTGCTGGATGGAATACTGACTTTTGGGAGCTGGGGATGTGGAAGAGCATTGTGTTGGCTCGCTGTTTACACTGTTCTCAATGGCTAGGGCTTTCTTCCTAGCAAACTGAGGCTCTGAGGCATGCAGATACGTTTCTGACTCCGTGCTGTACGTACATGTGAACACACACACGCATGCACACACACGCACGCATGCTCGCACACACAGACACTCGGCTGGTAGCAGGCAATCTTTATCCTGCTGCTTCCATGGCTTTCCTGAATCTGTACATTCCAGATGCCAAGACTCTCCTCACACCCTGCTTCTTCACAAACACTCGTAAAGACATTTAGAATTTGTCTGTTGCCTTCTTCCCTGGATTAGACCACACTCTCAGCTACTACCTCCTTAAAAAAAGAAACAAACAAGTTTAGCCCTCCAAAGTCAGCCATCGTGTTTAATCCTCCTTATTCTAGTTCCTGTATCCCTCAGCCCCAGAAAGGGCCATGCGTGTGCTGAGGACGCGGTTTCCTCCGAAAAACTTCTTATTGTACAGGATCTAAAACACATAAAATTTGTTTTTCAGTCAGGGATATTGTGGCAAAATAGACACAGATTATAAAATCAGTCCTTTTGGCATACAGTTCTCAGATTTTGGATGAACATCCAAGATTATTAACTACAATCATAGTCAAGATACAGATGTCTTCTCACCCTGAGAGGTTCCTTCATCAACCCCTGAGGCTTCCCGCTTCACCCATGTCCCAGCCAGACTCTCACAAGCCCCAGTCTCGGTTGGTTTTAGCCTTTTTCCAGATTGACAAATAATGGAACCTAAATCTTTTCGGCCAGTGTAATCTTTGGAGATTCATCCATGTAGTTAAATATATATCCTTCCTTTTTCATGCTAGGTAATATTCTAAATGTGGGCATACCACAGTGTGTTTATCCATTTACCAGTTGAAGGACATGAGTTATCTCCAGTTTAGGGTAATTAGGAGTAAGCTTTTGTATAGGTTTTTGTTTCTCTCTGCCTCTGTCTCTGTCTTTCTGTGTGTGTTTCTCTTTCTCTCTCCCGTGTGAATGTGTGTGCTGTATGCACATAAGTGTTCAGGTACACACAGCTGTACCTGTGGAGAGCAGAGCATG
The DNA here is from genome assembly GCA_004026605.1 of Ondatra zibethicus. NCBI lineage: Eukaryota > Metazoa > Chordata > Mammalia > Rodentia > Cricetidae > Ondatra > Ondatra zibethicus. The sequence continues at coordinate 72,357 of PVIU01001694.1, forward strand.
ACGTCATCTGTCTTCTTCTATTGCTTGTCCCCTTTTTGCTTTGAGACAGGCTCTCTCACTAACCAGAATCACAGTGTTTCAGTCAGACCGACTGACTAGCCGTGAGCTCTCCAGGTCTGCCTGTCTCTGCCCCCAATGCTGGGGTTACAGGAATGGTGTTGGGTACTCAACTTCAGGTTCTGATGCTTTTACCCCCTAAGCCAATTCCCTAGCCTATGTGTGGAGGCTTTTATGTATATGTTTTCATTTCTCCTGGGTGAATACCTAGGAATGAAATTTCTAAGTTGTAAGGTAAGTATATATTTAACTTCTAAGAAACTGCCAAACTATGTTTAAAGGTAGTTGCACTATTTTGTATTTCTTATTTAGTTTATTTTTTGAAAATTGCATAGATGAAGATAGTGCATCGTCCTAATCATATCTACTTCCTTCTTCCTCTCTTCAGCACCCCCTGGCTCCTTTCCCCAGTATATTTTCCTCCCTTCCAGTTTCAAGTCTTCTTTTTTAAATAACTCATTGAATCCAATTAGTGATACCATTTGTGCATGGCCGTGGGATCAACCACTGTGGCACGGGCAACTTGCCCCAAAGAAAAATCCCTCTTCCTCTCCCAGCAGCCATCAGTTGCCAATAACTCCTTAGTTAGGGGTGGGGCCTTCAGAGCCATTCCATCCTTCCTGCTGGAATGTTTAACGGGCTTGAACTTTTGCAGGTAACCACAGAGGCTGTGAGTCCATGTATGCAGCAGGCATGTCATGTGCAGAGGACAGCTAATTCTGCATTTCTACCTCCACTTTGGGTGAACTTTTGCTCTGCATCTTCATCAGTGTTAGCCATTGCTGGCTTTCTGATCCCATCTTCCCTCCTGAAAGATGTGCTCCACGGAACTTGAAAGGTCAATTTCTGTGCCCCTCCTCGATGGACAATGCTAGAATGCAGGAATTGTGACTCATTTATTTCTACACCATGTACACAGAACGCATCAGGGTGTCTTAATAAATCATTATCACTTGAATGAATGAATGAATGAATGAATGAATGAAGAAAAGTTTCCAGGTGCCTTGGTGGTTTCTAGAGAACAGACTTCCTGATATACCACCTGTCTTATTCCGAAAGTCACTATGGCCCAAACAGCATCCCTCAAGTCATGGGCAGATCCTACCTACCTTTGTCCTTACCCCTTACCCCAGCCCCTTCTCCCTGGTCTAGTTCTCTGAGAGCACTACCTGTCGTCACCTATCTCATTACTTTGGGAGTACATTAAGCACACCATGGACAGGGCTTCCCCTTCAGTGCCTGGCACAGTCACTGGATCCCTCCCAGGTATGCGAACAAGCTACTTTGACATATAAAGACTGTGGAATGATGAGAAGCAACTGGCTTGGAGTACAGTTACCTCTGCTTGCAAGGATTACATCATAGCTAGGAGCTGAATGAGAATGCATCGGTACATTGCATTCAAGATTCCGATGTCTCTTATGTCTACACATTCACTGAAAGTCCTGCGGCTTCCCTTTCACTGTCCTGGCTAGTTTATGACAACTTGACACAAGCTAGAGTCATGTGAAAGAAGGGAACCCCCATTGAGAAAATGCCTCCATAAGATTCAGCCATTTTCTTAAGTAGTGGTAGATATGGTAGGGCCCAGCCCATGGTGGGTGGTGCTACCCCTGGGCTGGTGGTCCCGGGTGCTACAAGAAAACAGGCTAAGCAAGGCCATGGAGTCAAACCAGTAAGCAGCATCCCTCCATGGCTTCTGCATCAGTTCTTGCTTCTAGGTTTCTGCCCTGTTTGAGTTCCTGTCCTGACTTCTTCAATGATGAACGATGCTGTTGATGAGTGAACTGAATAAACCCTTTCCTCCCCAACATGTCAGGAGCCAGCCTTGACAAAAATACCTTTCTTCCAGAGGGGAGGCGTGGGAATTTAGAAATATAGTAAAGAATACAAAGACACGAACGAAAATAATAAAATGCAGAAAAACATAGGATAGTATAGGGAGAGAATTTCAGTGAGTACTAAAAATTTGCCTGTGTTTTATTTTCCAACAGCTTAATATACCCCTGATTTCAAAAAGTAGGAGTAGAACAAAAGGACTACATTAATGTACAAATTGAAAGTCATGGGGTCCATTCCTCGCTCATGCCTTTGACTCATGCCCTAGACCAAACATACTCTAGGCAAACCACTCCCTGGGTGGAATCCCAAGTTATTTTCATAAAGGGAATTGGAACTTAGTTGGATCCTTAGACTTTTGTTTTAGGTAGGAATGAACTACTTCCCTATTTCAGGAGCACGAGGTCTGGCAACTAGCCATACCTGTTGATGATAGTCTTGAGAGAACAGAACTCTGATTTACATATACTTTGTTTGAGTTAGAAGCCCAATAACCTTGAATGAACTAAAAACAAGTCCCAAACTCTCTGACCTTTGGCCTCTTTGGGCCTTCACACCAACTTGCTTTTGGTCCTGGTGTTTCATGACAGCAATAGAAACCCTAAGACATTCATGGTGTGGCTACTGGGTTCACCAGGGAGGTGAGATTCTCTGAGAAAGGAGCAGCTACATGGGGGGTATTACAGCCGCCAAGAGAGCAGAAGCCCTATGTGATGGGGAAACAGGGCTGCAAGGCCAAAAGAAATTGCTAATCAGAGTGGATGTTGGTCCTCTTGAAAGACCAGGATAAATCCAGACCTCTCTAGCAGGAAGAGAAGAGCCAAAAAAAAAATCTAGGTTAGCCTGGTCAGCGACTCTGTTTCAGGAACTAGCTGAAGATAAAGTTAGATTATAATCTTGAGAAACAGGGAGTTACCCCCTTGTGATGATCACTGGTATTTTCGGAATTTTCCAATGATGCCCTCCCCACCCCCTTTGAATTACTGGGTTGTGGTTTCTTCCCTTAAAAACGCCTTCTTCCAGCTACTCGGGGTCGAACTCCTTCCCTGCGTGGGCTATGAGTCTCGACCCCAGCGCTAGTACTTGTCAATAAACCTCATGTGATTGCAGCAAGGACGGTCTCTTGTGAGTTCCTGGGGGGTCGTGTTATCCCAAGACTTGAGTGAGAGTCTCCCCGATCTGAAGGTCTTTCACTCTGACCCAACCACAGAGCTTCAGAAGTCAACATCTAGTCAGAGTCCTTGTGGCCTAGCCATGATAAGCTAAGTATGGGCAGGTTCCCCAAAAGAAGTTCTTTACTTCCAACCATTATCATCTGGGACTCTGGCCATCAATAAATTTAATAAGAGGTCTGAGTCTCAGTAGTTTACCCTAAGCAATACCTGGTTGCAGGAGGAACCACAAACTGAGATTACCCGACCACTGCCCAAGAACAGACCATCCGAAAGAAATGACTAACATTCCAACTGCTGTAGATAGAATCACCTGCCAGTACACATTCACCAGGACACCCCTAGACAGATGTCAGCCAATCAGGGGTCCTAAACCTCAGAAACCCCTCACCCCCACCTTTATTACTATAAAAACCCAATTCTAATTGAGCTCGGGGATCTCTGGTTATTCCAATACATTGGACATGCGGAAAGACTGAGTTTGCAAACTTGATTAAAATAAAGGCTCTTTTACATATGGGACTCAGTTTCCTTGTTGGCTTTTTCAGGACTTCGCAGATTTGGGCACAACAACCACAGAATTCCAGGTGCACTTCCGTGTCCCCTACATACTGCCATAAAGTGGCCTTAATTGAGAGTTACAAATTTTGAGCACAATGGGGAAGTTTATTTATTTGTTTTGTTTTTTGTTTTTTGTTTTTGAGACAGGATTTCTCTGTGTAACAGCTCCGGCTGTCCTGGAACTCACTTTGTTCCAGGCTAGCCTCAAACTCAGAGAACTACCTGCCTCTGCCTCCCAAGTGTTGGGATTAAAGGTGTGCACCACCACCACCCAGTCAGAGAAGTTTATTGACAAAAAAATCCATTCAGCTTTTCAATAGAATTGAACTCATAGGTATGGAATGGAGCTAGACAGAATTGCCTTCATCATGTAGCCTATGGTCCTGTCTGTGCTAATTTGTTTTGGAATATTACTTTATTTTTTTTAAGATTTTATTTATTAAGTATACAGTGTTCTGCCAGAAGAGGGCACCAGATCCCATTATAGATGGTTGTGAACCACCATGTGGTTGCTGGGAATTGAACTCAGGACCTCTGGAAGAGCAGCCAGTGCTCTTAACCTCTGAGCCATCTCTCCAGCCCATATTACTTTAACTATGTAAAGCTGTGTTACATTTTTTTTATGTTGCAGAATACTGCTTTAACTTTGTGAAGATGTATTACAGTTGTTTGTGTATATTTGTTTAATGATGTAAAGATGTATTGCTGTACCTTCCTAAGGCACCTGACTGGCCTGATAAAAAGCTGAATAGCCAATAGCTAGGCAGTAGAGGGATAGGCATGGCTGGTGGACAGAGAGAATAAGTAGAAGGAATCATCTAGGCTCAAGAGAGAAGAGGAGAGAAGAGAGGAAAAAGAGAACAAGGGAGAAAGATAGGAAGACACCCTGGGCCAGTCAGACAGACACAGAGTAGGACATACAGAATGAAAGAAAGGCAAAAAGCCCCAAGGCAAGATGAAGAGAAAAAGGTTAAATTAAGTTAAAAGAACTAGCTAGAAACAAGCATAAGATAAGGTTGCACATTCATAACTAATAATAAGACTCTGTTGTGATTTGGGGGTTGTAGGTCTGAGAAAGCCTGCTACACTAATTGATATAGAAGGGCCCAGTTCATTGTTGGTGGTGTCATCCTTAGGCAGGTGGTACCATCCCTAGTCAAGTACGCTTGGGATGTCTGCTCACGAGCCTGGAATAAACCAGTAAGCAGCATTCCTTCCTTCATGGCCTTGACTTCAGCGCTGTCTTGCCCTAGCTTCCTTCAATGATAACCTGTGACATGAAGAAAATTTCCTCTCCAGTTGCTTTTGGTTCAAATGTTTCATTAAAGCAGCATGCAAGCTAACTAGAACAACTGGCAAGGTCCAGGGACTGGCCACTCAAACCCTAGAAAAACTGAACAAAGAGAAAGTAAAAGTCTAACCTTGAGAAGTGAAGAATTGTGAGTTCTAAGTATCTGCTCCCCTCTACCCTGCCCTGTGGTGGCTAGACAACCTGGCTAGGGAAAGGCTGGGTGGAGGAGGGTTAACAAAAGAACCTAAGCAATCGCCTATGCAGGGAATTGAAGAGAGCAAGAACTGAATCCTACGGTGGGGGAGGGACTAGCCCTGAACTCATGGCTGGTTAGTAGGAGGGATAAAGTGAAACCTCACTCTTTAGATTCTTGAGAACAGTTGGGATCCAGAGTCTTGGCAGCTCGTCAGGAAAATCCAGTCTAGAAAAGTTCTCTTAAAGAGCAAAAAGCTAAAAATGGGAAATAAGATTTGCTGAGCCCATATCTGTTTGGATTCGTTCATTCCTATCCAAAATACCCCCACACTTGCGTATCTCCAGCTATAGGGGTTTCAGTGTTCAAATGTGTTGCCAATGAACACTCCCTCCTTCCTTAGAAGATCATTTCAACAAAGAGTGGGCTAGCTGCTCCTAGAAATGTCTAAGCCTGGGCTTGCCAGGAAGCAGACAATCCTGAAGGGCCTTTCTGGTATAGTATGTGACAGAAGCCGGGTGGTGCCTGAGGCTGAAGAGAGCACTGGCCCCACATGGGCTTCAGGAATGTCCCCTCTTATACAGATGACTCAGGGAGATGAATGGCGATGGAGGCTCTGCTCACACACTGAAGGCTAAGACACACCCCTCAGCCTGGAATCAGAAACGGATCTTGAGTAAGAGGCAGAGCGAGAGGAATCTAAAATGGCGGAAAGACACTTAAGGAAATGTTCAACATCCTTAGTCATCAGAGAGATGCAAATCAAAACAACTCTGAGATTCCATCTTACACCTGTAAGAATGGCCAAGATCAAAAACACTGATGACAACTTATGCTGGAGAAGTTGTGGGGAAAAGGGAACACTTCTGCATTGCTGGCGGGAATGCAAGCTGGTACAACCCCTATGGATGTCAGTGTGGCGATTTCTCAGAAAATTAGGAAACAACCTTCCTCAAGACCCAGTAATACCACTTTTGGGTATATATCCAAAGGATGCTCAATCGTGACACAAGGACATGCGCTCAACTATGTTCATAGCAGCTTTGTTTGTCATAGCCAGAACCTGGTGAAAAACTTTGGGGCACCTCAGCATTACTGCACCCCTCCCTTCCTGGGAACCAGGACCCTGGTAATCAACCACGTGTGCACTGGAGCTTTGAGTACTTTCCATCCCCTTTGTAGTTTTTCCTTCAATAGACTCAGACTCTGGAACTGGGGTAAGACAACCTGCAGATGACCTGCAGGTGTTTCTCCTTGCTCAACCAACCCAGCAACCGCTATAGCATTGATCAATTAGAGTTAACTGACCATTGAATGAACTAGTCAAAATAGCTGACAAATGATTCCTGAACTCCCCCTTTTGATTCTGTATTACCCCCCTTGATTCTGTGGTTTTCTCCTTTAAAAGAGCCTGTAATAGACAAGGGAGGGGTCCTTCTCCTCTCGAGGCTGAGGGACCTCTGCCGCGGCAGCAGAATAAAAATTCCTCTTGCTATTGCATCGACCACGGTGAGAGTGTCTCTTGGGGTGACCTCCTCCTTGGTGGGGCTTTAGGGCCCAACATTTGGTGCATTGGCCAGGAAGTGCTGGCTGCCCTCAGACTCATTCCTGACCTGGTTGGAGGTAAGAGCGGGCTCGCCTGAATGTCTGTCTATTTCTGTTACTGTGATTTATGTTTATGTTCGTCAGTAATTTGAAAAAATTGTACCTGCGCAGGGCCATCCGGGCAGGGCCATCCTGATCAAGTTCCTTACATCGGTAACTTGGGAGAGCTTGTCCAGAAACCCCCCACCCTGGGTCAAACCATTTGTCCCACCTGCAGGAACACGAAACCCAGTACCGGCCCCCTGGCCATCCATCACTCCTCTGACTCCGAGGACGGTGGCAGCCCTGTCTGCCCCTCCCCCAGACCCTTTGTCTTCTCTTTTTCTCCCCCCCCCCGCCACCCCCGTGCAGGAGTGACCAAAACAGAAGTCCCAGACACCACCAATCATCTCTGACACCCAGCCCGACCTCCTGCTTTTCGACCCTCCTCCTCCCTACCCCCAACCTCTTCTGCCCCAGACGGAGGCACCCCCCCCCTTGCGCCTGTTCCCAAGGAACCTGCTGAACCTGCTAGGGATCCTGAGACTGCTGGGGGGAGTCTAGCCCTCAGCCAAGAAAGAAGCAGGACATCTGCAAGGGAATGATGGACTTCCCAAGCACTCCCCCTCCACTCGGTGGCTGGCCAACTTAAATACTGGCCTTTTTCAGCCTTGATCTTTATAACTGGAAACTTCATAACCCTTCCTTCTCTCAGGACCCCCAGGCCCTGACTGCCCTTATAGAATCTGTTCTGATTACTCACCAGCCCACTTGGGATGATTGCCAATAGCTTTTGCAGATACTCCTCACCACAGAGGAAAAACAGCGATTAGGACTGTCAGGGCTCAGAGCTCCCCCCTGAGCCCTGGGTAACCCTTCTAGTGTGGGGGGGGCACCCTACCACTTTTTTGGTAGACACTGGAGCCCAGCATTCAGTCCTCACCCAAGCAAATGACTCTTGAGCTCAAAAATCTCTTGGGTTCAGGGGGCCACCGGGGGAAAGATATACCAATGGACCACAGAAAGAAAAGTTAATTTGGGCACCGTCGAGGTAACCCACTCTTTCCTCATGGTGCTGGAGAAGGAATCAGGCCCCACATTCAGAGACTTTTAATATTGGGCATCTTAAAAGCCTGCCATTCCTCCTGGAACACCCCTCTCCTCCCGGTAAAAAAGCCAGGCACAGGGAACTACAAACCAGTCCAAGATTTAAGGGAAGTTAATCACCGCACCCTGGACATCCATCCTACAATGCCCAACCCTTATAATCTCTTAAGCACCCTGCCTCCAACCCATGTATGGTACTCAGTACTTGATTTAAAAGACACTTTTTTCTGTCTGAGACTTAGCCCTCAGAGCCAGCCATTGTTTGCCTTTGAATGGAAGGATCCCAATTTGGGTGTTTCTGGTCAGCTCACCTGGGGGAGACTACCCCAGGGATTCACGAGTTCGCCCACTCTATTTGATGAAGCCCTGCACCAGGATCTGGCCAGTTTTCGCACCACCAATCCAGAGGTAATCTTACTCCAATTTGTAGATGACCTCCTGCTGGCCGCAGAGACTAAGCAGGAATGTCTCAAAGGGACTCAGGCCCTACTCACTAGATTAGGTGAACTGGGCTACAGGGCATCCGCTAAAAAGACACAAGTCTGCAAGAAGCAAGTAGCCTACCTGGGGTACCTCTTGGAGGGTGGACAGAGATGGTTAACAGACAGTTGGAAATGGGCTGTGGCACAAATTCCCTCTCCCAAAGGGGCATGAGAAGTCCGAGAGTTTCTGGAAACTTCCGGTTTCTGTAGGTTATGGATACCGGGTTTCGCTGAACTGGCGGCTCCACTGTATCCGCTTACCAAAGCCAACACCCCTTTCTCCTGGGGAGAGGACCAACAATGGGCTTTTGACAAAATAAAAAGGGCCCTCCTTTCGGCCCCTGCTTTGAGTCTCCCTGATGTCACCAAACCATTCACCTTATATGTAGATGAGAACAAGGGGGTAACAAAAGGGGTGCTGACTCAGGAATTGGGACCCTGGAGAAAGCCAGTAGCCTATATCTCCAAAAAAATGGACAATGTGGTAACAGGATGGCCCCCTTGCCTCCATATGGTAGCCACTGTAGCTACCCTGGTCAAAGATGCAGATAAATTGACCCTGGGCCAACCACTGACTATAATAGCACCCCATGCCTTAGAGAGAGTAATTCGCCAACCCCCTGATAGATGGATCTCGAATGCCCGCATAACCCACTACCAGTCACTATTGCTCAACCCCGAACGTATCACTTTTGGGAATGTGACGTTGCTGAACCCTGCCACCTTGCTCCCCAATTCGGAACCCATTGTTTGGGTACCTTATGACTGCCACCAGATATTGGCTGAATATGACAGGATCAGGGGAGATTTGACTGATTGCCAGCTTCCTGATGCAGATTATACCTGGTTCACAGATGGTAGCAGCTTCCTCAAAGAAGGTGAGTGAAAGGCGGGGCCAGCAGTGGTAGATGGACAGAATACCATATGGGCATGGGCATTGCCCCCAGGAACCTCTGCTCAAAAGGCCCTTACCAAGGCCTTAGAGCTAGCAAAAGGACAAAAAGTAAACATCTATACAGACAGCCGTTATGCATTTGCAACGGCCCACGTCCATGGGGAATTTTATAGAAGGAGGGGACTGCTAACTTCTGCTGGAAAAGAGATTAAAAATAAGACTGAAATCCTGGCACTATTAAGGGCCTCTTCCTACCCAAGAAGGTGAGTATTATTCATTGTCCAGGACATCAGAAGGGCAATGATCCTCTTGCCAAGGGAAACCAGATGGCAGATGAGATGGCTTAAAAGGCCGCGCTGAACTCAGAAATATTACCCCTGGAAGAGGCGCCCCCCTCCACAGAAGATTATTTCAACCCAGGATCTAGAGACTATTCAGAAACTTAATGCAGACTTTGATGAACAACAAAAAGCTTGGAAGTATCAGGGTAAAACTGTGTTGCCCAAGAAAGATGCCTTTGAGCTGGTCACCCAAATGCATTGACACAAAAAGATTAAATCTCTTATGGAAAAGACAGATTTTTTTATATTCCAGGTCTTAACTCGCTCATACAGCAGGTGATGTCAACTTGTGTCCCCTGCACCAAGGTAAATGCAGGACATCAAAATGCCACGGAGGGCATAACAATAAGGGGAGACCGACCTGGTACTCATTGGGAAGTGGACTTCACAGAAATAAAACCAGAAGAATATGGTAATAAATATCTCCTAGTTTTTATAAACACCTTCTCCGGTTGGACAAAAGCTTTCCCCACCAAACGAGAAACGGCTCAATTTGTGGTAAAAAGGATACTAAAAGATATTTTTCCTCGGTTTGGCCTGCCCAATGTAATAATGGCCTGACCTTTGTCTCCCAGGTAAGTCAGGGTGTGGCCAAGACACTGGGGATCAATTGGAAATTACATTGTGCATACAGACCCCAGAGTTCAGGACAGGTAAAAAGGATAGATAGAACCATAAAAGAGACCCTAACCAAATTAGCCTTGGAAATTGGCACTAGAGACTGGGTACAGCTCCTTCCCTTAGCCCTGTTCCAGGTGTGGAACACCCTGTCTCAGCTTGGACTTACCCCCTATGAGATCTTATATGGGGGACCTCCCCCATTGGCCTCCTTTAGGGCCCCTCCTGACCCCTCTATTCACAAACCCGACCTGCAGGCGTGGTTGAAAGCACTTCAGATCGTCCAAGCCCAGGTGTGGAAACCCCTGGCTGCTGCCTACCAGCCCGGGCCTTGCATCCGTTCCAGGTTGACAATTATGTGTATGTTTGGAGACACTGGTCCCAGAACCTCGAACCTCACTGGAAGGGACCCTACATCGTGCTTCCTGGATCCACGCATCTCACGTCAAGCCGGCACCTCCACAGGACGACCCAGGACCTTCCAAATGGAAGCTTCAGTGTACCCAAAATCCTCTAAAACTGAGATTAGTCAAGGAGGCCTGATTCTGCCAGGCTTGCTGATTTTTGTCCTGATGTTTCCACCCACATATAGTACTAAAAACCCCCATACACCTCAGGACTTAACCTGGATCCTGACTAACCTTGAGACTGGGCAAGCCTTAAGGCTGGCCACTGGAGTTCATCTAACTCCAGCTAACTTTTGACCTGTGTGTGTTTTAGCAGAAGACTCTTGGGAGAATACTGAACGAACTCTCAGGAACTCTTATCCTGCATGCAGACATTCTGACTGGTATATTTGTCCGGGGGGGTAAGCGAACTCAACAGTGTGGGGGGCCTGAAGTATTTTATTGTGCTGCCTGGGGATGTGAAACCAGTGTCAGAAACCAGTTATCAAAAAGGACTTAGTCTCTCTCACTTGTACTACACCAGGAGAGTCTAAAATCACAATCACCTTCACTGAAGAGGGAAAAAGAGCTAACTGGTTAACAGGCAACACTTGGAGGTTACGATTGTATGATCAAGGAAGGGAGGACATAGGGATCCTGTTCACCCTGCGAGTTGTTGTAACACCTCCCATGACTGTACCACCTGGGCCCAACCCGATATTTCCTGACAGGGGCCAGGCAGCCCCGGCCGAAGTAACCCCCTTGCCAGGGCCCTGGGCCCTACTCCAAGTCCTAAGAATCCTTCTGCTACCCCTGCTTCATTGCTGGCGCCCTCTAATACAGGCCAGTGACTGTTTAATCTGATAGTGGGAGCCTTTTCTTTGCTGAATAGTACTGACCCCAGCATGACACAATCTTGCTGGCTATGCCTATCAGCAGGACCCCCATATTATGAAGGGATTGCAACATCCGGGGGTTTTAACAACACAACTAGCCAGGACAGCTGTGCTTGGGAAACTAGTCATAAGCTAACTCTTACAGAGGTTACAGGTGCAGGGACATGCTTGGGAAGTCCACCGGTTACTTACATTTATGTAATGAGACCTTTAAGAGCCCTAAGACTTCTAAAACTGGATACCTGATCCCTGATTCAGATAAATGGTGGGCTTGTAGTACAGGCTTGACGCCTTGTGTGGCGACATCAGTTTTTGATGGTACCAAAGACTACTGTGTGCTTGTTCAGCTGATACCTAGGGTCTTTTATCATCCTGCTGACACATTTGAGGATGAATTTGACAAGTGCCCGAGCCGCTATCAGCGAGAGCCCATCTCCCTGACTCTAGCAGTAATCTTAGGCTTTGGAAGGGCAGCCGGAGTCGGCACCAGTGCTGCTGCTCTGGTGCAGACTTCCCAAATTCCCCAGCACTTTGATGAATTAAGGACAGCTATGGACGAAGACTTAAGGGCCCTAGAACAGTCTATCTCCAAGCTTGCAGTTTCAATAACCTCACTTTCCGAAGTAGTGTTACAAAATAGGCGTGGGTTAGACTTGCTATTTCTTCGAAAAGGAGGACTCTGCGCTGCCCTAAGAGAACAATGTTGTTTTTACGTAGATCACTCTGGGGTAATTAAGGATTCGATGGCTAAGCTCAGAGATAGATTAGACAAGAGAGAGAGAGATAGAGAGGCACAACAAGGTTGGTTTGAAAGCTGGTTCAATTGCTCCCCCTGGTTCACAACACTCATCTCTACCATCACTGGTCCCTTGATCATTCTGTTACTCATCTTAACCTTTGGACCCTGCATCCTCAACCGACTTCTGATGTTCATTCGCGAGCGACTTAGCATTACTCAAGCTTTGGTGTTGACCCAGCAATATCATGCTCTTAGAAAAAATCCCTAAGAATCCCAAGATTGGGATTCAATCAAATAAGAGGGGGGATGAAAGACTTTGGGGCACCTCAGCATTACTGCACCCCCTTCCTGGGAACCAAGACCCTGGTAACCAACCACTGTTACCAAGCGTGCACTGGAGCTTTGAGTACTTTCCATCCCCTTTGTAGTTTTTCTTCAATAGACTCAGACCCTGGGACTGGGGGAGACCACCTGCAGATGACCTGCAGGTGTTTCTCCTTGCTCAGCCAACCCAGCAACCGCTATAGCATTGATCAATTAGAGTTAGCTGACCATTGAATGAACTAGTCAAAATAGCTGACAAATGATTCCTGGACTCCCCCTTTTGATCCTGTATTACCCCCCTTGATTCTGTGGTTTTCTCTTTTAAAAGAGCCTGTAATAGACAAAGCAGGGGTCCTTCTCCTCTTGAGGCTGAAGGACCTCTGCCGCGGCAGCAGAATAAAAATTCCTCTTGCTATTGCATCAACCATGGTGAGAGTGTCTCTTGGGGCAACCTCCTCCTTGGTGGGACTTTAGAGCCCAGCACTGGAAACAACCTAAATGCCCCTCAATCGAAGAATGGATAAGAAAAATGTGGTACATTTACACAATGGAGTACTACACAGCAGAAAAAAATAACGACAGCTTGAATTTTTCAGGAAAATTGATGGAGCTAGAAAACATTATTTTGAGTGAGGTAACCCAGACACAGAAAGACAATTATCACATGTACTCACTCATAGGTGGTTTTTAAAGATAAAGCAAAGAAAGTCAGCCTACAAACCACAATTCCAGAGAACTTAAACAACAATGCAGACACTAAGAGAGACTTACATAGATCTAACGTACATGGGAAGTAGAAAGTAGAAAAAGAGTAAATTGGGAGCATGGGGACCTTGGGGGAGGATTTAAATGGGGAGGGGAGAGGCAGGGAGGGGAACAGAGAAAAATGTAGAGCTCAATAAATATCAATAAAATAAAATAAATAAAAAAGGGCTTGTGTGGAAAAAGAAAAAAATAAAGAAAAAATGCAAGAACTGGGTGGTGGTACATGCCTTAAATTCCAGTACTCTGTTGGCAGAGGCAGGTGGATCCCTATGAGTTCAAGGCCAGCCCAGTCTACAGAGTGAGTTCCAGTACAGCCGTGGCTACACAGTGAGATCCTGTCTTGAGAAACAAAGGTCCATGTGGCTATGGAACAAGACATTTTTAACACCATAATCTTGGACAGGCAGAGGTAGGAGAATCGAGTTTGAGGTCAGTCTGGACTACATGGTAAGACCTTGCCTCCGCTTTTCTCCAAAGTTTTCATCCAAGGAGATGAGAGAAGGAAAGGGTGAGAGGAAGGGAAAGAAGGCAGCAACAAAAAAGGACATAACTCAGCTAGAACAGCTCAGATTTCCCATGATTCTGCTTCTAAGAGCTTGGGCTCCCCTTCTTTCTCAGAGCTGTGTCATAACCTTACAATAACCACCGCCTTTATTTTGGCGTGCATGAGTGGCTTTCTGTCTGTTACCTCCAGTAAAGCCATCCCCAAATGCCTTTGTCTTCATGTAACCTGATTTCATGTGTTATAAGAATGACTGCTCCCAAATCTCCAAGGGAAGACTCTGGAGCTGCTGGTGATGTTTGTCTAAGCCTCAGAGGTTCCCATGACAATTGGTTTTGGCAGAACAAGAGACCATTAAGAAGCTGAGCTGGGGAGGGAATAGGAACGCAGCACCCCGGTGAATGCAGATAAAGCTTCCTGGAGAAAACCAGCTGGGGAGTCGAAAGAGGACATCTAGTTAGAGCTAGGAAGTATCTTCACCAACTTGGTGTGGTCCCCAGAGGAAGCGTTCTCTCTCCCAGATCCTTCACTTTTCATTAACGCTTATTCCAGGCTTGGGGCTGTGTGAGCTTGCCTCTGCTTGGTGCAAAACAGACAAAGAAGACGTGAATTTTACCCACAGTTTTTACCAGAACTCTGCTGCCGCTGCGGCTCAGCCTTCATTCTGGCCTGTTTCCAATGAGGGCTTCTAGCTGTGTCAATCTCTTCAATACAAAGAGTTCAGAGACTCTGGCGTTTTCATCTCCTCTTCCTTTCGCTGAGACTAGGTCAGACCCTGGCACTTAGACTGGAGAATTGGCCACAGTTGGCCTCTGTGTCACAATTCCCATGTCCGGGTAGACATCATTCCTCCATGGTGAGCACTGATGGCTCTGGCTATCCTGGCAATGTGTGCTCCTGGTGACACAGTGTGACAGAAAAGGGTGAAGAAAAAGCTGAAGCCGCCCAAATCCATGCTGAGGAAAGAGCTCAAAGCAAACACTTGCTGGATATGGGTGAGTGGTGTCTCACAGGAGGTCCCCTGACCCTTATAGGTACAGCAATTTGTCCAACTAATGTCAACAACAAAACCAGTCACCCTAAAGGTTATTGGGTTTTCTGAGAAAGTAACCCAGACTTCAGTCTGTGCCTACTGTCCATAGAACCTAGGAATTCAGCGTGCTTTCTGTGATGTCATTAAGAGCTGAAAGCGTGCATGCTTTCTGGCCTTTCACATGAGGAAACAGAACCCAGTGAACTTGGCTTGTATAGCTTTGTCAGAAGGGAAGAGATGCCTCCAGCCTCCCTCACACCGCTCACCTAGAGTGAATGTCTTAGTTTCTTTTCTGGATTTGGCTCATGGCTCAGTCCATCATGGCAAGAGCTTGAGAGCAGTAGTCACATTGTATCCACAGTTAGGAGTAGTGAACAACGAGTTAACGCTAGTACGCCAGCGTTCATCCGCTCTCCACCTTAGACGCTCCAGGATTCCTACCAGAAAATGGATCTATCCACAATAAAGATGGGACTTTCCACACCAATTAGCATAAACAACACGATCCTGTCCAGACCATCTCAGAAGCCAACCTTAATCTAGAGAACCCCTCACAGGTGTGTCCAGAGGCTTGCTTCCTAGGTGTTGTGTTGGCAATACTAACCATTACAGTGGGTGTATAAGTACCTGCCCCCATACACAAAATAAACACCGTTAAACACAAAACCCACCCACTTGCTATCTGCACTGGGCTTCAGTGCCATGCAATATCCTGCTGATTCCAGCCTGTTTGGGAGCCATTTCTCATGACAGTTCTGATATGCCATCAATCTCCGAGAGGGCCTGTCAGCCTGAGTGAGTCCTGCGGCACATCTGAATGCATGAGCATCGTCTGTAGCGGAGAGAGCAGGACATTTCATGTTCCGTACATCACAGAAACAAGAGTCCTACCAGTCCTAACAGCTTAATCTCTCATGCAGGAGCAGCATGTCATGTCACCATGCCAAAACCAACCCAAAAGTTGACACAGCTTAGGGGGTGCACAGGATGGGGGAAGTAGGTTGATAATAGACAATTCTCTCAAAAACTCTATAGCGCGGGGATGTAGGGTGTCTATTCAGCAGTAGAGCCCGTGATTTAGTTAACAAGAGTGTCAGGTTTTGCTGTAAACTGTCCATTTCCTACTGTCTGCTTTCAGTGCTATCTACCCCACACCTGACCACAATCTAAATTTAGCTTTCTCCTTTTTGCATGTCAGTAATCATAGAGACTTGGGCTCCCTTGATAGGGGTGATCTTCTAAGTGAAGCCAAGAAAGAAAAGCGCCACATCAAAATATGTCCAGGGCCAGCAAAAATGCCTTTGAAATTGCTTGCTTTTTAGCTGGAAATGTGACCTAGCCTAGCTGGAGTGGGTTCTGATGCCTGCATTAGGAAGATAATAGGAATGTACTGTTATTCCCTCTGCCGCTGTTAGTGCCTGTGGGCAATTCTAGGCTCTAAGGAATTAGCAGGGGTTTTTTTTTCCTTTGAGAAAAAAAGACGATAAGATTTGTTGGTGAAATGGAAAACCTTCAGCATTTCCTCCTCAGTCTTATCCACTCCTGAGACAGCCTGGTCACTTCTTACTAGTAGTAACCTTGGGATTCTTCCCCACATCCTGCCTGCCCCATGCACCCTGAGGCCACTGTTCCTTTCAAAACCATAGTCCCAGGGCTGGTGAGATGGCTCAGTGGGTAAAGGTGCTTCTGCTGAGCCTGATGACCTGGGTAGAAAGTTGTTCTCTAACCTACACACACACACACACACATACATACACATACATACACACACGCACACATACACACACAAATGATTTTTTTTTAATCCTGTAAAAATTTTCATTCAAGCCAGTTAGTTGCACTGCCATGGAAGCTGAGAGTGACAGGATTTTCACCTTTAAAGTCTTGCATGTTTTGTTCTAAACTGATTTCAGGAATGGCTGTGTGGAAAGGAACAGGTTGACAAGATGCAGACCCAGAACCCTAAGGGGAGAGGAGAGGTCCAGAGTCTTCCCTAGCTCTAGAAGCTTTCATAGCCACATACGATGAGCCTGAGAGCAATTACCAGTCCCTATCTTGGGACTGGGGACTGCCATACAGTTCTCCAGGGGCAGTCACCAAGAACAAACCAAATAGTCCATGGCTCAATGGGTAAATGCACTTGCTGCCAAATTCGACGACCTAAATTCAATCCCTGGGACCTATATGGTAGAAGGAGGGAACCGGCTCCTGAAAGTCGGAGAGAAACCAGCTCTGACCTTCCCATTTGCTTCTTGGTATACACACATACACACACGCACACACACACACACACATACTAATAAAGAACGATTAAAAATGGTTTTTGTGGTGGTTTGAACGTAATTGGCCCCCATAATCTCATAGGGAGTGGCACTATTAGGAGGTGTGATTTTGTTGGAGTGGGTGTGGCCTTGTTGGAGGAAGTGTGTCACTGTGGGGGTGGGCTTTGAGATTTCCTATGCCCAGCATACCACCCAGTATCTCACTCAACTTCTTGTTGCTTGCCTATGAAGATGTAAGGACTCTCAGCTCCAGCGCCAAGTTTGCCTGCCTGCACACTGCAATGCTCCCCACTATGATAATGGACTGAATCTCTGAACTGTAAGCAAGATACCACAATTAAATGTCCTTTATACGAGTTGCTATGGTCAGGCTGGAGAGATGGCTCAGAGGTTAAGAGCACTGACTGCTCTGCCAGAGGTCCTGAGTTCAATTCCCAGCACCCACATGGTGGCTCACAACCATCTGTAACGAGATCAGGCACTGTCTCCTGGAAAGTGTATATATAATAAATAAACAAATGTTTTTAAAAAAAAAGAATTGCCACGGTCATGGAATGTAAAACCCCAGAAACAGATATTGCGGTTCAAGCTGAAGATCAGAAAAGCAAAACAACTAAGCCACTAGAGAAATTTTACCTCTAAATGCTGGGCAACTGCAAACTGAGCCCTGAGCTTCTGTCTCCTCCCATTTTATATTCCCCTTTAGTGCTGGGATTAAAGGTGTGTGACTCCCTAGTACTGGGATTAAAGGTGTGAGCCACCACCACCTGGATCTGTTTCTGCTTTGGTCTTGTGTAGCCCAGGGTGGCCTTGAACTCACAGAGATTTATCTGCCTCTGTTTCCCATATCCTGGGATTAAAGGTGTGTGACACCACTGCCTGGCTTCTAGTGGCTTAATTTTGCCATCTGATCTTCAGGCAAGCTTTATTTATTAAAACATAAATAAAATATAACTATATCATAGTATCTCTTCACAGCAATTAAAAACTTAACTAAGACAGTTTTCTGAAAATTCCCAAGTTGAGGAGCCCTGGAATGAATGATTTCTAAATTCTCTTCAAGGTGTAAGACTATCTGCCATTTTGTACTTACAAACCCATGTGAGCATGTGTAATTGGGACCCCTGAGTTGTTTGTATGCATTTTAATTGTGTGTGTGTGTGTGTGTGTGTGTGTGTGTGTGTGTGTGTACACAAGTGGAGTGCCATGGAGCATGCCTGGAGGTCAGAGAAGGAATTAATGTTTTGCCTTTCACCACATGGGTCCTGGGGATTGAGCTGAAGTTATCAGGCTCAGTTGTAGGCACCTTTACCCTGGGCCGGCTCATCAGCCCCACTTTGAGTTTTAATGGCAAGATCCAGGGCACTTGTTTCGGCGGCCAGGAGGCCATTCTGATCCATTTTTCCCTCCCGGGCTCATCTTCTAAGCCAAGTAGACCTGGGAGCCTCTGTGTCATCTTACCTGTCACCAGCAGGATGCAGAGTATCTGTCAGGATGTAGAGTATCTGTCATTGAGAAAGGCATTCCCACTTAAGAAGCTTGATGGGACCTGGGGTAGCATTCGTGGTGGCTCTTCTAATTGCAGGTTCCTTTCGTTATCTGGGGTTCTTATCAGTCAGCCGTGCTTGTCAGGCCTTAGCTGCAATCGTGCATCACTGTCTCCTGCACATTTCTTTCCTCCTCTGAGGCTTTTCGGTCTGTCAGCTCTGAAGATGCACGGCTCCTAGAGCTGGGGAGTCAGCTCTCTACCGCAATTACCGCCATCCTTCAGGTTTGGGTTCGCAGTCCTGAGGACTTCAGCTGTGAGTTTTTATTCCAGGATTTTGCACATCAAGGAAAGGTCCAGTATTCTTACCAACAGGGCATCTGAGACTGCGTTCTCCTCCTGCACCTGTGGCAGGCATCACTAATCAGTCACGGCAATTCATTGAACAGGAGTGTGGCTAAACACAGTTTTCCACGGAACCACTTCTGGTTGATCAGAGATGCTGTTCGAATTTCCACCAATTCACTGCCCCAATCTCTGAACCATTCAAATAAAGATGGCAGGAGTTAGGAGAGACCGTGAGAAGAGATGGTCAGCCAGGCTGTAAATTCTGTAAGGAGAAAGGCAAATTCTATTTCGTGCATGAGCCCCTCCCCAATATACCCAGAGCTGATTTGGTAGCAGTTTGTCGACTAAACGAAAAGCTGTGGTAGTGTTATTCTGGGGGGCCAGCACACCACCCCCTGGCTCCAAGGGGTGAACAGATGCTAATTCATAGTTTGCCATCTGAACTGTTGTGTGAGAGAGTGACCCAAGGGAAGGAAGGGTGTGAGAGGACTCACGTGATTTAGTGAGTGCCGCTCCGGTATAAAAAGGGAGTGTAAGACTGACGGCTTCCATTATTCCTGAAAGAGGGCAATGGCTGTAAGTGAGAGCCTTTCAACAATCTGATATGTGTGTCACTCCTTCCCGTTTCTTAACTTTTATTGTTCTTTTCCTGGTTCCCTCTGGTGAATAAAGAGCTCTGGGGATTTTTTTCAGCTAACGGTTATTGAGTGCTTTGTACCTACAGCTTTATAAATATTAACCCACTAGGCAACCATGATAGGTTGTTTCTATTTTACCCCCATGTCCCAGAAACGGAGGCGCAGAGTGGTTGATTAGATGCCTCGACGCACAGCCAGTGGGTTGCTAATCTCAGGCCTCATTCCTAGGCCTCCGCCTTGGCACTTGGAAGCCCTTCCACCAGAAAGAGCCTGAACGATTGTGCTTGGTGGCTGCAGGGCAGTGGGAGGCTCCAGATCACCTCTCTGCCAGTTTAGAGAGAGAAATCCCAAGGTGAAAGCCGTGACACAATTGCCGGGATAGGTCCTCGGCATCTAACCCTGCAAAAACCCATTTCAAGGTCAATCTTAGAGGTCAAGGGTAGAGTATAATTCTGGCATATTGCCCCATGATATCTTACTTTATTTTGAGAGGGTTAAGACAGGGTCTCACTGGGTAAGTCTGGCTGGCCTAGAACTTCCTTTGTAGACCAGGCTGGCCTGAAGTGCATAAAAATCTGTCTGCCTCTGCCTCCCAAGTACTGTGGTTAAAGGTGTGGGCCACCACATCCAGCTGATATTCTACTCTATTTGGTCTGTCCTTTAGTGATTGCTCTACTGTCTCCTGGCTGTTCCTCCCAATGCTAAGAGTTGCCAGATTTGAAGAATAAAAACAAGATAGCCAGTTAATTTTGAAGTTCAAACTTAAAGACTTTCTTAATTGTGTAGTATTCTCCAATATTCTGTGGGACATACTTAAACTACAAAATCACTTGCCTATCTGGAATTCACATTTAGTTGACTGTCCTGTGTTTTATGCAGCAATTTCATCTACCATTCCTTGTAATGATTACACTGTAATGGTTAGTATTTTTTATCTTGATTTGTAATTTTGCCATGCTGTAACATTTTTGTAAGGGTTAATAGTTTGATTAGAGTAAATACTACCTAGAGAGATGGTAAAGTCTACATTCCTTCCCAGTGCATCTGTGTACAAGAGATTGCCATGTGAGTCAGTAGACTGGAGGAGAAGAAACATTACCCCAGAGGGCCAGTAAGTCCAGCTCTCAGGAAAAACAGCTAGGACAAAAGAACAAAGAGGCAGGGGAAAGCTGAAACCTCTCTCTCCTTCCCTTCTAGAGCTGGGCAACGTTCTTCTGCTGCCTTTGGGCACTAGAACAATAGTCCTAAAGCCTTTGGAGGCTAGGACTGGCATCAGTGGTTCCCCCAGGTACACAGGCCTTCAGTCTCCGGCTGAGAACTGGCCACTCACTTCCTCCCATTTGAGGACTTGGACTGAGCTGTATGACTGGCATCTTAGGCCTCAAGCTTGCAGATGGCTTTACCTTGAAACCTCTCAGTGTCCATAACCACATAAGACAATTAATTCCTTTACCATGTCCACTCACATCTATCAATACAACTATGCAGCCTGTTAGTGCTGTCTCTCCAGAGAAGCTGACACACTCACTCACCAACCCTGTTCTACTCCCTCAGTGTCCCCTAGCTCCATCTTTCTTTCATTTACTGATCTACCATCTTTGGTCCACAATCCCCACTGTCTTCCATTTTCTGCCCTGTTATTTGTAGTAGAAATCCTTGGACCCACTGGGCCTGAGTTGCTGTGTGTCACATTTCCTGCCTAAAGTTGCCTTTGATTTTACCCTGCCCCGCCCCTCTGGAGCCCTCCTTGAGGCAAGCAGCTGCAACCCTAGTCAGGGCCCGAGTACACTTCCTGGAGTTGCTTAGATCTCTCTGAGGTCATTCTATTCAGGCTCCTGTGAAAATGGTGAGGGGGCTTCTGGAGCATGAAAGCAATGAGGCTAATGAGCCAAGAAATGTTGCTTGTGGTTTGGAAAACATCAGTGCCCTGGCTCAGGCCCCGAACAATCATTTTAAGGTGTTTTGGAGCAGAGAGTGAAAGGAGGGCAATTTGCTGCTGGTTTCTGACCCCAGGCTTTCCGGCTGCAGACGGGATGGGCTAATGATCTGTAGAAGCAGATTTGACCCTGGAAAAGACATTGGGCTGCTCCAAAGCCTGTGTCTGAAGCAGCTCTGGACTTGGAATGAGAAGAGCTGGGAAGCTACTGGCCACTTGGGAGTTCCCGTGGCCTCCTTCAGACACAGAGAGATAAAAAAGGACATATAGGTTCTTTTGGTCAAGAACCTATAAATTGAGGAAGATAAAGAGGCCAGAGGAGAGAAGAGGAAGAAAACACTCACAGATATATAACATGGGCATGCACATTCATATCCCTGCCCTCCCTCCTTCTGTCCCTTGCTCCCTCCCTCCCTCGCCCCCTCTCCCTCCTAGGTTCTGGGATGCCAAGTCGCCATGCCTGCCTTGCTGCTCTGGGGTCTCTCCCAGTCTCAGTTTCCTCACTGTCAACCTTACAGAGAAGGACTGGGATTTTTGACTCTGATACTTCCACCTATGGGCTCCCTGAAGGCAGGGGTGTGGCTTCATTCTCATACATGACTAATAGCCCCAGAACTCAGGCTCAAGGAGGATCAAGCAATGCCAGATTTTGCTGTTGCTGCTATCACTAGACCTGGAGATGGGGCACAAAATCAGAGGCCTCTCCCAACGCATGAGCTATGGGCTGTCCAGCTGCTCTGAACAAGGCGGGATTCCTAAGCAGACATGATCCCCATGACCATCATGGTACCTTTGGGCCAGCCTGGGTGGTAGGGCAGAGGGTGAAGACACACCTGGAAGGTATCTCCCAAGGTCCTACCCTGCCCCCCCCCCAAGTCATCCACACACTCAGAGCCACTGTGGATGTCTTTCAATTGAGCCTAATTAAGTCATCTGCCCACATTAAATGGTAAATTATCTCGGTCACTCTCCATATCCCAGAGGAGAGAAAAATAAAAGGAAAATGTCATCCCATGTAGATCTGGAGGATCCTGCCCTGCAAGGGAAGGATGACTCCTCCCTTGGCAGGAGGGGGGGGAAGCCTCTGGTGTTTACAAATTCCTACTTGTCCTCGAACACTCAGCCCTTTGTCTCACTGCTTCCTTCTCTCGCTAGAGGGAGCAGTAAGACTCACATCTGGCCATGGGCAGAAAACAGATTCCAGATTGGTTTCCTTCTGGGATGCTTACTATGATGGCATTCCCTTCCAATGAGCCACCTTCAGTTTTCAGGTCTATGCCAAGGAAGCTGTGCCCTCATTGACATGGCCAGAAGACCTCACTCTACTCTGCAGCTCTGCTGGCCAGTGGCAGCAGTGTGGCCAGAGGCTGATAGATAGAATGATCTCATTCTTGACATCTGGCGGTGGTGGAGGTGGGAGAATATCCTTAACAGGATTGCTGTGGACCAAGAGATGGCCCTTGCCTGGCTTTGTAGTTCCAGACAGTAGCCAGATTCACAAACATGCTTGCAGTTGTTCAGGTTCAAGAGGTAATGGCATACAGTTACTAAGAGATATAACTCCTAAGAGACTGAAGAACCATGGCAAAAGTAAAACAGGTGGCAAGTACCAGGTACCCAGTCCTTCTGGGGGAGGGGGGCTAATCCTGAGAAAGTTGCTTATTGAGTTGAAAACATGGATGGCTAGAATATGATGATAAACTCTCCTGGGCATCATCTCTTTCAGGTAGAGCTGGAGACAGGCTGACAGATTCGGTTGCCATGACCTTCCTTCAGCCACACAGGAGCTATTGATCATCTTGAAACTGTCTAGCTTCCTGTCACTTGCTTTGGACTTGGGTATTTCCCAATCTCTTTGGTATGCATCCCGCAGCATTGTTTACAGTGGCTCTCTTCAAGAAATGACTAAGTACAGCCACTATTCATTAATTCATAGCAGCTTTA
The DNA here is from genome assembly GCA_004026605.1 of Ondatra zibethicus. NCBI lineage: Eukaryota > Metazoa > Chordata > Mammalia > Rodentia > Cricetidae > Ondatra > Ondatra zibethicus. The sequence goes on from PVIU01001694.1 coordinate 95,776, forward strand.
CTTTCTTGAAAACGACTTACACTGAAGGTTCTGGGAATGTCTGGAGCTCCCTATGTACATTGTATCCTAATGAGCAGTGAGTCAGGCCACCTGATCCCAGAGAGGATTCTTATGTTGCCACAGGAGGCACTTGCCCCCGCCCCCCAAACACAGAAGCTTAGCTTAGTCACTTGCTTGCTGCGTTCCTTGCAGTGAGTCTTGGTGCCCTTGGGAGCTGTGGGTTGTTTATCCTTAGAGGGCTATGAAGATCAAAAGGGACTTCCAGCTGCCAAATGTTATCTCAAATCATGAGTCAGAACAGCCTGTGACCACTTTCTGGTGACTATTTGATCAGTCAAGGATGCTTTCCCTCAGTCTTGGGAATGCGCTTAGTTCATTTAATCAGGTGCCTAACGCATGACAAGCATGGGACTCACCCCAGTAGATGCAATTTTCTTTTAGAAGGGGATGAGAGTTGAGACAAGGACTCATCATGTAGCCGAGGATAGTTTACAAATCACCATGCATCCCAGGCTGACCCTGAACTTGCAGTCATCCTCCTGTGTCAGTCTCCCAAATTCTGGGATGGTAGACATGAGCCACCATGCCAGGCTGTAGAATAAACTATGACATACTTTTATTATTTTCTTCAGTACTTCAAGTTGAATATAGGTCCCACACATGTTACATATCCTATCACTGAGATACATCCCCAAGGCTAAGTCCACTTTCTTAAATGCTGAAGTAACTACTTTATCATGGGAAGTGAGGATAATGTTGTAAACATATTGTGTACCAGACAGAATACTCATTGTAAACATCATTTTATTTAATATATACAACAGTCTGGTGACTTTTGTTTTTGTTTGTTTGTTTGAGACAGGGTCTCATTCATATAGCTCTGGTTGTCCTGGAACTCACTATGTAGAACAGGCTGGTCTTGAACTCAAAGAGATCTGCCTGACTCTGCCTCCTGTGCTGGGATTAAAGGTGTGTGCCACCATGTGTAGTGGCATTTCAATTGTATTTTAATAAATAAAGACTGCCTGAAGATCTGAAAGTAAAACAGTCCCACTGGTCAGCCTTACAGACCAGGCTATGGCAACACATAACTTTAACCCCAGCAGCCATACTAGTTGTCATAGAAACAGGGTGGTGCATGCCTTTAATCATGGTGGTGCCTTAATTCCAGCCCTAGAGAAGATTATAAAATGAGAAGAAACAGCTCTCAACACACAGTCTTATTCTGAGATTCCGGGAGGCAGGATCACTATTTCAGACTGAGGTTGAGGTAAGAGCCAGTGGCTGGCTGTTTTGCTTTTCAGATCTTCAGGTTGAACCCCAAATTTCTCTCTCTGAGTTTTTATTAATCTTGCTTCAACCATGCCTGGCTTCCACTGACTTTTAAAAATTGTTTTGATCTTCCAAATTAGCACATGAAGGCTGAGAAACATTAAGGACACAGAACTTGTATGTGGTAGAGATAGAATCCAGGTCTGAGAAACTACAGAGACCATGCCCCTAAGCAAGTTTGTTATGGTATATATAATTCTCTCAGGTTATAAAGTTTAGAGTACCATATTAAAATATGACTGTAAAGTGCTGGAGAGATGGCTCATCCATTAAGAGCACTTGTTGCTTTTTGAGAGGACCCAAGTTCCATTCCCAGCACCCATGCTGGGCAGCTCACAACCTCCAAGGGCACTGATGTCTTACAGGTTAGAGCTGCAACATCTGGGTGAGTGGGCACTGAAGGGAACAACTCCTTTGTTATTGTAATAATGATGAAGAGATTCATAATGGAGACCACAGCAGGGCACAGGAGGAAGAAGAATTCCCGGAGTAAGTGTGGCCTCCAGGGAAGGAGGGAGCTGCAGAGTTAGCGTCTGCTACTGGAAAGCAAGCAGGAATCAGTGAGACCGCAGGGTCCAGGACTGCCCATGGAGGTCAGAGCTGGACCACTTGCTTAGCAGTCATGGGGCCCTTGGTTCAGTTGGTGACAAAACAAACCAAACCAAACACAAACACAAACAGGCCTCCAAACCAGCAGCAATGTCAGAAGCCCTAACCTGCACTGCATCTGCCTCCGTCATTACTCTGGTAATGGTTGCTGCTTCTCCCATGAGACTATTTTTAAAACTATAGCCCAAGATGGGAGCCAGCACCCTGTATTAAAAGCCTATCACCAAGAGGACAGGGTGTCTTGTCATCACGTTTTGTGGTCCTCTTTCATATTAGGGGTTTATCTGTTTTTCTATTATTCCAGAGACAGGCGAAAGCGAAGGCCTTACAAACTGGCACAGTAAAAGAATTGCCATCTCCCCGAGGCTTTGCTGAGAGAACACTTCCCAGATCTGAGTGTTGCCTCTTCAGGAGACACGCTGGAATAGCTTTGTGAACATAGTACAGCCAAGAACGTTGTGAAGTCCTCTCTCCCAACCTCAGGCCCCACAGCAGGTGCTCCTCTTCTCCAACACCGTTGTAATTCTACCTGAAGACTTCTATCCAGTGCCTTGCTTCCCAGACCGCATACCATAGCAGGAACCAAAGCCCCATGCAGAGCTTGTAAATGTTACAATGTCTCAGAACAATGGCAAACCTGTGAACTCAAGTGGCTTGTCAACGTCCTTCCTATGTGGTTCGTGTGTATGTTGACAGGCATGCATATAAGGCAGGAGCTTGTAGCTTGATTCACTATCACTAGCCACTAATCCAAACCCAGTATTTCCTTCCACTTTGGACCTAGCAACACTTGTGACTTTGTCACTGGTAGAAATAATGATGTTTTCATAATGCACTCAAGTTGCTTCTAATATCTTGAAATATTGTATATCACTACTTCAAAATTATAACATTGTTAGAACAGAAGCTCATTTATATTATTAATATAATAGTCCTATAATCCCAGCATTTGGAAGGCTGAGGCAGGAAGATCATTGTAAGTTTGAGAGAAGCTTAATCCAAGGCCAGCTTGATATATAGCAAAACCCTGTCTCAAAGCAGCAGCAACAAACATATATACAAATACATGCATATTACTGCATCCCATGCTTTAAAAGTTGGTAACTATTTCAAATAAACAAATTTCCTTTATAATCCTACTGAAGTTACTTTTCTGGCCTCACCAAATTGTGGAGGGGCCATCAGAACTCTGCCCTAAGAATCATTGGGGAGCCTGTGCCAAAGACACTGGTAGAATGGAGTGTTACTCAAACTGGAAGTTCCAGAAGTCACATGCTCCCACACTCAGGTGACTTTGGAGGAGAGGTCTGCCTGGCAGCGTCTTTATTCTTGTTTAAAAGGTGGGCTGGGTGGAATCTAAGTAAAGGGTTGCAGTTGCTAGCCCAGCGAGAGAACCAGGGTCCCAAATGAAAGAACACCTTAACGGTTTTTTAAGCTTTGAAATGTCCACAACGCATAACTGTTATCCACTCCTCTCTATGTCCTTTCAGTGAACTTCAAGAAAACCTTAAAAGGAAAATGCCTATCTCTAGGAATGGAAGGGTTGGGGCCACTGGGATCACTGGGGCCACTGGTCCCCTTTGCAGCCAGTCCAGTGGATAGGAAAGTTCCAGGGGATAAGTGGGTGGTGAGAGTTCTTGGCAAAAAGAACCCACGGAGGTGGAGTGTCTGTGGGGCTAGAGGGAATGGTGAGGGAGATGTGGTGATAAGGCCAACAGCGGGATCAGGCAGGTCTCCAGTAATCCCTGAGAAGAAAGATGGGGCCACCCTTGGGGAAGCTCCTCTGGCTTCAAACAGGGGAGAAGCCAAGGTCAGTGTCTCTTCTTGGGTTCCAAGCTTGACGTAGCAAGCCAGCAAGTAGGTCTGTATTCTTCAGAGTCTTGAAAGCAGTGTTCTAGGGAGCTGGTGGGGTCACTGCTTCCTGACAAGAATCAGCTGAAGCCGCAGAGGCAGGGCTCCTATGGAGCTGGGATTAAAGGCGAGCGCCACCACCCAGCCTGGGTTTCAGTTCTTATCTGTGTGGTAGAGACTGTGGTAACTGAAGAACCTACCTCACTGAGCTGTCTGAGAACCGATGACACCTAGGTCTAAAAGGGGAGGGCTTTGCAAGGTAATGGAAAGTATTTTTTGTTTGGAGTTTTTATTCCCTGAGTGAGTTTGTTAGAGCTGCTGTAGCAAAGTGCTTCAAGCTCAGTCTGTTGCCTTATGGTTCAATAGACCACAAGCCCTGAGTCAAGATGTTGGTAGAACTGGCTTTCTCCAAAGTGGAGGTAGAATCAACTCGATGCCTCTCTAAAGCTTTGGGGTTCTTGGCAAGTAGAGGCATCACCCTGGCTTCTGTTCTCCTCTCCACAGTTTTTTTTCTTCTTAAGTCGGGAGTGTACACCCAAACATCCACTTTGTTATAAGGACACCAGTCATATTGCAGTAGAATTCTACCTTACTCCAATACCTACCCATTAACTAATTATATCACATCAACTCTTTTTCCAAGTAGGGCCTCATTTTGAATCATTTGGTGTTGGGAGTTCAAAATATGAGTCTTGGGGAGGAGCAAAACAATCCCACCCAAATCACATCCAGTAACCCATACAACAACTGCAGCCATGGGGGTCCCAGAGAATATACAGTTAGGTCTGGGGCAAGGTATGGAGTAAGACGGGGAGGGTCCCAACCTTCCCACAGATTCAACTTTCATTTGAGCTTAAATCATCTCCATTATTAAACACTTGAACTTGTATCCAATATCTACGTTATGCTGAAGAAGGGAAAAATAAAACATCTCTGTCTCAAGAAACAGGAGAGGCAGGCCTGTAGACAGTTCATTCCAAGGTAACACCATCTGCACAATGAGGGATTCACATGATAGGCAAAGAAATTCAGCTAAGCCGGGCGGTGGTGGAGCTCGACTTTAATCCCAGCACTCGGGAGGCAGAGGCAGGCGGATCTCTGTGAGTTCGAGACCAAGCCTGGTCTACAAGAGTTAGTTTCAGGATAGGCTCCAAAGCCACAGAGAAACCCTGTCTCGAAAAACCAAAAGAAAAAAGAAAAAAAAAAGAAGAAAAATTCAGCCAAGACAGTAAGAGACAACTCCTAGACCTGGGAACAGTGGAAATAAATTTTGAAGATGAAACATTTTCAAGATTGGCAGGAAGCAGAGTCCAAGGAGGCTGTTACAGAAACTGAAGAATTGGTTTGGGATGAGAGTTTTGCTGGGCTATTGAGGCAGATTGGAGTACACAGATGTCAAGGGTAGGTTAGGGCCAGGGTAAAGGTGCTACCCACCAGCCTGAAGAATACATTTTGAGGATGTAAATTCTGCAGCAAAATTATGGCTGTTTTCTTACTCTTTAATCTCAGAAAAATCAAGGATCTTTCTGGTTATGTTCTGGGGGGGAGGTCTCTTGGCTCATGTGTTCTCAGACGAAAGTCAGTCCAGAGACACATTTTAAGCAGAAATTTGCTCAGCAAAGCTAAGCAAAGAAAAACACTCCAAAGAGAGACTGGAGTGGGCTGCTCCTTGTTGTTGGGTTCTGTGTTGTGAATTTTCAATAAAGAAATATTTATGAAGGATACTCATGGGGTAAGAGGACCTTCCCCCCCCCTCCAAATCAGGGTATTTCTTTTTTTAAGGTATTTCTTCCCATGGTCCTCAGAAAAGCCCACAAAAAAGGGATGCCAAAGCTGCAATGCAAGTACAGTATAATGACATCAAGTCTTTTGAAGGTGCAGACACGTCGTCAACACACACGAGAGGAGAACTGCCCTGCTGCCTTTGTTTGTGACACAGCAGGAACAACATAACCATAATTTCAAGGATGTTTAAGCACAAAGGAGGCATCTGATAACCAGGAGACACGGGAGACACCGATACCAAGATCCAACTACAGCTCCCCTCAGCTGTGTCATACCTACCTTCCTGCCTAACTAGTTAGCAGTTGTGGAAGATGAGGCCAGACTGCTAGCATCAGGCACACAGTAGACACTCAATGCAGAGTTGATAAATACAGAAGTGAAAGGTTTTTAAGTAGCAAAGTAGTATGAGTGTGGTTTTCATTCCACTTTAGGTTGGAGAAGGTGAAAATACAGATATATTTGCATGAGCCTTAGGAATGCAATTTAAGGGAGATGCTGTCTGTTGACTTTTATCATCTCTGTGGACTGGCTTCTGAGGGACAGGGGATGCAGGTGGCCCTCTTTTGGTGGAGGGACATTATAAACAACAAAGAATAGAAGTAACACACACACACACACAGTGAGAGAGAGAGAGAGAGGGAGAGAGAGAGCTGAGCTCAGTTATACCAAGGTCAAAAGTGAGATGCTCAATGTGGTTATGAGTCAACCTTGGAGATTTGGAAAGCAGGTACTGTAGGGTAAAAGGGCCAGTCAAAGAAATACACTCTGACCCTGAAACCAGAGCCAAAGAAATACACCCTGGCCCTGAAATCAGAGATAAAGAAACACACTTTGGCCCTGAAATCAGAGCCAGTGAAAGAAACACACCCTGGTCCTGGAACCAGAGACAAAAGGTTAAAAAGGGTCAGTGAAAGCACTTTGGCTCTGAAACCAAAGCTAAAGAAATACACTCTGCCCCTGACCAACTCAGCACAAAACCAACCAATCCCTGAGCAAGAAAGTCAACCAATCTCTGAGCTTGTCCAAGCTCAGGGATAAAAATACAACCAATTCCCACCCTGAAAATCTTCACCCTGGAAAAGTTTTGCCCCTAAGAAGCCCTATATAACCCCTGTGCCTGTTCAATTGGCAACTGTTTTTTTTTCCCCACCCTGGCAGAGGAAGCCACTCTCCTGGATTCCTCTCGCCAATAAATTTCTTGAATGGATTTTGGGTGAAGACCTTCTTTCGCCAGACTGGAGCAGAACTGAGAAGCAGTGAACATCTTTGCTGAGAAACTCTCTTAGCAGGGTGAAGCAGAGCTGAGCTGTAACAGTTCTCTTGGAGAGGAGGAGGATTGCTCCATTCCTGTGGGGAAATCGCCCCCCACCAGAACACAGTTATAGGTATAGCTTGGATATCTTTCTTTTCAGAGCCATGGGTATCCAGGATACCTTCCCTTCAGTTATAGGAATAGCCTGGCTCCCGACAATCACTTTCTTTTGTGTCCTGCTGGTCCAGTTGGACAGTATATTGTCAGTAATTGAGGCGAGAGCAGTTTCTTTGCCCATATGGATAGCTTTTGCCATAAAGAAAGCAAACTCCAATTGGGGTTTCTTTGATGCCCATCATCTTTTCTGAAGTAGATTGGTGCTGTCAGGAACAGACATGTCTCATGAAAAGTCTAAGGTTATTAAACATATTAAGTGACATATTCTGTAGGTCTTTGAATCATTTGAAGACCATCTATCTATCTAAATATATCTCTGTATGACTTTGAAAACATACTTACTATGACTATAAGTTTGGCTATTATGCATGACTCAATCTGTACTTCTTAATTAAACATTACATTTTTAAATGAACTGCAGAGACATAATACCCCAAACAAGAGTAGAAATATACTTACAGTATAACAAAATTATCTTTAAATTTGTATCAACATACAAAATCCATAACAATGTTAAATATTTAAGACTAGTAGTTGCGGGCTGGAGAGATGGCTCAGAGGTTAAGAGCACTGACTGTTCTTCCAGAGGTCCTGAGTTCAATTCCCAACAACCACATGGTGGCTCACAACCATCTGTAAGGAGATCTGGTGGCAAGCATACATGGAGGTTGAACACTGTGTACATAATAAATAAATAATTCTTTAAAAAAAAAAGACTAGTAGTTGCTTTGTGAGTTTAAAAGTAGATTCAATAATCTACCCTTATATCCTATCGTTTCTATACCCCACATTTTTCTTTTCAGAAAGAGATCCTTGAATATAACCTCCTTTGTTCAGTTTTTTCCTGACCACTACCAATAACAACGTTTAACCAACCCTCCTCAAATGGTAATAAATATTCATATACCATCTTTTGGGAATGTGGGCATCATTCTCTAAATGACTTCCTGTTGTTTGGGGACACTGGTAATATTTGGGAGAACCTTGAGAAAATCAGGACAATTGTTAGGTCTTCGGTGGAATAGTTTATGAGACTGGACCTTCTCAGACAGCAGCCTTGAAACTGTTCTGGATGCTAGATCACTTGGGCCATCCGTTTTCATTGGTGTCTGGTCCCCTTGTTCTGAAAATATACAAAGTTTTAAGGGTAACATACATTACAAGTATGGAATATGTGGTATGTACAAGTCTGTTAAAGATGATTTTTTGTTTTATGTTTGAGCAGGCAAAATATATGTAATATGTTTTGTAGTTCCTCTAGGTTTATTTCTTTATGTTTGTAGCCAGAATTTTCAGGGGAAGTCTTTCTCAATCAAGCCTGATGATCTGTAACTTTGAATTCACAGCCTTTTATTTTCTGTGGAAATAAAAGTAGAACGTCTTTCCAAAAGTAACATATCTTTTGACTTCCATTTTGAAGTCAAGACATTTTTAAAATATATAGGTTGGTTTAATCTAGCAGCATTTATAATCAAATGTCTCTATTGCTTCTTCCTTAGCAGTCAAAAAATTCATAGACAACACAATAACATACAGTATCCAGATTGTGTATTTTACGTATTTATGTGGGTTTTTAAAGATTTATTTATATTTATTATGTATATAGTGTTCTGCCTGCATGTATGCCTGTGCCTGCATGCCAGAAGAGAACACCAGAACTCATAGATGGGTTCGAGCCACCATGTGGTTGCTAGGAATTGAACTTAGAACCTTTGGAAGAACAGTCAGTGCTCTTAACCTCTGAGCCATCTCTCCAGTTCCACATTGAGCACCCTTTGTTGGCAGATGTTTCTTTCCTGCCAGCAGCTCCAAATAAACACATTGAAGCTTATATTAATTATAAATGCTTGGCCAATAACCTCAGGCTTGTTACTAGCTAACTTGTATATTTGAAATTAACCCATATTTCTTATGTATACTTTGCCATGTGGCTTTCTTCAGTATGGCATGCCCATCTTGCTTCCCTCTGCGCCTGCTGGCAACTCCTCGGACTCTGCTCTTTTCCTTCTCCGCGTTCTCAGTTTTGCTCTTCCTTCTAACCTTATTCTGTCCAGCTATTGGCCAGTCAACTTCTTTATGAAACCAATCACAGTGACATATATTCACACAGTATAAAGGAATAGTCCACAAGCTATGCTGTCACCCACCTAGGGATACCAGAAGCTACCAGCACCTAGAAGAAACAAAGAAAGACTTTCCCTTCAAGACTTCAGAGGAGTGTGACCCCTGGTTTGACTCCCAGAATATTGAGAGCATAAATTTCCCATTGTGTTAAGCCTCCCAGCCTTGGTATTTATAGGAGCAGCCGGGAAAACCTAATCCAGGAACCCAAGAGGTTGATGAGGGGAGGTCAAAAGTCAATCTAGGAGAGGAGCCCTAGGCAGGAGACCAAGGGAGGGCCCCTGGACTGAAGACTGGCAGCCTGGAGGAGGGATAACAGGTTTAGGGGCAGCTGAAAGAACAAGGATAAGTTTATAAGCAAGTAGTGTCAAGTTTAAGGTGAAGATTTCAGAGCTGGAGAGGGTCTCAGTGATTGCAGGGGAAGTCAGCTGGGTGTCCCTTAGAGGAGAAAGGTTAACTGAGACAAGATTCACCTGCAAGGCAATTGCCCCTCCTTGGAGCCTGCAATTTAAATGCTAGGATTAAGAGAAGCCCTTGTGATGGGGGAAGCCCCATAGCTCTCTCCCTCGTGTGGCATTTCATATACTACCTATGAGTTTGTGTTCTGGGGAGGAGGGTGAGTAGGATGTGGGAACAGGGTGCTCCCATCGCAGTCTGAGGAGGGCAGAGCTCTCCAGGCCTGGGCCAGGCTTTCAGAGGGAGGCCTCCCAGCTCTGGTGGTTTTCCAAAAAGCTTCCTTCTCTGGGGATCCTTGGGAACTAGGTACACTCTGAAACGGTGGGGTAAAGCTGGGCCATTTCCATGAGGAAATTCGGAAGGAAAAACCCCAAACAGAATCTCAAGGCAATTAAGGGCCATCCCCAAGCAGCTCGAGCCCAGACAAACTCTCCTCAGTTGCCCGGGGGCCAGGAATTACTCAATTAAACAGCAAAGGCCCGAAGGGAGTTGAGGGAACAGTGTCTCTTCCACTTCAGTCTCCGGCTCTGCTTGGATTCCTTTCACCCCACTTGCCCTCTACAGTAACTGTTCTCCCAGGCCTCACTGCTGTGCCTCCCAGTTGTCTAGAAGAGTCTCCCACCCTTGACCAAGCTCTCCTGGTCCCTCTGGCTGCTTCTTAACACTTTATTCTGGAGTTTCCTGGCTGAGCTGCTGGGGAGCTGGCTCTCAGTTCTTTTTTTCCACTTCAAGGCAGCATCCCTTAAGATTTAAACAGTAGAGAGTCTGAGGAGAAGGAGGCAGGCCAGGGGGAAGCTACATTTCCTTCCTCACCCAGAGCCCCTGACATTCCCTCTCCTGCTGTCTCGCTGTCTCTCTCTCTCACTCTCACACCTCGGCGTGAGGACCAGCTAAGAGCTCTTCCAAGGATGGTGTTTTCCAGAACAGATTATATATTTAATCAGTGAAGGTGCCTTTCTCCAAGCAGATACATTCATCTCCTCTTGGTTTTGACATAGATGGGAGAGGCGGTTCCTCTCTCTCATTCTCCTTGCCTGGAATCCTGTTTATTCCTCTCCCACCAGCTTCCCAGTGCACAGCTAGGAACAGGAACTTGCAGCCAGCTCTCCCGGGTGGAGAAAGCCAGAGGCGGGTGAGAGATTGGGAACTTGGGTAGGCAAAGTGGTAGATATGTCAAAGAGTGGTGACAGTTTCTAGGTCAAAAACTGTCTGTGGTGATGTTGTGGTGGGGATATGCTGAGCTATCACTGATGAAATATTTATTGAGCTGTGGAAGAAAAAATTCCAGAGTGAAGCTAAAAAGCAATGACTACCTTAAGACACGGGTTCAGGCTCAACGGGTAAAGGCACTTGCTGCTAAACCAAACAACCTGAGTTCCATCCACAGAACCCACATAATGGAAGAAGAGAACCAACTCCCAAGCTGTCCTCTGACTTCCACATGGGTGCTCCCATGTATACACACATGAACTCAAATAAAAATAAGTAAGCAGATAAATATAAAACCATACAGGGATTTAAGTCTTTACGCCATTGTTATGCTGTGCAAGGGTTGCAAGCCCTGTGCCCTCTCTGAGTGCTAGCTTATAGGCCCTTGCATCAGAGCTAGGAGAGAGAACCTTTAATGGGACCCTGAATATTGAAGATGGAAAATTGGACCTGCAGATGCAAAGATGTTACCAAGTTTCACTCTCAGGTAAACAGAGGCAGAGACCGCATCAAGAGCCAGTCTCTGGTCCCTGGCCACTGTCCTGACTATTCGCTGGTTTATTTGGAAGGAGTTGGACCTATCTGACCAGCAACAAAGCCATGGGCCTTACTTTCAAGTAGCTACAGGAGGGCAGCTTCAGATGAACGTGTAGAGGAATGATCCGACCCAGTTGCCGGGACTGCTCAGCTGGGGATATGAAGGCAGCTGGATACAGGGGCCACTTGCACACTATGTCAAGGCTGAGGTACTCAACAGGGAATGTTGAGACAGCTTGTGAGTGACTGACAGCAGGAAGCTGTTGTCACTCCTTGGCCCACGCAGAGATGGTGTTCTCAGGACCTAGTAAGAGCAGGAGCTAGGCAAGAGGCTGCTCAGAAGGATCTGTAGTCATACAACCAAAGCAGAGAAGGGAGCAGAATCAACACCCTGAAGTCTCTGAGCTCCTTTGGAAGTTTACTGTTAATCTAATCCAAACTAGAAACCAGAATACAAGAGTGCCCTGAGATGCCATCTATGGAGACCAGTCTCCAGCTGCATGGGCTCAGCAGAAAATAGACACTGAACTTAAAGATGGATGTTGTGCTGGGAGCAAAGTAAAATCTCACGGCTGGTCCAGGGAGCTATAGTTAGTAAACCCCAATAGGAAGCGCCAAGTCTTCAGGAGCCAGTAGCTGATATGATTCCTGAGTCTACTACTTCCTGGCTCTTTAATCTTGCCTATTTACCTGTTATTTATTTAGTTAATTTGTGGAGTAGTTATGAGCATTAATCAAGATGCCCTATGGGCAAGTGCCAACCGCACGCTAGGTACTGATAAGGGTTGGTTTACCTTCCTTCAGCATCTCCCTTTAAGCTCTGCAGAATTGACATGTTGGGATAGGAAGGAATGGGAGAAATAAATGGGCTTCAGATCATGGACTCCTCAGCTACCACCTGCCCCAGGAAGTCACTCGTCCTCTCTCATTCTGTTTTCTTAATGGTAGAAAGAGAATGGCTGCCCCACATGTTGTGAAGTTTACTAAGGTTCAAGGAATGGTACATAGAAGAATGAGAGATTCATGGTAAATAGAACCTGGAGTCACAATGAGTTCAAATCACGCATCCCTACTTGCTAAGCAAGAGATCTTGGACACTTCTCCTGGAACTGTGAGAATGAAATGAAGTAATAGATACAGACATGTCAGACATAAATACGGCTCTCAAAAGTTTGTTACTGCTGTTGTTGCTATCAGTTCTGTAGTATTTCTTGTGTCTCTTTCCCAAGTCAGGCATCCAACCCTTCGTCCCAAGCCCAGACTCTTCACTGGAGAAAGGCAAGAAGCAAGATGTTAGGCTTCTCTCTAAGGCTAGAGAGAAAGGAGAGAGACAGCTCACCCAGAAGTGATGGGCTCAAGGCATGGGGGTGATGCCACCTATTGATTGACACCATTGCCTAGCATAGGCATGGGGACACTTGACCTTTGATTCACCGTCCACCAGCCACCCACACAATGGAGAAGACTATCCTCCAGCTTGTCCATAGCCACCCTGGATAGCCTCCTGCCTTGTTGAGATTTTGGCTGAAAGCATAGAGGAAGTACACAGTATAGCCAGACCTGACATTGTGTTCTCCCTAGCAAAAAAATTTACTGAATATTTACTATGTCCTCAAATCAATTTGAACAATATATTGAAATTAGCCAAATTGAAACAGTGACATTAGTAATATTAGGGGCTGAAGTCCAGAGAAGTTAGGGAATGTGGCCAACACCACATAGAAGACGGCAATTGGCAGAGTCCACATTTGAAATCAGGTCTAGTTGTTCTCAAAGCCCAGGCTTGAGCAGTCATGCCAGCTGGCTTCCTGGAAGGTGGGCCCACATGTTAAATTTCAGGGAAGGGGAAAATGGATGGGGAGCCAGAATCAACCTGCAGTCATAGATCATCTCTCTGGGAGGACTGGTTACTGAAGATCTCTGGGGATCGTCCCCTCTGACACTCTATGAGCCAGATCTAGACTGTTGGGCTCCTGGACAAGGCAGTGACTATTGTCCCTTTCCAGGCTCAAGAGAATGATTCATTTTCTCCTTCCTACTATAGTATCCAAAGACCCTAGTCGCTCTGAGCTGTAGAAAGCAACACAGCTGATGGTGTAGTGTGCTCCTCTTCCCAAGGTATGACTCTGTGGGTAACTGGAGAGCAATGGAAGACTCTCAGACAGCAATGGGGGAAGCTTTTCCTTACATCACAGTGCCTGGGTGCTTCTGAACCATGACTCTGCCAGCCTACAGCTGGGCCTGTGGTCTCAAAGTGCTCTGGATAGTGACAGCTGAGCTCCCATAGTCTCACTTGGCCTTCATAGCATGGGGGCAGTTCTTGGGACCTCCAAAGCCAGGACAATAGGTAACAACAAGATAAAAGGCTCCCACCATGGGGTTGCATGGCAGGGCATCACTGAACCCTGGAAGTCCCTTGTAACTGGATCCCAGGGACAAACTAGTTCTTTTGGTTTCTTCACAGGTTGGAGAGCTCACTGCAGTGTAAACCCTACCTAGACTGAATCACATGGCATCATGCCCTAGACCACATCATGCTCAGACCACAGAGGGGGATATTTCTGTCCACAAAAATATATCAAAGCCACGGCAAGCTAACCAAACCTTTCTTTGGAATTAATGCGTACTCCAAGGGAAAGGCAGCAGTTGGGACCCAGTGTGCTTACATAGCATCTACCGTGACCCCTTCACACTGCAAACATAAACCCTCGAGATCTTCACAGCCACATCTTGTCACAATACAGACCAGGGGATGAGCAGAGAGAGGTTGAATCACTTTCCCGAGGACCCCCAGCACCGGACGCAGCACTGGTAAGTGGGGATGACCCAGGTCATATGGTTTGACGTCTGTGCTCTTAACCCACAGGTTGTCACTGCCTTGCCCTCATGTCTTACACCTTCTTGCTGAAATGTAATTTGGGAAAACGAGCACTGCTGTGCCTACAGTGTTGTGCTCAGTAGTTAAAGAGCAGCGCATTTGCAGCATGATCCTATGTGTCACTGTTAGATTATAAACCACATAGAAACTCATTCAGCCACACTTATTGAGTGTCTGCCAAGAGCCAGACACTGCTGTAACTGTTTTTTTGCATATTCTAGGTCAATTTTCTTCTTGCAACAGCCTTGGGAAATAGGTGGCAATTTCCCCTGTGCACTGGAGGAGAGAAAAGAGAGAGAATCGCTCCACCAGTAGCTTGTGGGACTAAGCTTTGGATATCTCGTCTACCACCAAGTTACGATTTTCACTTTAAAGATTAACAGCAATACTGTTGGTACTGATTAGGTAGGATGGTGGCAAGCTGAAAGGAGTATCTATCTTTTGCTTTTGTTTGCTTTTTGAAGTTGGGGACAGGGTCTGTTGTAGCCCAGGTTGGCCTAGAACTGTGTTGCTAAGTTCCTGCTGCTTCAACCTCCCAAATGCTTTGATTACAGACCTCTGTCCTATGCCTGGTTTGTTTTTGTTGTGAGGTCTATTTTACATTTCTTTCTTTTTCTCTTCTCCTTTCCTTCCCTCCCCTCTCCCTTCCTTCCCCTCTCCTTTCCTTCCTTCCTTTCATTTTTTTCTTAGATGAGTGTCTTTCCTCCTAATGTTAAAAAGCATGGATCATGGGCTTTGGATTTAGTTTGAGTTCAAGTTTTCTGGCACTGTTAAGTGTGTAAAGTTGGGCAAACTCTTCAAACCTCTGAACCCCAGTCTCCTTACCTATAAAATGGGAGCCATACTACCTAACCCCACCAGATCTAAATTAAATGAGAATTACCTTAAATGGATACAGAAAGTGTCAAATGTTGACCCTGGTCCCATCCACCCTCTCAGCAACAGTAGCTTTTCTGCATGTAAAGCCACATGGCAGGAGTTCAGTGCATATGAGTGGGTGTGATGGGTTTTGTACAGTTACTCTATCATACAACCCCATTTCCACTTCTCCGTGTCCTTGGGAGACAGACATTCCCATTTCAGGGACAAATACCCACACAAAATAATTGTCAGAGCAGAATCCCAGATGTTGTGCCACACGACTCTCTAGGGCCTTCTCCATCTTCTCTCGGTGATGCTTTGGGACATTTGAGGGAAGTTGGAGATTCAGGATAGGACAGATGCCCAGAGATGCCTTGTGAGCAGAAGGATTAGCTGGATGTGGCATGTGCTTAGAATTCTAGCCCTTGGAAAGCTGGGACAGGAAGATCACGAGTTCAAGGCTAACATGAGCTACATAGTAAGTTCCAAGCTAGCCTGGGTTAAAAATCACAAGATGGTGTCAACAAACAAACAAATACATACATATTTTTAAAAGTTCTGTGGGTGTGTGTCATTTGCATGTTATATGTGTATGTGTGTAATGAGCATGTTAAAGTGCAGGCCCACGTGTGGTGGCCAGAGGACAACCTTGAGTTGTTGTCCCTCTCTGCCTTCCACGTTGTTTAAGATAGAGTCTCACAAAATAAATATTAAAAAAAAAAGAAACCATCTCTTCTTTGGGCTGGAGAGATGGCTCAGTGATTAAGAGCATTGCCTGCTCTTCCAAAGGTCCTGAGTTCAATTCCCAGCAACCACCTGGTGGCTCACAACCATCTGTAATGAGGTCTGGTGCCCTCTTCTGGCCTGCAGGCATACACACAGACAGAATATTGTATACAAAATAAATATTAAAAAAAAGATAGAGTCTCTTTGTTGCTTGCTGCTGTGGACACTGGACAAGCTGGCCCTTGAGATCACAAGGGTTCCCCTGTCTCTGCCTCCCATCTAGTTATTGGAGCACTGGGATTACAGGTGTAGACTACCATGTCTGGTAGGCCTTAATCTCACACAGCAAGGACTTTACTCAGGCAGCCATCACCCCACACTTATAACAATAATAGCAAATCTGTTTAGCTGTGGCCAAGCCTGCCTCAGACGGCCTTCGATTTGGCTGCTACATCCTGGCTTGCTTAGGAAAGTCCTAGGTCTGTAGCTGAGTAAGACACTCTGTGCCTGCAATCTGGCTGTTCAGGTCAGTATGTGGTGGTTCTGGTGAAGCCTCATTAGTTGAAATTGGTTGGACAGCCTGCCTGTCCCCACCCCATTGTGAGGAGATGAAATCCTGGGAGAGAAGAGACTCACGGCAAGCCTTAACTCCCTTCTCCCGATGAGGCCCTGCTGTGTTAGCTTGGTGAGGCCGACTTCACTTGTTCGCCACAGCCTGGTCTCTCTAACTTGCTGCTTCCTCTTCTTCACCCGAGCTTATTTTCTACCATCTGAGTGCTAACCTTAGGGTCCTGCATCTCCTCTTTCCACCTCTCAGGGGTCTTGGGCTCCCTCATCTCCCTTCTTAGAAAATCACAGAGGCTGGAGAGATGGCTCAGAGGTTAAGACCACCGACTGCTCTTACAAAGGCTCCGGATTCAATTCCCAGCACCCACATGGCAGTTCACAAATGTCTGCAACTCCATTTCCAGAGGACCAGACACCCTCACACAGACCTACATGCAGGCAAAACACTTATGTTTATAAAATAAAAATAACTAAAATTAAAAAAAAGAAAATCATAGCACACATGAACATATTAGGGCTCTAAGAAATCTGTTTTAGTTGATTAGGATAGATTGGGTCTCTCTATCCTTCAATACCTACTGATACTCTGCATAGAATACTCTTTGAAACGTTCTAATGAAAGAGAACAGAAGTTCTCTTGCCTAATGGAACCCAAGCTTCACAAACCCCTTAAGGAGCCTCCACTTGCAAGGAATCAATAAGGAGACATTAAAACTTACCTTGGGCAAGGGCTTATGGGAGAATGTGGGAGGCACAGAACTGTACTTAGCCCAAGCCTGCTTTTAAGGAATGCACGGCAGCTGGGGGAGGGGCGGTAAAACACGCCCACATAATTGTAGTTCAAGGAGACTGGGTGTGGTTCAAAGCAGAGGGACAGTGTGTGGAGGGTACCAACCAGGGCTCTAGGAGGTGCCCCAGGGAGGGGTCAAGGGAAGAGAAAAAGAGTTGGTTAGTGAGTTGGTGATAGCTCTGGCACCATGGGTGTTCTTTCAAAGAAGAGGGAACACAGCCCGGCTTGGAACCACATAAAGCAATCCTGAGTGTGGCTGAGAACCCAGCCAGGTACACCATCAGGTGTGGAGGAGGAGGCTTGGCAGGGCCCCGACTGAGCAAGCGGTGGAGGAGCAGCCACTCTCAAAGCCCTGCACAGAAGGAGCATCCATGAATAAAGTGCTTTGGCTGTTGGGCTTCTCATGGGGATGGGGGAGGCCGTGGGAGGTGGGTCTCAAGAGAGCAGTCCAAAGATGGGAGAGAGCACACCGGCCCCAGTTTTGAAGCCTCTGACTCCAGATTCAGAAAGGGCACAGTGAGCATGGAAAAGCAGTCTCCACAAATTGCCTGAGACTCTCTGCAAGCTAGAAAGCAACAAAGACTAAAACAATAGCAAAGAAACCAAAGCGTGAGCTCAGCTTCATCCCGTGAGCTGGATGCTGAGGCATGCAGCACCAGCCCCTTGAAAGAGACCACACTGGCTGTGCCTGGGTCTTTGCCTTTCCATCGAGGGTACCTATGGGAAACAACTGCCTTCTGTAGCAGATGGCTCATCAAGAGTATTTGATAGCCTACCCACTGTGGGTCCTGAATGCATTTTCTCATCTTTCTAAGATGGAAGCAAGCTTCCCAAGTCTTCCGTCCATCTAAGCAGCTAGTCCAAATGAGCCCATTAGGGTGCTGGGTGCACGGTAAGGAAACTAGCATCATGAAACCTCACACGGGACTTCAATAGGACTGAGAGGGAACTGTCAAAACTCTCCTGCCGGCACTAGGAAGGGAAGGAATGTTGGACAGAGGTGGTTCCTGAGCAGGTGGGAGAGGTGATGCAGAGTAAGGGACTCACTTCTTAGGCAGAACAGACATGGGGAACTTGGAAAGTATTTGTAGGCGCTGTGAATGAACTTGGTTGTGTCAGGAAGACTAGGCTTCCAAATGACTATCAGGTGTCCCAAATGAAAAAGGGAAAGTGGTCACCCTGGGCTACTTATAGGAGAAGAAGGAACAGAGACATGCCTTCCCAGTCATGCTAAGGCATCTGGCCTCTTGGGAGCCACTGAGGACCCTCTGGCAGATATACAGATAGGAGACTGTTAACTGTGTGCTTCAGTAAAGGTTCTCTGGGAGTCCCGCTGAGGGGTAGGGGCTGTGAGTAAAGCCTGGATGTGGGGCTTGACGAAAGCTTCAGTGTAGAGAGAGAGCGGGGTGGCCTTTGAACAAGGAGCAAAGTCTGAGTTTATGGAAAGTCCAGGCCTGCACGCGGGAGGCTCCACGCTGCATGGTCACTCCTGTAATGCCCTCTCACCAGCCAACTCTGTCTCCCAGAGAAAGAATGGAAGCCAGTTTTCCCCACAGCAGAAGATAACAGAGAGTAAGAGGGGATAGAAAGAAAGGAATCAGTGTGGATCTACCCCTACCCAACCCCCAGTGGGTAAGCGGGAGTCTGGAGGAAAGAAGAAACTCCATGGATTTGGGTATTGGCTCTGGAGCTCTAGTAAGGCAGTCCCAGGCCATGGGTCCTAAGGAAAACAAAAATGGAGACTCATGTCTACTGCTCATGTTCTCCTAAGAGAAAGTGACTGCCTGTCTGATCGCTTGGTTCTGCTCATCTAAACAGGTAAAGAGGTGTTCTAGAGCCACAGTGATGCTGGGGAGGAGTGCAGGGGTCGCAGACACCAAACATTTAGACAGTCTGGGCGTGGACCAGGCAAGCAGCGTTAGACAGTCTAGGCAGAGGATGCTGGGAAGGAGTGCAGGGGTAGCATTTAGACAGTCTGGGCGTGAACCACCCAAGCAGCATTAGACAGTCATCTAGGCAGAGGACAGGAGAGTGGCAGGTACAGTTACCTTTCCCATCCTCGAGCTGTGACACCTTCCCGGAGCATCCTTCAGAAAACTAGCACGTCAGCCACGCCTCAGTGGCTCAGACATTCCTTCCAGCAAAGAAACTATGAGCAATGTCCAGAGGTCAAAGGCAGAGGATGGAGGGTACAAGTCCACTTTAGGGCTTAAGAATTTATTCCATGAAGACCCAGTAAGCTCTTCTGGCTGCCCACTGCTCCACCCCAGTCTCTCTTCTCCATGTTAATCTGCCACAGAATTCCTCAGGAGGATATGAAAATTCCAGAGACCAAGGCCAAAGCACGCGCAAACCTAAGGGTAAAGCCAGACTACCATCTAGCAGGGCTTTCCTGTAGGGCCGAGAACAATGACAGGCAAATAACGAGCTGTGGCTCATACCCTACCCTCCTTCCACGGGACTGTGCACCTACTCTGTACAGTCCAAGAATCACTAGCCACAGGCAGCGATCTGGGTTTACCTTAATTAAAATGGAATATGATATAATTCAGTTCCCAAGTCACTCTAGCCACACCTGAGGTACTTCATAGCCACATGTGGCTAGTGGTTTCCGTATAGGGCATTATAGGTAGAGGGATTCTTATCACAGCGGAAAGTGCTGCTGACTAGGTCTGTAGCACCCAAAAGAACAAACACACTAAAATCAATCTGTCTTTTACACCAAGTGTAGAATGGACTTTGCTCCTGGCTGTTTTTGTTTTCTCCCTTAAAGCTCTCCACCTTTCTTTATGCCCCTCCTCCTAGGCCCTGGCCCCTCCTACATAGGTGAGTGACAGGAGAATCACCCACAGTCACTGCAGTGTGGATTATGGGTTCTTGTTTGGTGCCTTCTTTCCTACCTGGTGACCTAGTTGCCTCTAGGCCTCTCTGAGGCTTCCCCGCCCCCCTCCTCCCCCCCAGTCCAAAGCTTTCCCTGAGTGATCGGCTGAAGCAAGGAAGTGGGCGCCACTAGGGCTACCAGGGAGGATGGTATTCAAAGCCTTTCCTGACTTATCTGTTTAGTTCCTGCTGTCTACGGCCATACCACCCTGAACGGGCCCGATCTCGTCTGTTTAGTTCCTGTTGCTTCTTTTTTTTTTTAATTTTTTTAAAATAGTTATTTATTTATTATGTATACAATATTCTGTCTGTGTATATGCCTGCAGGCCAGAAGAGGGCACCAGACCCCCATTACAGATGGTTGTGAGCCACCATGTGGTTTCTGGGAATTGAACTCAGGACCTTTGGAAGAGCAGGCAATGCTCTTAACCTCTGAGCCATCTCTCCAGCCCCTCCTCTTGCTTCTTTGCAACCACCTATCAACAAATGATCTGCATGCTCTAGACCTGTGGCAGAGACTGCTAACTAGTCGCCGTCCATTCCCATCTTCCTCCCGACACACAGACATGCTTGGTTTCCTAGTCTCTTTCCAATTTGATTGTGTTCACTGTACAGAGTGCTGAACAGAGGAACGAGGTGATGCGTTCTACTTCCAGTTCTATGCACGAAAACACCCAGCAGTTGGCCCCACATTTTCCCCCACCTGCAAATTATTGAACTGCATGGCAGTCTTGATTGGAGATGGCCAAACATGGCCACTTGAATCCCCAGGTAGAACTCGTCTGCCTCAGTCTTCTGGGTGAAAAAAACAAAACTTTCGTTTCGCTGTACTTCCAGGTCATCCATATATATCATCTCTTAGTCTGCAGATTGCTCTGGATAATCTCACTTAGATCCTAAAGCCAGAAAAGGCTCAATCCCTATGGGCTGGTTAATGGCTGCACAAGCCCCTTCCTTGGTGCCTTTGGAGAAAGGAGTCAGAATTTCAGAAGAGACCAGCCTGCTTCTTTTACATCATCTCAGCCTCCCCGTCCCAACAGCTTGCAGATAGAAATATCTGTGCCAGTAAGGTTTTGAGTTAAGGTGCAGAAATTCTAGTTGATGCTCACAAACGACCCTTCTTGCTTTGCAAAAGACTCCCATGGCACTATAGAAAGAGGCTTCTTCCTCCGTACTGCGGTAACTTTCTGCTGCCCTCCCCAGGATAAACAGGGTTCAATCTCCCCTATCTGTGTTCAGGGGCCCCACATCCTTAGGCTTTTACTGTTCTTGATTCCTCCTGGTTAGAGTTTTCAGTAATTCCCATGCCCCATCAAGAGACATCTCAGTCTCAACTACATTAGAAGTGTTCTTAAACTGCCTAAGAGGCTTAGTCAAGTGCTCATCAGACCGTAAAAGAACAGCTGCCTCCTTCCTTGAGCCTGATGCCTGGATTATTCATATTTTTTTTTTTGGCTTTTAGATCCTCCTTTCAGATCCAGGCAGATACCGCTCCTTCCACAGCCACTTTATATTGTAATTTCCCTCTGACCTCTTCCTCCCGACACCCAACCATTTTCTTGGTTTCGAATGATGAGTCTCTTCTATCGGCTCTTTCATCCTGAGCATCTGGGGTGCTGCTCCAGGCTTCTCTCCTTGCTCAGTCTTCTCCCACGTCCAAGAAGCCTTACACTCATTTTATTGGCTCTGCTCTGTGTTTCTGAACTTTCTTTAAAACACCTCCTTCATTTTTGTGTACCTCTGTTCCACCATTGCCCAGGACACTAGCAACGCTGGTCTTCTGTAGTGTCCCTGAGTCTCCAAGTCTCCCAGGGTACCTCTTATTTTCCTCATTGTGGCTATCTGCCTTATCAAGTATACAAACAGGTCCTAGAAAACTCACTGTTGACTGAATATATGATATGTGCCAGGGACTGTGTAAATGCTGTGCCTGGGTTTTTCCATTTCATTTATTTCCTCAGAACAATCCCATGATGGTACATATTGTCATCCCATTGCCCAGTGAGTATGCTGAAGGACAAGGATTAAGTCACTTGCCTAGAGCCCGGAGTCAAAGGAAACAGGCATTTCAACCTGGTCTTTACGCTCAGCTCACTCTGCATTGCACACACCTCAAGTCAACAGGCATTTACCAGGATCCCACTGTATGCAATGCCCTGCAGTGACAGTTCCATGGAAAGAAAATAAAGAGAATTCGAATAAGATTCTGTACATGCCCCCAAAAGAGCTTCTGCATCGTGTAGGAAATAGACACACAGAGGTAATGCATGGAAAATGAAAGTGAAAAGCGTAACCACCGTGTTCTTAGGAGATATGTTAACTAGTAACGCAGGAGACGCAAAGCTCCCCGCAGAAGACTGACGTATTCTAAACAGAACTGGGCCATACTTGCCGCCCCAGAACTTGATGCTAAGGCAGAGGAATGGTGAGTTTGAGGTCAGCCTAGAAGAGATCCTGCCTCATAAAACAAACAAACTGAAGATGGCTTAGAAGCTCGTTTCTGGGTAAGCTCCTGCAGTTATCACAGGAAAGCAAGAATATGGCATTTTAATGTTCAGCTCATGAGTGTAGGGGATGAAGAAAGCCTTGCGTGAGTGAGATCCTGAATGAATGTGGGCATTGCCTTGTCCAGGACCCGAGAGCCTCAGACCCTCAGAGGAGCGGAAAAGCCGTCCCCCAGGCATGAAGCTCAGAGGGAAATGAGAAAGCCTTTCTTTGGTGCATGCATGGGTGCTGAAAGCATGTGCAGAAAATGTGTAGCTTCCTGTACCACCACCGCCAAAGGCCTGAGGACCGTTGCCCTATGGAGACTGTGCCTACCAAGAGTAGCTAAACCTTCCTCCTTCATCCAGCTGTGTACCGGAAATCCTGTTTCGTTGTTTATCTGTATATAATAATACCGCCTCCTTGTTCAGCTGTATGCAAAAGCCCCACCTCAAAGTTCAATTCTATATAATAAACATACTGAGCTTCCGGGGTGCTGCAGTTTCTCTAGCAGAGAGCCCAGACTGCCCAATCCCTTTCTTATGTGTGTCTGTCTCTGTGTGCCTTTTCTTCATTCCCTGGACACTCCAGTCAGGTTCAAGTCCTTGAAGCTGTGCATAGACCAGGCACTTGAGCTTTGCCTTAAGCTTGAATGATAGCCTAACCTTTCAGAGCCTTAGTTTCTTTATCTGCAAAATGTGGGATATATACTACCTGCCTCATAGGAATATTTTTGTTAGGTGAGATCATATATAAAAATAAGAAACTGAGAGCAACCAGCATATTGTAAATGTTCAGGTATTATTCTCATAAATTTTTTTGCAATGAAGTTCCACATTTTACACCATAAAAAATAGAATATTGAATATCCTCCCACAGGCATGTGACTTTATATGGGTTAAGTCACTCAATTCTCAGAGCAAAGTTGTATGCTTTGTTTGATGTGGGTGATTGTCATTGTTTTAAGAAATGCACATAACTTCTTCAAGGTGACCTGATTGGGAGAATGAAAGGCTTTACCAGGGTTCCAGTGCTGTCCCTCCACCTGCCTATGCAAGGCCAGCATTTTGCTTCTTTGTAAGTCACCAAGAAGTCCTGGAGTGACTAAGCAGAAATGGAGACATCAAGTGCCAGTCTGAAATGTACAAGAGGAGTCTGTGGATGACACTAGGGCCACTGGCCACTTGTCTGGCAATCCTATGAACAACCCAAACATCTGGTTTTCCCTAAATGTGTTTACATTTCTGTCAAAATCTAAGCATTTTGCATGGGTGGGGTTGGGATGTTGTCCATCTTTGCTACGAGACTATTGAAAGACATAGGGGTTAGCGCTCTCTTGGAATGGGTGCATTCCGGATGGGAATGGGCCTCAGCTCCAAGCTTCAGCAGCTGGGTGACTCTGGGTGTGCACTGATGGTTCATTCTTGGTCTTCTGTCTTCAAGCAAGGAAGATCATAATCACACCAGCCTCTGCTGGTCACAGAGGTCATTTGATTCAATAAGTCAACGACATTTATATATACTTTGCAGAGTCAGAATCGGGGATTTATGAGAGCTCCCTGCCCAATGGTGGAAAAACTATCCATCCCTCGCTGACAGCACACAGCTCCAGGGGACAGCTCCTGGGAGCCCTTGCAGCCCTCTGAGATTGAGTCTTTCCCACTCTTACGTACTTCGTATTTAGATTGCAAACCATAACATGTTTCATGGAGCCCAAGTAATCCTAGCAAGCTTCACCTGAATTCTTTGATGACACCCCCACAGCTGTCACCCAAGGCATCACACCTGATACTGAGTCACTGTTTACTGACTGACTGGATCAGTCATGGGGTACCTGCTCCCATCCATACTTGCTTTGCCCGCTGTATTCTGCCCCTACACCCTAATGGAACTCATTCCTTGCCAAGGCCATTTCAAATGGGAAACTTCCCAGACCATTGTTTCTTTTCAGGGATTCATCATTTCCCAGGTAGCTGAGGTTGGAGGTTTCAGGGCAAGGCCACAGAATGTGAGCTCTGGGTTCTTTTTCACTGCTTTGCCAGCCTTACTGTTCGCCCTCATCTTTCCTTGAAAAGCTTTGGCTGGAAACATGCCAAAAGGCCAAAGTTCCTGTTGCCTGGCCCTTTGCAGCATTCACACCGGTAAACCAGGGGCTTCCCTGGGGCCTGGTGACCGCCTCTGGGAAGCAGGCCAGAGCACCATCAATGTGCTCCCTCTTCAGCGGCTGTGGCAGTATGAGGCCTGCGTCAAATCCCAGAAAACAAGAGACCAGCCCAGTAACTGAGTCTCAGTAGGTATAGGGCACAGGACCTTCGAGGACAAGCTTTGCTTGTCCATAGAGGACTCTAAAGCACTAGGAGGTTAGAGGCTAGGATGTGGTCACAATGGGAGAGCACAGGCCTGCCAGGCCCTGCTTCCCAGCTTTTGGGTTATCTGTTCTAATCAACAGCTCCCAGTGCTTGCACTAGGACACTATGGAGACTGTCTTCCAGCCTCTTACCTTTTGGATCCTGCTGCTTGACTTCTCCACAAAAAAAAAGAAAGCTAAACAGTATATACTTGCTTCTAATTTCAGATTAAGACAGTTGTTCTCAACCTATGGGTCGTGACCCCTTAGGGTCAAACAACCCTTTCATGGGGGTCACATATCAGATACCCTGCATATCAAATATTTCCATTATGACTCATAACCATAGTTATGAATAGGGTCCCAGCACTAGGGAAGTTGAGAACCAGTGGGCTAAGAGGAACTGGGAAAATAAAACTTCATAAAGTAAATACCACTATTGTCGCCATCAGATGAAGACACTGATACCTGAGGCTTGAACACCTTGTGTCAGGCCTCACAACACACACGGCGGTGCTGGGATTCTAAATCTGGTGACTGTTGTTTATTAGATCATGTACCCAGCATCACGCACCTAATGCAGGACCTCTCGGTCTTAGAGTACATAGTGTGCCAGAGCTGGTCTGACTGGGAGAATTCCAGCTGTCTTACTTCTAAGGTTGCGTTACACAAGCACTGACCCGAGTCCAATGTGAGGATTTCATGAAGAGCATGCCCCAAAGGCCCAGACTCCTAAGCACTGGAGAGATCCAGCCAAATGTCCAAACGGTCTCAGAGAAAGATCCTAAAGGTAATGGAAATAGGATGGGAATAGTGGTTCCCTGAGCCTTGTTTTCATCTATTTTTTAATCAGTAAAGCTAAGGATTCCAATTAGTTCTCCAGGATTCTTGCCTCATTACCAAGTAATAAGTATGGAGCACTGTGCTTAGCCTTTTTATGTAGAAGCAGCCATGCCTGACTTCCCTCTGCTGACGTGGAAAGGGCAGCACAGTTCCTGCTGCCGGGTCTTCATGGAGAAAACACTCACAAGTTGGTTCTTTTAAAAAAAAAAACTCAAAATAGCTATACATATTTATGAGGTGTAATGTGACACTTGTAATACAAGTATAAAATGCTTATCGATTGGATTAAGGTAATTAGCATATATGTCACCTCAAACATTTATCACTTCTTTATGTTGGAAACATTCAAAATCCTTCCTTTTAGCTATTTTGAAATATACAATAAATTATTATAAATTATATTCTCACTACTATAATTACAGAACATTAGAACGTTTTCCACCCGCATAATACTACCCATTAGCCAACCCTTTCCTATCCTGTCCCCACGCCCCACCCCCAGCCTCTGGTAACCACTATTCTACTCTCATCTTCAAGAGGATCAACTTTTTAGCTTCCTCATATGAAAGCAGTATTTGTCTTTCTGTGCCTGGCGTGTTTCCCTTAATGTAATGTCTTCCGGGCTCACTTATATCAGCTAATCCTTGACTAGCCTTCGGATGGCCCTTCTAACTATCACAGAGTCCATAAGAAGATCTGGAGTCTCATTCCATCTCCAAGACCCCTCTCATTCCAGACCAGT
This sequence comes from Ondatra zibethicus, assembly GCA_004026605.1. Taxonomy (NCBI): domain Eukaryota; kingdom Metazoa; phylum Chordata; class Mammalia; order Rodentia; family Cricetidae; genus Ondatra; species Ondatra zibethicus. The sequence goes on from PVIU01001694.1 coordinate 122,223, forward strand.
CTAACTTACTAATTTCTCAGCTCTCAAAGTCTTTATGACTCGAGGGGCCAGAGACACATTCCCCCCAAATTCCCCACGTCTCTTTGTAGCAGGTTGCTATGTGTTTGGATGGAGAGGAGCCCACTGGCTCTACGTTAGCAGCTCTCCTGCAGGATGAGATCACTCGAAGGACTAATAGCCTAGTGGGTATCCCTCCTTCCTGTCCTGCTCCAGAGGTACGGGCCACAGATGTGAGTGCAGTACCTGATGTCCCACCAGGAAGGGCAGAAGGGGAGGAGACCCAGCAACAGTTGGACACAATGGGCATTTCTTCTGCTTCGTCTTTATAATGGCCCTTCCAGTTCTCAGAAGAGACAAATGAGGTCGGAAAATGACTGGCTCAAGGTTCCGTGGCATCTGGTTGGCAAGACTAAGAGAAGAAGCCAATCCACTCCAAGTCTGCCTACTAACCATTAAGAAATATGATCTGGCACTCACCTATTCACATCCATCCACTTAGCCCTCCCCCAAACTCCAAATGGAAGTTTCCTCCCAGCCTAAAGAGAGCCCTGCATGCTTCTGTAAACTCTCTTGAGGCAATCTGCTCCATCCATCAATACTTTGTAGGGTCTGGCCTCCCCTGTGCTGTAAAACCCAGCCTGAGGCCTGCTTGGTGACCTACTACTTAATTGTTTGCTGGAAGAATGCTCTCTAGCCTTCTTGTCCCAAACCTGAGCCATCCCACATGCGGTAGTGTCCCCCTGTAATCCCAGCGTTTCGAGGCAGGAGGACCATGAGTTCCAGACCAGCTTGGAGTACATAGTGAGAACTTGTCTTAAAAACCAAACAGGTGCTCCAGCAAGCTGCTTCAAGAAAAATAAACCAAATAAACCAAGCCCTGTTGTCTGTCTCATCCTTCCTTCTATAAATGGGGGTGACTTCTGTAAGTCCAGAAGCAAGAATGCTTCCGTAGCCTTGGCAAATGGTGTGGGAGGTCTCACTGTTCCTGTGGTGAACCCCAATGTGTCCACCCCGGCAATGCTGGCGCTTGGCAGGACCAAGTGACCCAGTTTCCCCCGCGGGGAAGCTAGGCAGTGGGCTGTGCAGCGTTTGGCATCTGCGTGTCTCTTCTGCCCTCTGCTGGTTGCTAGGCCGGAGGCGCGCCAAGGCTGGCAATCCCACGTGGGTCCACTGCGGGGAATTCACTCTCAGGCCTGTAAATGTTTGCTGAGTTAACTGAGTAAGTGGACTGTGTGCCGCTCTAGGATCTGGGGCCTGAAGCAGCCAGAGACAAGACTGCAGCTCTACACACTGGTTACATTCAGCCAAACCAGGCCGCGGTTCCTAGCCCACCTCCCGCTTTGCTTTCCTCATTTTTACCTTCCCCTCCCCCCACAAGCTCCTCCTCTTCCCTCCCTCCAGGTCTGGTGCCTTGCTAGAGAGAATAAGCCTTTCTCAAGTCTAGTCAACAAATTGCCCCACCATCTGTTGCCTTACCGGTTCCTCTGACCAGCCTCTTAAAACGATCTGAAGTTCCTTCTTGATTTCCTCTTTTCCTCTCAGAGCAGCTGCTTCAATTTTCTAGTGCTGTCTTCAAAAGAATACTCTTGGTTTTTACTGGATACTGAATCCTTCCCAGGCACATCTACGGGAAGTCCTGGTTCTTGCCCAGGTCATCTCTCAGAAGTTTAACTGTTCCAGACATACTTTTAGATCCTTGACTTCCACAGTCATTTCTCTGATGCTTCCGTTTCCCCAAACACATGTACAGCACCCACTTTGGGGCCTCTCTTCTTGAGAGATTTGCCTTGATAAAGAAATCTTGAAAACCAAAAAAGCCAGAGACAAGACTGCAGCTCTACACACTGGTTACATTCAGCCAAACCAGGCCGCGGTTCCTAGCCCACCTCCCGCTTTGCTTTCCTCATTTTTACCTTCCCCTCCCCCCACAAGCTCCTCCTCTTCCCTCCCTCCAGGTCTGGTGCCTTGCTAGACTCATTAAAGGACCTTATAGTGTCCTTATAGATTCTGTAAGTCTGAAGGACTTCCAAGGCTGTGACCCGTCTTGGTAACAGAATAGGAGAGGCTTTTAATTTCCGTATACAGTGCGTTTTCAATTAAGAATGTACAGGGCTCTTTCATAGGGAGTGAAAGTATTTTATACTGATTGTAGGGATGAGGAAAGTGAGAGCACAGAGAAGAAAATACTTCTATTGTGATTACATAGGAGGAGAAAGGCAGCGATGCTCACACCGGACCTTCCCATCCCCCAATCCTGGATGTTCACTTCAAAAACTCTGCCAATTCTGCATCTAGAGAATGCGAAAGAAGAGATACAAAGCCAAAATAAAGCAAAGAAAAAGAATCAAGCATCTATGTGCGGGTCTTTAACTTATTGTTCAAAACAACCACACAAGGCATAGGCTATTCTTCTTCCCATTCAACTTTCCACAGTTAGTATATCAAAACTCCATTTAGGGGCTGGGGAGATGGTGGGATCAGCAAAGCGCTTGCGGTGCAAACGTGAGAAGCTGAGTCTGGAGCCCCAGAGCCCAGGTAAAAGTCAGTCACTCCCAGCAGCATGTCTGTAAGGGTAGTGGGAGTGTGGGGGTGGGGAGAGTAGATATTTGGTGGATCCCTGGAGATCATTAGCCAGCCAGCCTAGGGGAATCAAGAAGCTCCAGCTTGTCTCCCATCAATTGCTATGATAAGTCACTCTGACCTTAAGAAACTTATGGAGAGAAGGGTTTATTTGGCTTACACTCCTAGTCAATAATCCACTATAGAGGGAAGTCAAGGCAGGGACCTGTTTTTTGTAGCATGACATCTGACCAGAGAACTCACTCACAGCAAAGGCAGGAACCATTGGAGGATGATGTTTGCTAGTTTGCTAGCTAACAGGTTCACGCTTCGTTAGCTTCTTACACAGCTTAAGACCACCTTCCCAGGAAATGGTGCTGTCCACCGCGGCCTGGCATTCACAATGAAGGCAATCTTCTTAGGCATACCCACATGCCAAGCTGACCTAGGGAATGCCTCAGTCAAGGCTTTCCTTCTCAGATGACCCTGGATTGTGTTTAGTTAATACCAAAGCTAACTAGGGCAGACATCCTGTCTCAAAAAATAAGCTGGACAACTCATATTGACTTCTGGCTTCCACATGTGCACACAAGTGCCCATACCCACATGGATATGTATATTACATAACACACATGCACGTGCGCGCGCGCACACACACACAGAATTTCTAGCGTGAAACCCTATGCATCTCAATTGCAGAGCTGACTCAAACTGTACCATGCTTGCCTGAGCTGGCACACCACATCTTTGTAGATCTCTCCATTAGCCTTTCATTTGGCACTGTGAGGGATCTAAAGGAGAGTTTCCTCGGGGAATAGGAGTGGGAGAATATCCTTCAAAAGCAGTCTAGTATGATTGTCAAGGGGTAGTCCAGAAGCTGGTTCAAATCCTGGCTCTGCTGAGTGACCTTGGACACATTTCCTCAACCTCTCTTCTCCCTCAGTTTCATCTGTAAAAGGAAGGTACCAACCTCACTTCATCCTTTGGTGGTGGTGTTGATTGAGACAGAGGGTTTGTTTTTTTTTTTTGTTTTTGTTTTGTTTTGTTTTTTTGTCTAGCCTAGGCTGGACACGAATTCTTGATCTTCCTGTCCTCATGACCTAAGTGTGACAGGCATGCACCACAGTATCTGGCTTTTTACTGTGACTTGAGTTAGCATTGCTATACCCAGGGAAGTAAATATTATACAACCTTTGGTCTTTTGACATAACAGTGACAAACTTTGGAAAGTTAAGTCAGGGGGTGGCCATCCTGTGGGGGCATATGGGAAGAACCCTAATATCCAGATGAAGACAGGGATTAGGGTGAGGTGGAGGAGAGAGGAAATAACGGCCGCAGGGTCTGAATGACTTGCTGTGGGACCTGGCCTGTAGTGGCATTTCAATTGTATTGTAATAAATAAAGACTGCCTGAAGACATGAGAGTAAAACAGCCCCACTGGCCAGCCTTACAGACCAGGTTATAGAAACACACACCTTTAATCCCAATAGCCACACTAGTTGCCATAGAAATCGGGTGGTGTATGCCTTTAATCCCAGTGGTACACATCTTTAGTCCCATCCTTAGAGAGGAATATAAAACAGGGGAGAGAGCTCTCAGACACAGTCTCATTCTGAGATTCCAGGAGGCAGGATCGCTATTTCCGACTGAGGTTGAAGTAAGGGCCAGTGGCTGGCTGCTTTGCTTTTCAGGTTGAACCCCAATTTCTGACCCTGAGTTTTTATTAATTGTGCTTCACTGACCTTTGTGTAAAGTCAGTTTATCTGAATCAGAAGGATTTTTCCGGAGCATATAATGCAACCAGGCAGCCAATCAAGCAGGCATTTCCCCAGAGGCCTCAGAAGACCAGGAGTTCTATGCTTCCCAAGAGGCCACACTGCACTGAAAGAATGACACTTGGGGGTGGGAATTGGGAAAACTCTGTGGCCTCTTGAGGAAAGTGTACAGCAGAGATATAGAACCTAGGTGCCACCACACTTGGCCTTCATTTGGTTTCCTATGCTGTTCTCAGGAACAACAAAAATCTGACTGAGCCCCAAGCTGATAGCACCCTGATAGTAATTGCCAAGACATATGGGGAATTCCCGCATACTAGATCTAGTTCTGAAAGCTTGGGTTGACTTATTTCATTTTTTATCATTGCTTTGACCATGGGGTTAGCCCCCTTTGCTCAAGGGAAAATGAACACACCAAGGTTCCAACACTTGACAACCACCATGCAGCAAGGGATATAAGTTGGAGGGTAAGAACCAACCTGACCAATTCTTCACCATGAGGGAAAGTTAGTCATTACTCTTAGTTCAAATATTATTAAGATTGTGCATTGAAAAATCTTTATCTATGGGCTGGAAAGATAGCTCAGCGGTTAAGAGCATTGCCTGCTCTTCCAAAGGTCCTGAGTTCAATTCCCAGCAACCACATGGTGGCTCACAACCATCTGTAATGAGGTCTGGTGCCCTCTTCTGGCCTGCAGTCATACACACAGACAGAATATTGTATACATAATAAATAAAAAATATTTTTTAAAAAAATCTTTATCTGAAATTTTAACTGGATATATAAAGTTTCAGAAAAGCGGATTTATTTCGTAGCGCGTGGAAATATTTTACCAGCATGACCAAAGGGTGCCATTTGTGATATTCTTTACTTCTCCAGCAGCTATTTAGAGCTTGCCCTGTGCTACACATTGTGTGGGGTCCTGGGATGCTACACAGGTGACACAGACTCAGATGTTGCCCCAGTGGAGCTTTGCCATCTGGTGAGGCTGGGAGATACTGGACAAATGCAGCAAGTGCTCTGAAGGAAACATCAAGAATGCTCTAGGAGAGCGTGGTGGGTACTAGGTTTTCTCTAGACCAGTGGAGAGTAGGGCACGCACGGGAAGAGAAGTACATCTCCATTCCTGGGAGAGCACGTTTGCCAAAAGTCATCTCTGAGTGAGTACAGACAATGAACATGGACTCCAATTTCACTCAGCGGATTGGGACTTAGCTCTGACTCCTGGGCCAAGCTCAGAGACTGCAGGCATAGAAAAGCTCCACCAAGAGACTGGGAGCCAGCATGCACAAGGCTCTCGGCTCAATCTTAAATATTAGATTTTAAAAAAGAGAGGGAAAATTTTTACCAAGAAACTTTGGAGTACCTGCTAAAAAGGGTAAAAATGCCCTCTCAGGTTCCAGATAACTGACACAAAGGGTATCCTCATTGAGGACCTTATCCTGACTGGCTTTCGTTAGAGAAGTAAGATGCCCTAAATGCTATAGTGTGCTTTAGCTTATAGCAAAGAGCCATTAGGAATCCTGTTTCTGGAACCAGACTGATACTTGGGGGTAAATTACTTAATCCCTGTGTTTACTCTATAAAATGGGTTAGCAATAAAAGCTATAGGGCTAAAGTAAGATGTAATTGAGATAACACAAACAAGCTTAAAATTATGCTGGACACACAGTAAGTGTCCAGTTGATGTTGAATTCTATAGCTTACACATTTTACCGTGATAAGTAATGATATTGAGATGAATCTGGATTTATCTCCAGATATAACATGGAAGAAGGGAGGGTGGCTTTGTAGTTGGGTAGTGGAGTACTTGGCTGGGATGTGTGAGGCCTTTGTATTGAAATATATGTGTGTGTGTGTGTGTTCACATTTTTCTAAACAAAACATTGTTTACATGATCCCCTCAACTTTCTTTCCTATATATTTACATTTGCATTCCTTCCTGTCTATTTACATTATCTAATTCTATAAGCCTTCAGGGAGAAAGGTCACAGATATGAAATTTCTTGGTGTTTCTTACATGGAAAGAGAAACGGAATCAATATGGAAATTGAATTCTGTTCAGCATTCCCAATGGTTATTTATAAAATTTGCCCAGAGGGAGAAACAGAACTCTAAATATAAAAACCACGTAAAAATTTCCATTTAGGGAGCTCCAGAGTGCTTTATTTCTAATGTGTTATTATGATGGTGGGGGCTATTATTAAATATCAGACACTGTGGAGTGGCAAGAGCTACCCCTTGGGACCCCAAAGAGGACAGGTCCCCAGGAATGTTGATCTGTGGCAGTTCCAAGCAATGTGCTGGAGAATCCTTTTCCTCTCTCCCAAACAACAACGGATCTATAAAGCAAAGGATAAGCATGTGACAAATACAGGCTGGAGTGTCCTGTGTATAAGGCCTGCATTCAGGGCCTGACCCTGAGAGGGCAGGAAAACAGGTCCTGCTCCCACAGACCCAAGAGAACACACTATCTTTTATCATTCCCTCACTCCATAACGGCTGGAATGCTTCCCTTCTGGGCCAAAATAATTACTCACCATAATTATACTTGGCATTTGGGCAACACTTTATAGCCACTAATTAGTTAAACACTCACAGCAACCTGTTAGACCACAAAGGATCCTGGCTGGGTGCTGGGGAAGGAAAGGTGGAGTCAGGCCTCAGGCACAGTTCAAACATGATGGCCATCCCTTCCAAGCCCCACTTCTATCTTGATCCTGCACATATCCTAAGCCCTCACTATGAATACGTGTGCTCATCCTCCTGGGCTGACTATCATGTGGAAATAGCTCATAACCTAGCTGGAGATGGGAGGAAAACAAGATAATAATCATTAAAAACAATCCAAGGGTAGGGTAGGGTTGGGTTGGGGGAAACGATCCAGCAGGTAAAAGTGTTTGCTACACAAGGCACCTGGATTTGATCTCTGGAACTGATCGTGGAAGGAAAGAACTGATCCTAAAAGTTGTCTTCTGACCTCCACACATGTGCTGTGGCACTTGCGCTCACACACATCATTCATGGATGCACGCATACATACCCAACTACTACTACCACTAGGAATAATAATGAGAAAATCAGAGAGGAGGTCAAATCAGAGACACTGAATGGCGTTTGCCGAAGACTGGTTGAAGGGAAGACTTACGGCTCTGGCTCTGAGAGTGGATAGTTAGCCATCATCCTCCACAGAAGACTTCCCCAACTGCACAGAGCTACAGTACCTAACAAGACTGGTTGAAGGGAAGACTCACGGCTCTGGCTCTGAGAGTGGATAGTTAGCCATCATCCTCCACAGAAGACTTCCCCAACTGCACAGAGCTACAGTACCTAACAACCTCGTGCTTCTTTTCCACAGTGACCAAGCTCAAGGTTGAACAAAGCACAAACACAAAGACTCAGCCATCTTGGTCTTCTCATTCTGGGACACCTCTGAAGGGGTGTGTGTTCTACCCTCAGAGGGACAGGCTGAGTTTGTGATTGGGCCTATATTGCAACTTCACCTTTTCTTCCTGATTCTAGTTCTTTTCCTTTTCTTCTACAGGTGTCCATCTCAAAGTTACTCCTTCAGAAACTGTGCCTTTGAAACTCTGTTTCAGAGCTCACTTCCCAGGTGACCCAGTAGTGGAAAGTTAGAAGAATGGATTTCCATGAGAATTGGTCCAGAGGTAAGAAAGTGAAACACAGGATTTGGGACTGACTGGATGATGGCCGCAGATGAGATGAGGTCATGAGCCCATGGAAGAATAAAAAAATGAAAAGTTCATGTATCATTTTTGGAAAGGGAAAGTCAATGATAAAAGGTTTGCCTTGTCTATTTTGTCAAGTTATCACATTTCCAAATAATAAGAGTACCGGGAATGAGTTGTTATGATAAATTGTATTTTGGAATTGAATTTGAGTTGAGAAGACATCCAAGGGAGACACTCTGTAGACAGTTGTACATAAAAAAAAACTGAAAAGGAGATAAGAGGTCAGATGGGAATAGGTCAACTGGGAGCTGTGTCATATTGTGTTTCCCAAAGATGGGCCAAAAATGTCTGTGGTGATGCAATATTCCGAAAATATCTCTTACATTCCAACAGACTGGAACTTTTGCTGGATCGCACAGCAAGATTTAATAATACATCTTGAGGTCACAGTAACACTCAAGACTGCTAGCCTACTGTGTACTCAAAATGTTTAATCTGCCTATGAGAGAACACCGTAACAATCAACTTTACTTGCCTTGGCCTTGGATCCCCCATGTAGACAACGTTTACAACCTGAGCTAATGCATAGCTGTGATCTTAAGTGATGTACTCTTCCATGCCCCTGACCCAGATAATATATATGTATCATTTACTGAAAACAGCAAATACAGACGTTGAAAGCAACTTCCTAATTCTAACATAAAGGTAGAAAACATGCCCAAATCTAATATAAAGGTTGGAAGAAACCATTTATGGGTATAGCTTGATAAACAATGATGTTTGTTATCTGTTTGGTTGGGATCTTTGGAGCCAGTTACTTAATCCCTTGTAAAACTCTGTTAAAGATTTCTGTAAAATACTCCTTTCCTATCCCATATGATACTTTCTATGATGTTCAGTAAATCCCTTGTTAGGGCAGACACACACAGACAAACACACAGGGACAGACAGAACCTTCAGGCAGGCACAGATTCAGACGCCATACAACAGGAAGGCAGAGGATGGAAGATACAGAGAACATGAAGTAGAGAATTCAGATCTGGACTCACTCTTGGTTAAATGATTCCAAGGGGAAGGGCTTTTCTTTCTTCCCATAATGCAGTGCCAAAGCATTATTCGTATCTCAGAGTTAATCACTAATGCGTTATAATCCGCCCAGATGTCTACCATCTCACATTCTCCCTTACAGTGTGAATTGGCTGTCTCCCATCAAGAAGTGGAGTCACATTCCTACCCTGCTGGATCTGGCAGGGCTATGACTGCTTCCTCCCAGAGACTGCATACAAGAGACATTGTGTGATTTCTGAATCTAGGCCAGAAAAGCTGGGCAACTTCTGCCTAGTGCCCTTGGAATGAAGCCAGAAGCCAAGTAAGGAGTCTCAGTATTCTCAAATGACTGTGCTAAAGAGGCTCTGCACATGAGATGACAGCTGCTCCCAACTGACAACCATGAGAGGACCATCTTGGATAGTCTGCCCAGAGGAGATAATGAAAACCCCAACCAATATCTGTCCTCAGTGACATGGAAGAACTCAAGTGTGAAGTACCTAACAGTGTACTCCCCAAACTCCTGATCTGCAGAAATGGAAGCTCGTTGTGGAGCACTGGCAGGAGGAGCAGAGTCATCAGCAGAAAAAGAGTGGGATCTCATCACTGTGACCTCCCCCCCCATTTTCTTTACCCTCCCCCTGTTTACCTTACCCCATTGTCTCCTACCTCCCACTTAGCTGCCAGGGGGTGTGCTTCAGCAGTTCTCAGCGACTGTGGTTGCATCGTTCCCTTCTTGAAAGTCTGTGTTTCCAAGCGGTCTTCAGAGGGCCTCAAATTTCAGTATGTGTTATACTGTGGATGATTAATTTTGTGTGTCAAATTTACTGGGCCACAGGTATCCAGTCATTGGTCAAATGATATTCTGGGTGTATTTTTTAAAAGATGACATTAATATTAGAACTTTTCTTTTTTATAAAGTTCAAATATTAATTTGATTGTTTTAAAGGTGACATTAATATTTGAACTAACTACTGAATAAAGCAGTACAGTATGTGTATGGGTAGGGAGGGGTCTAATTGACAACAGACTTGAGTAGAAAAAAAGGCTAAGAGGGCACACTTGCCTAAGTGCTTCAGATACACATGAGCTTTTCCCTGCCTTCAGACTCAAGCCAAACGCTTAATTTTTGTTGGGTCTTAAATTCGACAGCATTCAGTGTAACACTAACACCCTTGGCTTCTTGTGCCTCAAGCTTGCTGACTATAGATCTTGGGACCTCTGAGCTACCATAACCGTGCCATCCAGGTTTTTTTTTTCCCTTGAGATGGAATTTGGCTATGTAGCCCAGGCTGAACTTTAACTCATGACCCTCTTGCCTCACCCTTCTGTGTAAATGAGATTACAAGCATGTTTTATTAAATTTTCCTGAACAAATTCCTTGTAATAAATAACACATATGTACTATATATAAGATAAATAACATATATGTTATATAAACTTCATGTATGCCATATGCATGTCATAATAAATCACATACATACACATGACATTTCTTTTTTTAAGCAGAAGTTAATTTAATAGATGAAAATAAACCAAATATTCCAGAGATAGTAGTAGACTGTAGGTGTCAACATTTTTATGAATATTTATGAAATGGGGGGCATATTCATGGAGCAAGGTGACCCTTTCCCCTCCTAAATCATGGTGGACAGGGTCTTCCTTTAGGGTATTTTCCCCCATGATCCTCTAGAGAAGCCTACAAAGGGAAGGGGATCAAAACAAACAACAAGTACTGACGCTGAAGTTTTTGAGGATACAGACCCTTTGTTAGTGCACATGTGTGTAAAAATGTCGTCGTACCTTCGTTTTTGAGGTAGTGGGAAACTTTATCAGAAGCCACAAGGACACTTAACTACAAAATGGTATTCTGACCATCAGGAGTTAACTACAAGATACAGCGGCGCTTTCTTGGTTACCTATCTTACTCCTTACCTCAAATCTTATTCCTCCAGATCTCGTAACAAATCTCATGACTGTCAAGTTGAGCCCTTCACTTATTTTTTTATTTTTTTCACTTTCTTTTTATTTATTCTTTATTTCTTTCACATCATGCATCTCAATACCATTCACTTCCCCATCTCCTCATATCTGCCCTCTGCCCTTGCAACTTCCTCCCAAAAATAAAATAAAATTTAAGAGGAAAAAGAAGAAGAAAAAAGAGAGGGAAGGAAAAAAACCAATCTCATCACAGAAGCTGTAGTGTGACAAGTGAGTGACGCAGTAACCCTTTTACCCATATATCTCCCCTTCCAAGTGTTCATTGCTGAGAGTCACTGGTCTGGTTCCAGGCCTCTGGTTTCCGCTACATTGTCGATGCTGAGCCCTCACTGCGACTCTTCTTGTTATCCTGCTGCCGCCCTGTGTTGTGGAGATCCTGCAGTATTGGGTCTGCAGGACCAGTCCCTTTATGTGCTCCAGCAGATCACAGATGGGGCGGATGTTGGGGTGGACCAACACATAACCCTGATTGTGGGCCTGAGTAGTTGCAGGGTTGGTCAGCCGGCCAGCTCATCACCAGGGCAAGTTCATCCCTTGCAGGGTGAGCAAGGACGGGGTGGGGCCAGTTCTGTTTCACGTCTCAGGCTCACTTCTCACATCTACACCTTCAGGGCCTGCTCTGGAGGGGACAGGGGACACTCTCCCAAGTGCTCCAGCTGATGAGGGGCAGGGACACCTCTCCCCACCTGCCTCAGGCTTCGATGGGGGGGAGAGTCATTTCACCCTCACTCCACATGGCATTTTCTTATTTGTTCTAATTTCTCTGAGCCCCATGACTATAAGGGCTAGGGCTCAGGAATTTCTTTTTTAAAACAAGGTCCCAAGTGATTTTGATTCTAGCACGGGTGGCAAACTTTAGCTTACAAAATCCATTCCTTTACAACCCAGCAATTCATTCCCAGTTGTGTTAAATATAAAATCTCACCACCAGCCTTAGGAGGACAAATGGCTTTGGTGAAGGCTCTACTGTAGTGTATATATTTATCTGTCAGCTTTCCTGTTTGAGTCTTAGTTTCTGTATCTTGTATTATGAAAATAATAATTATATTATCATTAATTTACAAATGTATTACGTTGGATTTATTATAAATGTTGTTTGTAGTTTGTAATATAGCTTTATTTTTTTTCCTCTGATGACCTGGCATCTGATGTAATATAGCTTTAAATACGTATTTGCACAGAACTTTCAAGTGGCGCAACAGAATAATAAAATTTTCTGATAAACATTATCTTCGTAACCATCCCTTTCCACTCCTAAGACACTGACTGCCCCTTGGGTTGGAAGTCACTAAGTAGGCACAGCAAAGTCTCCCTGATGACCCTGTTTGTCCTACTCTCTTTGTCTGGAAGGATTTCTGTTTCTGTAATAAATATTTATTGAAAGTTTGGCACATGCCAGGCATAATGCTTAGAATTGTGTCCCCTGTGGGAAGTAATCGCTTCCTTTTCAGAGGGCCCCAGGCTTTGAGTTCTACCCCTCTCATCACCTCACCACTCCATGTTACAGTTAGCAGGCTCCCTCACCCAGAGGGGCAACATCTTATGCCAAGAGACCACAGTTTGTTCATCTCTTTATTCCGGTCTCTGGCACACTGCCCACAAGCCAGTAGGAACTCAATTAATGTCGATGAATGAGTGAATAAACGAATGCTGATAGCCTGGTGTCTGGAACATTAGAGGTGGCCAATAAATATTGGTTGAAATGAAATTAAGTTGAAAGTGTAGGGCAAGAAACAAGGACAGAGAGAAGCAAGAGGGAGGAGTTGTTGAGCACTGTCAAAAAGATACCAAAGATCAAAGAAAGTGAGCACTGGCGGGGGGGGGGGGGGAGCGGGGAGAAGGGAGAGAAAAGCACTGGACCTGTAAAAAAGGAAGTTAATGGGGGCCTGGAGAGACAGCTTAGCTATTAAGAGCAGTGCTGCTCTTGCAGAGGACCTGGATTTGTTTCTTAGCATCTACATGGTGCTCATGACCATCTGTAACTCCAGTTACAAGGGACCTGCCATCCTGTTCTGATAAAATAAATAAATCTTTTAAAGAAGGAAGTTAATGTTAAAATCTAGAATAAATGGCCGCTGTCAATGTTTATCACAAAACCAAGATCAACATTTACTTACTTGTAGCGGCATTTCAATTGTATTTTAATAAATAAAGCCTGCCCAGAGATCTGAGAGTAAAACAGCTCCACTGGTCAGCCTTACAGACCAAGTAGTGGTAACACACACCTTTAATCCCAGTAGTCACACTAGTTGCCATAGAAACCTGGTGGTGCATGCCTTTAATCACGGTGGTGCACACCTTTAATGCCAGCCCTAGGGAGGATTATAAAATGGGAGGAAACAGCTCTCAACACACAGTCTCGTTCTGAGATTCCTGCCAATTCGGACTGAGGTCGAGGTAGGAGCCAGTGACTGGCTGCTTTGCTTTTCGGGTCTTCAGGTTGGACCCTAATTTCTGACCCTGAGTTTTTAATAAACACGCTTCACTTACTCTTTTTTTTTTAAGATTTATTTATTTATTATGTATACAGTATTCTCAGTATGCTTTCTGCATGTATGCCTGCAGGCCAGAAGAGGGCACCAGATGGTTGTGAGCCACCATGTGGTTGCTGGGAATTGAACTCAGGACCTTTGGAAGAGCAGGCAATGCTCTTAACCAATGAGCTATCTCTCCAGCCCTTCACTTACTCTTAAGTATTCATGGCAACTCTTAAAGTTCTTCATTTTTTTAGATTTATTTTATTTTACATGTATTTCATTTAACGTGCCTACATGTATACAAGTGCATTAGTGCGCATAGAGGTCAGAAGAAGGCCTTGGATCCCTGGAAACAAAGTTAAGAACAGTTGCAAGGGGACGTGTGGGTGTTCAGGACCAAATCTGGGTCCTTCAAGTGCTCTTAGCTACTGAGTCATCTCTCCATCCCTAACTCTTCAAATCTAGTTATTGGGTGGGCACTGTGGGAGGAAGGCAAGACGGCTTAGAAGGTAAATGTGCTTGCTGCCATGCCTGAAAACCTGAATTTGATCTCCAGGACACACGAAGTAGGAGAGAACTGAATCCTGCAAGTTGTTCCCTCACCTACCCTTTACACACACACACGCTTTTGAAAATGTAATAAAATCTATATACCCGGGTAAATGCCTTTGAACCCTATGTGTATGTGTTATGCCACAGTCTTTACTACCTAGTTAAAATGTCCACACACTAACTACTAAAGTTTACAGGGCTTAAAAAGTTCTCTTATCCACACCTTAATAACAGGCTTAACTGCACAATTTTCTTCTTGTGAAAAGACTGGAACCATTAGCTAAGGGGCTGCCATCTTTGTTCCCTTCTCCTTCTTTTCACTCAGTGCGTGGCAGTGTGCTGCCTACTCTTCAGTCAGTGCTTCAGGATCCATTTATAAAGCTTGCGTTTAAGAATCTTAGTCCTACCGCTAGTTGCCTGGATTCCCAGGGCAGCTGATTGGGAACTTCCTTTTAGAAGTCGTTTAGACTCTTGCCACCACTTGCTGCTTCTGGATAGAGCATGAATATAGGCAGCCAGGTTATCTCCTGGGGATAAGGAACCCTGGTTTACACCCTGTAGCCAAATGAGTTCAGCCAAATGAGTTTCCTTAACTGCAGAATTTTCTGGATCTTATATGTAAAACTGCATGAGGGATCAGGTAGAGATTTGGGTGAAAATGATCTAAAATGTTTTCTAAAGTCATTTAGCTTTTTCTTGGGTTTATCTTGTAGGATATTGTGTGTGTGTGTGTGTGTGTGTGTGTGTGTGTGTGTGTGTGTGTGTCCATTTACTCAGCTGTGGATACGGTGGCAACTAACTGGATGTGTAGGCCTGTTCTCATGAAATCTTGAAGGAGATAGACAGGAATTAAATGTACTAAGCAGGCAAATAATCACAGAAAACGTATTGTGACAGTTGCAGTGAAGGAGAGACACATGGCCAAATAAGAGCCGATATTAGTGAGCTTCAGTCTGGTCAGGGAAGGCTTCTCTGGGGAGGTGACCTGGAACTGATACCTGAAGTATGAGTAGGAGCCCACCGTATGGGGAAGGTGGGAACACAGGACCTGAAATGGGAACGAGGCCAGTGGGATAGATGGAAAGCATCATGAGGCTAGAGTTGTTACAGAGGTCACAATGCACAGGGGCTTATGGGAAAGGGCCTTATATTGAAAATTCATGTTTTTATCTCAAAATCTATGGAAGTCAGTAGATTTGTGTTTCAGAAATATCATTCAAACTGCTACATCAAGAACCGATTAGTAGAGGGCCTTAGGGCCAAGGGAGCTGTTTGGAAGGTTCTAGAGTGGTTCATTGAACAAAAATGGACTGTACTAGTTGACATGCTAATGCTAAAAAGAAATCACTCATGTATCTAGATAAAGTCCTTTGTTGAAAATGCAGCCAAGCCCACACAGAACTAGTAACTTTGTGCTAATTCACAAATACCCACCTACTTCACCAGAAATCTCCCTCTGTTCCTGAAAGACTGGAGACTGGAAAGGAGATGATCTGTTCCCCTCTCAGTTCATTTAAACAAATCACTGTGCAGAAACACTTGCCCCAGACTCTAGAGTATCTGCCATTTCAATCTAAAGAGAGCTTCGGGACTTTCTAGCCTAACGTTAGCCCATCTTTAACCATGCTCTCTGGGGCCCAGCCTTTACCCACGTGACTGCAAGTTCATTTCCTGGGTCTGGGAATTTCAAAGCTGGGAGGTACCATCAACTTCAACTATATAAAAGAATTCATTCTGTATACCTGAAGACAATTGGAACAAGAGTCAACTCTACATGTAATTACAGTAATGATTAGGTCCCCCGTTACTATTTGTTCATCCTGTTCACAAGCCTCTGAGATCTTCCAACACATCTCACTATTCATCACATTCTTGTTGTACACACACTTTCACAAAAGCTTCAGTGCCAGAGTTACACAGTGAAAAAAAATGAGGGCTAGCACCTTCAGTAAAGCATGACTTATTTACTCAGAATTCTGCTTGGTGCATTCTGCATAGACAGAACTGTTAGAGCAAATATATGTAAGTCTCCTGGCTACCTGGTGTGTGTTGAGTTTTTCTTTCACCAAACATGTACACTGACCTTGTTTAAATTTGTGTATTTTAGAACCAGGTGTGGTAGTACATGCCTACAATCTCAGTACTAGGGAAATGGTAGTAGGATGATCACAAATTAGGGACCAGCCTAGAGTAAGAAGTTAGAGATAAACAACAAAGGGTTAAATTCCCACTGATCTTAAGTAGACCTGGGCTTTGGCCTTATCCAAGCAAATTCTGGATAGCAATCGTGTCATACACTTTTTTTTAAAGATTTATTTATTTATTATGTATACAGTATTCTCAGTATTCTGTCTGCATATATGCCTGCACACTAGAAGAGGCCGCAGATCTCATTACAGATGGTTGTGAGCCACCATGCGGTTGCTGGGAATTGAACTCAGGACCTTTGGAAGAGCAGGCAATGCTCTTAACTGCTGAGCCATCTCTCCAGCCCGTGTCATACACTTTTTCCCCCTCTATTTTCACTGGAGTAGACACATAGGACATACTAATAACTAGTTGGCCGAAGTAGCTCACAGTTTTAACATGTCATAGAAATATTATTGGCACTCATGCAGTGCATGTGAGCACAGGCCCTTGCAGGAATCTGCATTTCTTTCCTACTAGGTAATCTGCAGGTGAAAGGTAAGTCTGTGCTCTGGCTAACTGTAGTTCACATGTTTAGTTCATCAGATTTTTGATAATAGGAAAAAGTCTGGCTTACAGCTTTGTCTAACTGAAACACAGCTGGTAAGAAACACGACTATATTTTATCAGCTTTGAAACCATACCGACCTTTACAGGTGGGTGGAATCTGAGCTATGAGTGATAAGAAGACTATGTGAGTTATGCTGTCAGGGTGGATTCCTGGAGGACACAGGGAACAGCAAGAGGGTGTTCCCTAACCCACCAAGAAGCAGGGCACCAAGTCTTCACTGTGTGTGACCTTAGAGTTTTGTCAGTAATTGAATATTCTGGAATCTCCATTTGCTAGGCATTGAATTTACAGTTCTTTTTTAAAGAATTTACTTTTATTTGTTATGTACATTGGTGTTTTTCTTGCATGTATGTCTGTGTGGGGGTGTCGGAGCCCCTGGAACTGGAGTTACAGTTATGAGCTGCCATGTGGGTGCTGGGAATTGAACCAGGGTCCTCTGAAAGAGCAGCCAGTGCTCTTAACCTCTAAGCCATCTCAGAGCCACACCAATTCCTTTCTTTCTGTCCCCTCTTACTCTGTTATCTTCCACTATGGGGAAAGCTGGTTTACGTTTCTAAATGGCCTATAATCAACACAGAATATTCTCTCATGGTTGCTACAATTTTATTTTGAAATGAGAACCTCACAATGTTGTCCAGGCACCAGCAACTCTAATAGAGTTTAAAATACCATTCTTAAAAGATATGCCTGGCCAGCGGTGGTGGCACATGCCTTTAATTCCAGCCCTTGGAGGGCAGAGGCAGGCAGATCTCTGAATAATTGTATCATTTAAAATATTTTTGTGTGCATATGTGAATGTTCTTGCATTAGTATGAACCTATATGGAGGTCAGAGGACAACCTCAGGTGTCAGCCCTCACCTAAGTTATTGGAAGCAGGGTTTCTCTTGTTCTTACCAACTCAGTGACGTGTAGCCAGTAAGCTAGCCTGACAGCTCAGTCTCATGGTTCTTCCTCCCAACTCGTCTGAGCACTGGGCTTACAGATGCTTTTGTATACAGACTTTCATGCAGGGTCTGAACTCAGGTTCTCAGGCATGAAAGCATTGCCCTTGGCTCACTGAACAGCCATCTCTCTAGTTCTCATAAATAGGCACAATAATTCAGAAAAGCAATGATCAGATAAAACGGACTGGGGTGTGGCTCAGTGGCAGAGTGCTTGCCCAGAAAAGAAGAAATATTACATATAGATGATATGATTTTCTATGTTAAAAACTAAAGATCTACTCACTAAATAACATAAAAAAAGGAGAAGGTTTAGCTAGTGGCTGAATTTCAAGTCACTGACAATAGACGGCCTAGCTTTAAAGAAGTAATATCATTAATGATACAACCAACCATAATAGAAGACATCAAGGGGACACTGCAGACAACAGTAACCACCATCATAGTTCAGCTCTGTTCCTGCAAAAACAACAACAAAAACGGTTCTCCCAAGCAGTTCATCTAAATGTAAAAATAAACTAAATCCACCGCCTTCTTTATCTTCAGAGCTGTTCCTTTTCCTTGTTCTGATGTCAGGACTAACAAACTTCATGACTGATTTCAATAGTTTTGCCATTTGTTCTTCAAAGTACACAAAAACAAGTAAATTTCTTTGGGTCTCCAGTAGACTAATAATATGGTATATGTATCTGGACCACTTGCTACACTTCCCAGATACTCTAAGCTCAACATGACTATCATTTTGGGTAAGTAACTCCTGTGATAAATTACAAGCAATATTAAATATACAAGGCTCTCCTAGCTGTAGCCTAAGCTTTTTTATAGTTTTTTATTCCTTTTCCAGAAAGTCAATGAATTTTAACTTTAATATTAACAGTGATGAAAAAGACACTGAAGAGTATTCATAAAATAAAAAACTGATGAAGGAAATGAAATAAAACCTAATTAAATAGTCCTGTTTGCTGAAATTAAGATAGTTTTTAAAAATGTGTCAAATTTTTCTGAAATGATTTATAAATTTAATGAGTCCCCAATTACAGAGAACTGTTTATAAGGTTTCATGAATTGATTATAAAATTTATTTTTAGTTTCTTTTTATATATATATATATTTATTTATCTATTATGTATACAATATTCTGTCTGTGTGTATGCCTGCAGGCCAGAAGAGGGCACCAGACCTCATTACAGATGGTTGTGAGCCACCATGTGGTTGCTGGGAATTGAACTCAGGACCTTTGGAAGAGCAGGCAATGCTCTTAACTACTGAGCCATCTCTCCAGCCCCCTGATTATAAAATTTATAAGGACAGAACTTAAGCAAATATCAGTGACAGAACTGGGGAAGTGATGAGGGTTTTTAAAATAGGATATAAAAAGTGCTAATTATGAAAGGTTGATAAATTCAATCATAAATTAATTTATTAAATATAAGCTTAAAGTAAATGAAAAGATGAGCCATAAATAGAAAAACATATTGTGCTGGGTGGTGGCGGCACATGCCTTTAATCACAGCACTCAGGAGACAGGCTGGAGAATCTCTGTGAGTTCAGGGTCAGCCTGGTCTACTGAGTGAGTTCCAGGACAGCCAGGGCTACACAAAGAAACCCTATCTTGAAAAATCACAAAAAAAAAAGAAAGAAAAAGAGAAGGTAAAAAAGAAAGAAAGAAAAAAACGTTACACGTGTACTCTGCAAAGAATTAGAATAAAGGCTATATGAAAACTTCAATACATACAAAATATAATTTAACAGATGAGCAAAAGATATGAAATACATATTTTGTGGATGAAGAAATATAACAGATGTAATTTAATAGATATATGTGACAATAGACAGCATATCTAGTAGTAGTCAGGGAAATAAAATACCAAAACCACAAAGAGGAATAATTTTGTACTCATTTGTTTGGTTAAAAAAAGCTATAGACTCTGGAGGAATGGCTCCATCATTAAAAGTACTGGCTGCTCTTCCAGAGGACCTGGGTTCAGTTCCATGCACCCATATGGCAGCCCTCAGCTGACTGAAATTCCAGTTCTAGAGGATCTACTGCCTTGTTCTGGCCTACATGGGCACTGCATGCATGTGCTGCACAGGCAATCATGCAGATGGATAACATACCCATACACATAAAGCAAAAATAAATAACATTTTAAAAGTTATAACATCAGTAGTATGGATTAAGATAAGTGGTATGGTATAAGATTAAGATCATTTAAAAAAATCAACTTGACATTGTATTGTGTAATTGAACATTCAATATTCTCTGTTTGTCTCTGTTTGCCTTGGCCCAAGGTTTCATTATGTAGCCCTGACTACCTTGGAACTCACTATGTAGACCAGGCTGAACTTGAATTCATGTGGGTCTGTCTGCTTGTCCTTCCTAGGTGCTGGGATTAGTAAAGTGCCACCACACTTGGCTCAATATACTCCTTAACCCAGTAATTCCACTGAGTATCTCCCACTCTTCATCTCCCCTGTCCACTCTAGAGAGTAAGGTTATTGTCACAGTTTCACTGCTTATACTAGAAAACAAAATGAAAACCCGGAACAAAAATCACTGAATGGCTGGGCGGTGGTGGCGCACGCCTTTAATCCCAGCACTCGGGAGGCAGAGGCAGGCGGATCTCTGTGAGTTTGAGGCCAGCCTGGTCTACAAGAGCTAGTTCCAGGACAGGATCTAAAACTATGGCGAAACCCTGTCTCAAAAAAAAAAGAAAGAAAGAAAGAAAAAAAATCATTGTATGTCTAACAAAAGAAGGATACATATATAAATGGCATAATGGAATATTTTACAGCAATGGACATAAACTATAGCTATGTAAGACAATATGGAAAAATCACAGTAAGATGCTGAAATAAAGAGTTGTTGAATGGTCAGTTAGATGACCCAGGGAGTAGGCTAGGCCTGATGACCTGAGTTTGATACCTGGAAACCACAGGGCAGGAGAGCCACAAGTTGTCCTGTGACCTCTGCATGTGTATGAGCATGTGCGCACGCTATAAGGACCATTGAGAGACACTCACAGATGAGCTAAGCTACCTGCGAGAAGAGACCATTTGAGCTGCCTAGAAGAGGCTCAAACCAACCTGGCTACCTGGAAAAAAATACTCTTCAACCTGTTGAGCTACCTGCACATTGTGTAGTGTGAATGGCCGGGCTTTTGGTGACACAGCTATCTTTTAGTCATTTCTGCTCCTACAGTTAACCCTTTACCTATATTTCTGTAAGGAAAGCAAATAAAGCTTTTGATTCACCAAATTGGACATGGGTGGTATCTATACTTTGGCTTGCAATTGTTTCCCTATCTGAACTAAGTAGACATTTTCTCATGTCTCCCTAATAACAGTGCCATACAACACATTCATATAGTACTTGCCATGTGGCAAATATAGTTTCTAAACTCTTTACATGGTTTAACCCAATGGTTCTCAACTTGTGGGTCGCAACTCCTTCAGGGGTTGAACGGCACTTTCACAGGGGGTTATATATCATTTACATTACAATTCATATTTACATTACAATTCATTACAGTTATGAAGTAGCAATGAAAATAATTTTATGGTTGGGGGTCACCATAACATGAAGAACTGTACTAAAGGGTCACAGCATTAGGAAGGTGGAGAACCGCTGTTCTAATCCATTTAATCTCAATGAGAAGATTCCTCTATAATCATTGTTTAGATTCCTTGATAATTTCTATTTGATAGATAATAAAACCAAAGTCCAGAGGGGTTAATATTAACTCCCTTCCAAGGCCCACAGACAGTTGACATTATTCCAAACTGGCTGGTTTATGCTCTTCTTCATACCTTATAAGGTTTATAAATAAAGGATATAATTATAATAGGGCCTAGTCATGGAGAAGTTACAGCATAGTGGGAAATTAGCAAGATCTCAACTTCTAAGATAAGTTCATATTGCAATCGTAATTGTGCGTGCATTGAGGATACACAAACAATAAAACCTAGGAAGAACAGAGATGGGAAGAACATTGAAATTATACTGGCATTTTTTAAACTGTGCATAAACTTTTGCTTTTATGTTTAAAACTGATTTTAAAGGAGCTGGGGAAAACGCTTTATAGAGAAAACTAGTGGTAACCTTTCCTTAAGGCACTGAGTAGTATAGCTCCAATGGTCAGCAGTGAGGCATAATGGACTATGGCAGCTTTTCCTCAACACTATTTCTTGGGTTTTGGCAGAACACTGAAAGAAGAGATTGACAGATATACTGCTATGGTGCCAGGGGAATTTGTTGGGAGGTTAATTCTAGTCATAAACATTGAAAGAGGCTCCTCATCCGGGGCAGCTGCCCTCATGCATCTGGCCACTGATCACTTGGAGACAAGAGGAAAGCTTGGGTTGCATCTCAACAACTTCGCTGACAGCACCGGAAGAAGAGCTCCCAGTCCTTGCCCTTTAAACCATGGGCCACCTGGACCTTTCCTCAGCCCTCTGCAAAGCACATGTGTGAATACAGGGTGCTAAAATCTCACTTACATAGCTTCATGCTTCAAAGAACACAAAGGAAATGAAACTGATATAAATGACTTAATCACAGCATGGCTTCTAAGCGATTGATTTCTATTTCAGTGAACATTAGTTTAAAGTCACATACACGCAGAATAAAAAGATTATGTTTTTAAGAAGCATGTGTGTGCTTCTTATGTCATTACTCTGTTCTGTCATGGGCAAACATATGTAACGGGCTATATTTTGACTCTTGCTGGTGATGGCCTCTACTGTTAGTTTTAAAGTTACCAGTCCTCTTGGCTCCAGGCAGGCTACTGGCTCCCTTAGGAAGCCTTCTTACCTCTGTCAGATGTGGGAAAAGTTCTACCAAAAAACAACCTCAGGGACTGCCACACATCCTGCCCCTTGTCATCCCCTTCAGTTCTTTTCCTCAGTTCTAGTGCTCCCTCAAACCCCCACACAGATTGGTCCTTATCTTTCCTTTGGATTGATGAATCATTTATGTTAATCAAGTTAGGCTAAAAAAAGTCACTTCCCAGTTTTTCTGGTTTGGCCATTATACTAAGTAATCAGGTTAAGGCTTAACTTCAATTCCCTTTTTTTGTAGTATTCATATAATCTTGAAATAGATTAACACACCTACAAAAAGCTTTAACTTTATTTTTTATAGATTATGTATATGAATATTTTATTTCCCAGTATCCAAATATTTATCTTTCAATATAACTTCCCACTAACGAGAACCAGAACTTGTTGTAGGAACAGTGGATTCTACATCTGAGGCAGAAAATATATCAAGTATTCCTGGAACAAAATAATGGAGCAGGAAAGAATGGGAATAGGATTGTAGACTTAAAGAAAAACCACTGACATGTTTTACAATTGTTAAGACTGTGTGTTCAGAACAAGGGATGGTCTTCAAAGTATATTCGTATATTTTTAAACCAAAATTATACAAAGAAAAATTTCATTTATAATATCAAAGAGTCTCTTGCTAATTCCAGATCCTCAGTCCTGCCCCTGGGAGCAATCTCTGTAACAATTTCAATTAAAAATATAAGCATAGGTATACAACACACATGCAATTTTAAAAGCCACAATTGGTAGCTTATTATACACATTTTTTCTCTGACTGATGGTATTTTATATTAACAGCCTTTTTAAAATTTATTTTTGCAGGACTGGAGAGATGGCTCAGGGTTTAAAATATTTGCAGCTCTTACAGAGGACTGCAATTTGTTCCCCAGGGTCCAGGTTAGTGACTCACAACCCTGTAACTCCAGCTTCCGGGGATCTGTTATTCTCTTTTGCCTTCAATGGGCACTAGAACACTAGCACACACACACACACACACACACACACACACACACACACACACACACACACGCACGCACACACGCGCGCGCACACACACGCGCACATACACACACACACACACACACACACGTACACACGCGCGCGCACACACACACACACACACACTTAACATTTAACACAGGGTCTCATTGTGTAGTCCTAGTTGGCCTGGAACTCATACGTAGACCAGACTGGCCTTGAACTCACAGAGATTTGCCTGCTCTGGCCTTTCAAATGCTGGGATTTTTGTTGTTTTTCGAGACAGGGTTTCTCTGTGTAACAGCCCTAGCTGTTCTGGAACTCGCTTTTTAAATCAGGTTGGCGTCGAACTCACAGAGATCCACTGGCCTCTACCTCCAGAATGTTCGGATTAAAGCCATATACCACCACACACGGTAAAAAGACTTTTAAAAGCATTTTTTCCAGTAGCGGGGTTTGAAGCTGGAGCTTCACACATTGTGCACCAGTGTCCCGGGCTGTGTCTCTAGACTTCTTTTGTGTGTGAGTGGTTTTGAGGCAGAATCTTACTTAATTGCTCAGGCTAATGAACTGGGATTACAGCTATTCCACAATGCCCCACAAGAGTTATTTTTAATACAAGTATCTCTATGTATTATGGCATTTGGAGATTTATAGTTTACATATTGGGCTACTTTCAAATCCCTTCGATGTGATCAAGAGGTTTTGGTTCGAGTATTCACCAATTTCCTGATTGTATGCCTTTGTTGGCATACAACAAAACGAAACAGTTGAAATAGGGCTAACCAGATTGCTGTATCTAATTTTCAAGCGCTTTAAAAGCTTAGATTTCAGTTTGTAGTTGGTGTGGGGGGGGGGCATTATTGTTACCTTGAAACTGTCTTAAAACACCTCCTCTACTCCCAGAGTCTTTTAAGATGTGAATACCAAAATCTTCCCAATCTCTCCTAGGTACATTCTTGGGGAGACTGCAGGAAGCCTACTTCCAGTGGAACAGACTACCCCTCTAAGCCAACACAATAAAGGTAAATGGGGTCAGGGAGTTGAGTTTAGAAGTGGATCATGATTAAAAGGCTCAAAGGAGGTGAATCTAGGAAGGCAGTAGGGTGGCCGTGTTACTGGATCCTAATATGAATTAATCACAGTGTTGAGGTACAAGAAATCAGAGAAAATGTAATGTGTCCGGACGGTGAGAAGTGTTATGCCCAAATCTGCGGGGCAGGACAGGTAAGGCTACACAGGGAAACACTGTCTCAAAAATCAAAACAAGTGTTAAAACAAGGCTCTACGGGTGGTAATCCTAGTGGGCTTTTGGGGGATCCCTGACAGCCCCCAAATGTTATGGCCAAATCTGCGGGGTCCCCACAAAAGCCAACAAAGGAGACCGAGTCCCATATGTTAAAGCGAAGAGCCTTTATTTTAATCAAGTTTGCAAACTTGGTCTCTCCGCACGTCCAACGTACTGGAACATCCGGAGAGCCTCGAGCTCAATTAGAATTGGGTTTTTATAGTAGTTAAGGTGGGGGTGAGGGGTTTCTGAGGTTCAGGACCTCTGATTGGCTGACATCTGTCTAGGGGTGTCCTGGCGAATGTGCGCAGGCAGGTGATCCTATCTACAACAGTTGGAATGCCAGGCATTTCCTTTGAGTGGTCTGTTCTTGGGTGGGGGTCGGGTAATCTTAGCTTGTGGTTCCGCCTGCAGCCAGGCATTGCCGCAGGGTAAACTACTGAGACTCCGGCCTCTTATTAAATTTATCAATGGACAAGTTCTACTCTGGCAAAGAACTTCCTTTGGGTGACCTGTCTATATTTAGCTTATTATGGCTGGCCCCCACAAGAAGCATTACATATTAAAGCTAAGCACAGCTACATTAAGTCCCAAGGCTCTTTTGTAAATGCAAACCATATAAGGATTCAAAACCTCAAAACAGGCGCCAGGGAAGGTCTGCAGTGGCCCTGTTTGTCGGACCAGCCGGTAGGCCTGGCTGCTGTGAGCACAGGTCACCGCGAGCCCTCGGGCGGCCACAGAGTGCGGCCAGGTCTCCGCGGAGCCGCTTCCTACGTCCGCGGGCGGGCAGTGACTCGGTACCGCCCAGGGCGTCAGCGTGACCCGAGGCTCAGTGAACCCTGAACTCACCGCCCCAGCCAGCTGCACAGACCCGGACAGGCGCTTGCTCGCGCACGGGGGTGGGGCTTTTTCAGGCCGCTGACTAAGATGGTGTCGGCTGGACTTCCCGGGACCGCCGCCTAAGGGGATCGAGGGCCAACAGCCGGAGGGGACCCCCGAGCCCATTGTCACCCCGGACAGGACCGAGCGGAGCCCGCAAGTTCCAGACTCGAAGGACCGAAGCACAGCCAAGTACTCCGTGGGACCTAACCAGTGTTTAAGAGAACGCCGAAAGCGCGGGGAGGCGGGCCTGACTCCCTGTCACCGTCTCGCGACAGCCAAGTGACGTCGCACAGCAAGCGCGTGTTCTAGGCTTTCACCTTCAGACGCCGCAGTTTACGGGCCTGCTCCTTTAAGTAAGTGATGGACAGCGCTTCTACCCTGTCGGGTCCCTCGCCAACAACCAATCAGATTTAAACTTCCTTCAGCCGCCGGAGAAGTTGGAAGACTGGGGTCGAAAGAGAGCGAGAGAGCGAGCGAGGGAGCTCTTTGTCTCTCGCGAGATTGGGGAGAGCTAAGTTCTCAGAAAAAAAAAAACAAACCAAAAAATAACCCCCCAAAAACCCGCAGAACTGATGTCCAGACTTCCCAAGTAGTGGCTTAAAGGACGTGGTCACAAGCCAATGAGAGGGAAGAGAAGGCGGGCTCGCTGCGTTCGCCGTGCTAGAAGTACCGTTACAGGGCAGACTTTTGGTCCAATCAACGCCTCTAGGCTTTGGGTCAGGTGACCATGAAGTGCGAGGGGCGGAGCCACGGCCTGGCGCGAGGAACCGTTAAGATAGACAACGAATATAACCAATGAGGTACTCCGACTCGGGCGTTGGGAACCCAATAACAGCGTCGAGGCGGGCGCCTTCCCGGAGCGCGGGGAGATGTAAAGACGGACAAATAGTTTTTCCAATGAGAAGGCTGAAGAGTGAATTAATTGACCAATGAGGTCTGCGGGGCGGGAGCCTTTGCCGCGGCGGAGTCCAAGATGGCGGCGTGCGAGTCCGCTGTGTGAAACGAGCGCGGGGTGGCGGGTTAGTCAGCTCCGCAGAGACGACCTCCGGCGACCCTCCACCATGAAAGGGAAGGAGCGCTCGCCGGTCAAGCCCAAGCGCTCCCGCGGTGGCGAGGACTCCAGTTCTCGTGGAGAACGGAGCAAGAAGTTAGGGGGCTCTGGCGGCAGCAATGGGAGCAGCAGCGGGAAGGCGGACGGCGGCGGGTCGCGGCGGAGCCTCCACCTGGACAAGTCCAGCAGCCGAGGTGGCAGCCGCGAGTATGACACCGGCGGGGGCAGCTCCAGTAGCCGCTTGCATAGTTACAGCTCCCCCAGCACCAAAAATTCCTCAGGCGGGGGCGAGTCGCGCAGCAGCTCCCGGGGTGGAGGCGGGGAGTCACGTTCCTCCGGGGCCGCCTCCTCCGCGCCCGGCGGCGGGGACGGCGTGGAGTACAAGACCCTGAAGATCAGCGAGCTGGGGTCGCAGCTGAGCGACGAGGCGGTGGAGGACGGGCTGTTCCACGAGTTCAAACGCTTCGGTGATGTAAGTGTCAAAATCAGCCACCTCTCGGGTTCTGGCAGCGGGGATGAGCGGGTGGCCTTTGTGAACTTCCGGAGGCCCGAGGACGCGAGGGCGGCCAAGCATGCCAGAGGCCGCCTGGTGCTCTATGACCGGCCTCTGAAGATAGAAGCCGTGTACGTGAGCCGGCGCCGCAGCCGCTCCCCGTTAGACAAAGATCCCTACCCGCCGTCGTCCAGCGTGGTGGGAACCTCCGTGGGGAGCCACCGGCACGCCCCTGGAGGAGGCGGCGGTCAGAGGTCACTTTCCCCTGGCGGGGCCGCGTTGGGCTACAGAGACTACCGGTTGCAGCAGCTGGCTCTCGGCCGCCTGCCTCCTCCACCCCCACCACCATTGCCCCGAGAGCTGGAAAGAGAACGAGACTATCCGTTCTATGACAGAGTGCGCCCAGCTTACAGTCTGGAGCCCAGGGTGGGAGCTGGAGCGGGGGCTGCTCCTTTCCGAGAAGTGGATGAGATATCACCCGAGGATGATCAGCGTGCCAACCGGACACTTTTCCTGGGCAACTTAGACATCACCGTGACAGAAAGTGATCTAAGAAGGGCTTTTGATCGTTTCGGAGTCATCACAGAAGTGGACATTAAGAGGCCTTCTCGGGGCCAGACCAGTACCTATGGTTTTCTTAAATTTGAGAATCTAGACATGTCTCACAGGGCCAAACTAGCAATGTCTGGCAAAATTATAATTCGCAATCCAATCAAGATTGGTTATGGTAAAGCTACACCCACTACCCGACTTTGGGTGGGTGGCCTGGGACCTTGGGTGCCTCTTGCTGCCCTGGCACGAGAATTTGATCGATTTGGCACCATACGAACCATAGACTACCGAAAAGGTGACAGTTGGGCGTATATACAGTATGAAAGCTTGGATGCAGCTCATGCTGCCTGGACCCATATGCGTGGATTCCCACTTGGTGGCCCAGATCGTCGCCTTAGAGTAGACTTTGCAGACACAGAACACCGTTACCAGCAGCAGTATCTTCAGCCTCTGCCCTTGACTCATTATGAACTAGTGACAGATACTTTTGGACATCGAGCACCTGACCCTTTGAGGAGTGCTCGGGATAGGACACCACCCTTACTATACAGAGATCGTGATAGGGACCTTTATGCTGATTCTGATTGGGTGCCACCCCCACCACCAGTTCGAGAGCGCAGTGCTCGTGCTGCAGCTAGTGCTGTGACTGCGTATGATCCCCTGGATAGCTTGGATCGAAGGAGAGATGGCTGGTCATTGGACAGGGACAGAGGTGATCGGGATTTGCCCAGTAGCAGGGACCAGCCAAGGAAGCGAAGGCTGCCTGAGGAAAGTGGAGGACGGCATCTGGATAGATCTCCTGAGAGTGACCGGCCACGAAAACGTCACTGCACTCCTTCTCCTGACCGAAGTCCAGAACTGAGCAGTAACAGAGATCGCTACAACAGTGACAATGATCGATCATCCCGTCTTCTTCTTTTGGAAAGGCCTTCTCCAATCAGAGATAGACGGGGCAGTTTGGAGAAGAGCCAGAGTGAGAAGCGAGATCGTAAAAACTCTGCATCAGCTGAAAGGGATAGAAAGCACCGGACAGCTGCTCCCACAGAGGGAAAAAACCCTCTGAAAAAAGAAGAACGGTCTGATGGCAATACACCCAGTACCAGCACTTCTTCATCAAAGCAGAAACCTCCTTCCCAGAAACAGGATGGAGGGACAGCTCCTGTGGCAGCATCCTCTCCCAAACTCTGTTTGGCTTGGCAAGGCATGCTTCTACTGAAGAACAGCAACTTCCCTTCCAACATGCATCTATTGCAGGGTGACCTCCAAGTTGCTAGCAGTCTGCTTGTGGAGGGTTCAACTGGAGGCAAAGTAGCCCAGCTCAAGATCACTCAGCGTCTCCGTTTGGACCAGCCCAAGTTGGATGAAGTAACTCGTCGCATCAAAGTGGCAGGGCCGAATGGTTATGCCATACTTCTGGCTGTACCTGGAAGTTCTGACAGCCGGTCCTCCTCTTCCTCAGCCACATCAGACACTGCCACCTCTACTCAGAGGCCACTTAGGAACCTTGTGTCCTATTTAAAGCAAAAGCAGGCAGCTGGGGTGATCAGCCTCCCTGTGGGAGGCAACAAAGACAAGGAAAACACGGGGGTTCTTCATGCCTTCCCACCTTGTGAGTTCTCACAGCAGTTCCTGGATTCCCCTGCCAAGGCACTGGCCAAATCTGAAGAAGATTACCTGGTCATGATCATTGTCCGTGGTGCGTCTTAGAGTCCATGTGTAACTTGTATTTACTACTTTGACATGGTTCCTTGTTTTGTGATATGTAATGGGATACAGCATCAGATAAATTTCTTTCAATTAGTTTAGTTGGTTTTTTTATATCTATATTTTTGTAAACCTCCTTAAAATAGATATTGGGGCAGTTTAGCTATTATGTTGAGTGCAAGGGATGCCCTGAAAGTAGCAAGAAGATGGATTTGTTTTAATTAGGAATTATTTTCGTTTTCTTCAGACTTTCTTTCTTTCTCAGTCTTGAGTTTAAAAAATCCTCAAAATGATAAAACCCACAATTTTTAGAATCATAATTTGGAGAAAAGAGCCTTCTGTACTGAAAAAATAGTTTGGTATGTAGATAATTCCTATACTAGAAGCATTGATCAGGTATTGCAAAGTTCATTTATTTTAATCAGGTATTTTTCTTTAAATAGTTTATTCCCAGAAAGTTTGCTTTAACATTTATATCATTAGTTTCTGAGT
The DNA here is from genome assembly GCA_004026605.1 of Ondatra zibethicus. Classification (NCBI taxonomy): domain Eukaryota; kingdom Metazoa; phylum Chordata; class Mammalia; order Rodentia; family Cricetidae; genus Ondatra; species Ondatra zibethicus. The sequence continues at coordinate 152,297 of PVIU01001694.1, forward strand.
TTTGTATCCTGTGTTTGTAACATTAACTGGTAAAAATTGAGACTTGTGTTACAAACCATTTACATCTTAAGATGGTCTGCAAGAAATGAGTAAGTGCTTTTAAAATGAGAATTTTTTGGTAAGTTAGGTGCACAGTGGTGTTTTTTATTGACTTTGAGAGGTGTAGCAAATCTAATTGTGTATACTTAAATCAAAAATGAAGTTTTTTTTGTATCCATTTAAGAAATTTCTGATTTCAGTAATAGATTTGTCTGCAGGCTTATATGTAATCCTTTTTATTTCCCTTTGTGGACATTAAATCAGACATCTAAATTACACTTTGTTTTTTAAAGGTTATTGTAAAATGCCCTTGAGATATTTGAAGAAAATTCCTTAAATTTTTATTTTCATATTTAAACAGGAGTAGTGGCATTACATTGTTGACAGTGTTTTGAATATCTTCGAAATTTAATGTTTAATATTTTGACTGCTGTCTGACTGGTAGAGGTGTCAGTGTTAGAAAAAAATTTTTTTTTTAATTTCCCCGGTACCTGTAATTAAAATAATTTAACTTACTTGCACAAAACTCCCTCCCCCCCCCACAAACCCTCTCACCCAAAATAAAAAGCTGAGGATAATATGACATCTGGTTCGTAATAAGGGCTTAGGTTAATTTACAATAGTATTTTTTGTTTGTTTTATGTGCTCCTCTTGCCACTACTTGTGATTTCTAAGACTATTATTAAATATGATTTTCTTCCTCAATTTAAATACTGAGGACTTCAAGTAGGGTCCAGTATTTAGTTATGATTAGGAACTTGTGTTTTTGGATCATGGTCGTTTTTTTCTATTTTGTGAAAGTGACCTACTCAAAACCTTGCAGAGCCCAAATGTTTTCTTTCTGTTATCAAAGATGGTAGATTTGAAATAGCATCAATAATAACCCAGAGAAATGTTATGTAATTTTTCATTGTGACAGGTGTGTAATTCTTGTCAATCTGATAGCCCCATTACCTACTACATCATACTTTCATTTTTCACTATGTATTTATAATTTTAATTTGGAGGCTTTTGAGAAAAAGAATGTACTAGGCTTATGAGCACAAAGGACCTTGGTATGCCTGTAGGAAAAAATACCTGAAATCTACAACTAAGACATATTGTCTTTTGTTTCCAAAACCAGTAGTGGTATGATATAGACATCTATTCAGAAGCTGATGCAAGTCTAGTCTGTGTACATGGAGTTAAGTATAGTTTTTAGTTCGGTAGATAGATTTTTCCAGTTTAAATAATTTCACTAGCCATTAACCTTTTAGTATTTTGTTGTTGTTGTTGTTAGATAGTTGGGCAAATGATTTTTCTGTTAGAGAGTGAAGTCTGTGACATCTAATTTTACTATTAATCAAATGTGTTGTGATGATTTTTCTTTTTTAGGGACATTGTTGGTTAATAGCATATTGAAGAATATTGATTTTTGCTCCATGTTTGAACCCTTATCTGACACTGCTACATTTTGTTAGATCTGATCAACTAGTGTTTCAGTGTTTTTGAAACAGTGGCTTGCTGCCATTTCCAAATAATATGTATTATGTAAATTAGTTGGGTGCTTACCTGCAAAGTGCCATCATCTTATTTGTGTTGCCCACTCCTGTGCAGGTTCATAATATCTGTCAATTGGCCACTTAAACCTTCAGAATTTGATTGAAAGCAGTCTAAAACTGTTTCTATATCTCATTAGCCGGGTCAGAATCCCATATTGGATATTCTTTTAAAATTTTTAAAACATTATTTTATGCATGTGGCTGTTTTGCCTGCATGTATGTCTATACCACATGCTGACTGCTCTTCCAGAGGACCCAGGTTTGGTTCCCAGCACCTAGTCCCAAGGGATCCAATACTCTTGTGGCCTCTCTGAATACTCCTTTTAACAGCCCTTTTTTTTTCTTTTTCTTTATTAACTTTAGTACTTTAACTGTTTTTTTTTCCTTCCAGAAAGTACTAAAATGAATAGAAATAAAATTTCTTAAGTATGCTATTTATGTATTAAATATACTGGTAAAAATAAGATAAGACTTTATGATCACAGCTTCAAAGTGTATGGAAACTTAAGCAATCACTCAGCTTCTAGCAAATGGTTCTACTTAATTGTGGGGTATTGTTTTGCTGGTTGTAATAGGGATTCCTCCTGTAAAGAATTTTTCATACAGAAACCTAAATTTTTAATGTGTACTTTGTACACTATCAAACTGAAGATGAGTTTCTTTTTAGAATTAACCTCTTAAAATGTACATCCTCTGGCTTACATAAGCTTTTGTTATTATCTTGAAGGTTATAGTCTCTGTGACTGACTCACCTAGATCATTTGATGCAAAGCAGTAAGAGTTGTTTTTCAGAGTCAGAGATTTCCAGGTTTATTTAAAACTGTGTTCACTGACTACTTTTTCTTTTTTTTTTTTAAATTAAGGTAGCTTTTTTTTTCCTAGTAAAATTGCTCATTTTGCAGTACAACTTAGTTTGTATCCATATAAGAACCATTTACCAAAACTTCTGTAGTAACAGAATTATGAGATCTTTTATGAAAGAGGGCCTTAATGGCTTATGTGGGGAAAAAATGGAGGCAATTTCTGCATTTTTTCCCCCCTGTGTTTGCCACAAAGTCTGATTTTTGAAATAGGAGTAAGGTATGAGAACAAAAGCCAGAGTAAGCCCTGCTAGAGCGATATCATTAATGGTGGGAAATGATTTCAGGTAACTACAGTAAAATGTTAAGTTTGATGAGTTCATATGTGTATAATTTGAACATAATTGAAAAGTATGAGTCCTGAAGTGTTCTCTTACTGTTTAGTAAACTGTACGTGTGCATTCTTAACACTACTGTCTTTGGTGGCAGAGATAAAGGTGGTTTATCAATGGCTCTGTAGCTTCGACCCCTTTCTGCAGTCATGGAGTAGTCTGTCTCCATATAAGTTACAAAATAGACATAGAGGGGTTGAAAGTTTGTCTAAACTCCATCTGTCTATTGTTACACTTTTTAAGTTACATTTAGAGCAGATGTTGGTTAATTATAAGTTGGTCATAAATTTGCTTTTTCCTGAACATTTGGCCATGTGCTTAGTCAGTTATTTGACGATAAAGAATATTTCCAGTTCTATAATCCTTGATGACAGTCTTAAAAAGTACAAATCAAATTCTGTTGTTCTACTTGTTAATTTGTGTATTCATATAGTAAATTCATTTCAAGGTTTGTGCCAGTGGATATTATTGGTGCTTTTTGAAGTTAAAGTGGACTAATCAGGAAGGTCTTGTTAATACTCTGTTCATCTATAATGGCATAGGGGAAATATATATATTTTTAATACTGTAAACGTTTGTACTGAATAACCTTTTTTTCCCCCTCCCGCAAGCAAAACTGGTGAACAGCGGATGAAGATACGGAATTCAAAGCTCTAATGGACCTTTTTGAAGAGAAGTTGTGGCTTATGTGGAGTTTACATGGGCCTCTGATGGAAGAAAGCTAATCTGTTTAGTATTTTGTGCATTTTACTAAAATGGCAGCTTAACATTGTGTATCTGCTATTGTGATGCCAATGCCGGTGTTTTAAGTGGAAAAATGACCTCTTTGCTTTGTGCTGTGTACACAAGATTTCTGGAAAAGTAAAGAAAAACCCTTTTTATGGCTCACACAGCTTAAAAGTAGCTGTCACTCAAACATGGGCTCACAGTTGAGCTGCTTTTGTTTTATTCTAAATAAATTGTTTCTTTTGAGGAAAATGTTTTTCTGCCTGGAAGTGAATTGACGGCAAACCTTGACCCCTTTGTTTGCAGCAGATTGGGTACTTGCTGCTGCTCAGATCTTGTATGTCTTGAGCAAGAAGCAGGGAGACCATCAATTTCATTTTGACTATCACGGTGTGTCAATTCTGAAGGATCATAGTGTTACAGTGACCCCCTTTGTTTGCAGTGAAGGGGATCCTTTGCTTCTCGGTCCTCAACACGATGAGGTTGCTGTTTGCTGGCGTGCAAGAAGCCGGGGGCAAGCACTCTAAGCCTCACCAAAGTGCACGAGTCGGGGGCTTTGCTGGTTTGAAGAGCCGGAGTTCCTGAAATTTAAGTTTTGATTTATTTTGTTCACCCATCACGTTTGGCTTTAGTTTCATTTTTTAATTTGAAGAAAAGTTTGAAATTGCATTATCTTGCACTTTTAACATTTGCACCAAATTGCCAAAAGAAGGAGAAATGCTCCGGTTGCTTTTTAAATGTTAATGATGGTGTTAATAAAGCCTTTCCTGACACATGTGAGGAGCTCCTCCATCTCCAGGGGCTTCTTACCAGAGTTATGCAGTGATGGGTTTAGTTCTGAATGGATGAAGAGTTCCTGAGAGCTAGCGTTTGTAATTAGAACCATTACTTGGTATCTGTGCCTTATTTGACCTGTGGTTCCACATGCCTTGGATGTGCATGCATCGTGACGGTTTCATAGGTACGAACGCACACTCAGGCCCAGTCACTTCGGTTGGTAGTACAGATTGTGAGGAAAAAAATGGAGGCATCCTTAAGGAGGAGAAAGTATTTGCCTTTAGTTCCTGCATTATCCTGTACAGGGGCTCTTGAGTTTTGGAAGCCTGTTCCCAGTACAGGAGAAAAAACTTCCCTGTTTGCAGCAGAATACTTCAGTGCACAGTGACAACGCTGGAGTTCAAGAGGAAGCCAGCAATTCTGCACCTTTGGCTTCAGACACCATGGTTGTTTGCCAGTTGTAAACTTAACTAGTTGCAGACGAAGACCACCTTGACATGCAGGCTTGTTTGGGCTTGTTATGAATTTTAACCTCGGATGGAAGAGCCCTAGTGCTGTCTTGTCTCCATGCGGGATGATGATTGCTAGGCAGCAGGTGATTATCAACCAAGGATGCCACGGTTATACTCTGCAAGGTGGTGTTCCAGTGGTAAACAGCTGTATAAACTTGTAAACAGGTAAGAGGGTTCTTTAGAGGTCAAAATGATAATTCCTAGGGTGAGGGCATTTAATGCTTCAATAATGTTTCTCTTCTTGGAAGTCTCTAGACACTGCTGCTGCTAATAGGCGTCTTCCCCGCACCTAGGTGTTTATGAAATTCGGCAACTTTGTTCTTGATAATTATGTTGTATTTCATTTTTGAGTATATTTTTATCATCTGAAATATTTTAACATGGGAGATAAAGTGTTAACATGTTGATTATGGATTGAGCCTTGCTGTCTTAAAGTTTTGACGTTTGCCATTAACCTTGGAGTTTACCTTTTGTTGTGATTAATGGTGCAAGAGGACTTACAGCTATCAAAACACTCAAGGATATTATTGGGAATTACAGGTATTTTATCCAAAATGGTTTTGTATTTTTTTTTCCTTGTCCCTCAAAGAGATTATTAAATTGAAGCAACTGCAGCTTGAGGGAAATGAATAGGCAGTGAAGTCTGACTTAGCCCTAACCATTTTCACTGTTCAGTTATTCTAGTAGCCTGAGGGTCCTCCGTGCACATTAATCAAATGTGGGTAAGAACAGCCCACTTTGTATATCACCTGCTTTAGATGGGATCAGAAATTTTGAGTAGAATTGTTCATAACTTCTTCCATAAGACTTAGGGAATCTGCTAATTATAGTAGCTAGTCTGTACTGGCTTACTTTCACCCATAGGTTTGTTTGGGATCCGTAGATGGTTTAGCTACACAGCTTAAATATCTGATAAAACATTGATAAGAGTGAGAAGGACAAAGATGAGAAAACCGGGCCTTTTCAGGTTCTTGGTGTGTTTTTTACAAGTGTTTCTAATCCAAATATGCTTTTGAGGTGATTTACTTTAGGCTTTGCTAATTTTGCTCTCCTTGCATATCTAAACTGTTTATATGTGTTGGAGATTCCAGTTTTCATTGTATTTTCTCTCTAGTCTTTTAAGTAGTCTATCAATTAGTAGTCAAATATTATAAATAACTGGGTATTTAGGAAGACTGTTGCTTTGCTTATGCATTTCTACATGATTAGCTTTTTGTAATCTCAGACTTCCATCTCAAGAATGAGGGAAAAGTTTGAGGTCAGCATTTTTTAATGTATTATATAAAACCATATGCAAAATGAGAAGATGCACATTACAACACTGTTTTGAAACTATGGTATTCGTGAAATTATTCTTACCTTCACTGAAAGAAAGTTAATTGATGGAATGTTCTGATTTTAAAATGTGGAAATTGCTCTTTGATTTTATTTGTATGGTTTCCCAGTATCTTTAGAATAATCTAGATGTAGCATATTGTTATAGGACACCCCTGAATTAGTTTGAGTTCATTTTTAAAAACTTAGCAGTGATGGTTAAAATTGAAAATAAGTATTCAAAATAAGTATTGCCATAAGCAAAGCAACCTAGATTTTATAAAGTGACATTTCCATAACTTAAATCAGTTGGTTACAAGCTTGTTTATTTAGGCTTTTTTGAGATGGTCTTGCTTATGAAGCCCAGACTGGTCTAAACACAAGGTCTTCCTGCCTCTGCTTCTCTAGGTGCTAACAGTTCAGGCACATGACACTACATCTGGCTTCACAGCATCTTATTAATAACTTGGATCTAGTTTAAATTCTTTTTTTTTAATTTTTTAAATTTTATTTTATGTGCATTGGTGTTTTTGCTTGCATGTGTGTCTGTGTGAGGATGCCAGGTGCCTAGAACTGGAGTTACAGACAGTTGAGAGCTGCCATGTGGGTGCTGGGAATTGAAATCTGGTCCTCTGGAAGAGGTGCTCTTGACTTCTCTTAAAAGCCCCCTGGTTTTAAATTCTTAACAGGGACTTATTGAATGACAGATTACTTCAAACCTCGGACAAGTTCAGTCTTGGCAGCAAAGGGGAAAAAAAGGTTTTTATCTTAAAGGACTTGCTATTCTTCAACTCTAGTGACTGTACTATTTATCTTCCAGCTGAAGTTTTCAATACTGTGAATATTGACTATATACTAGGAACCAAGAGTCTGAGGGTAGACAATTAAGAAAGTATCAGATAGTTTCTGCCACTGTAACAGTTTGTTCACTAAGGAACTAGGTATAAAGAGATGTCAGCCACCAGGGGAAAGTTTAGTAGTGTTTAAGATAATAGGAAAGATTTAACAGATCAATTGCTAAGGATTTTTTTTTTAATTTTGTGGGTGATAATGGATATGGCAATATGAATAAGTTTCTGAAGCTGGAATGGGTAAGAAAGGCTTAACTAAAAAAGAGTTAAAAGAGGATGTGGAATGGTAGAGGCAGACACACGTGACTAACTCCTGGAAAAGAAGTATGATGATTGGGTCAAATGAAATAGGAAATTCCGAAGAGCATACAAATTTGAGGTGGCGGGAGTGGCGATGGATCATCAGTTGCAGCGGATCATCAGTTGCAGATTATTGACAGCAACCACTTACTAAATATAAATACTTCCTGCTAAGCATTCTGCAGAGTGCTGTATATACATTGCCTTGTTTAAGTTTTCTACATTCTATCTAATCTGATACTATGGACCCAGGGATTCTAACCAGGCCTTTGTCCTGGCTAGGGTTCTCAAGATAATATTTTGCCTCACTACTCTTCCCCACCCCTCCCCACTCTGCCCCCGGAGGCCATAGATAGGATTGAAGCTGTAAACTTGAGAAATGGTGTAGGCAGTTAATTGCAAACGATACTGCAATATCTATAAAATAGGTTCTTTGCAACTCCATTCTATCTGCTTTGAGATTTGTTGGGACCAGCATAGTCTGGGATTTTGTTCCTTTACAAAGTTCTTCAGATAATTCTGCTATGCTCTCTGATCAGTGGGCTGTGTGTGTTGAATAACACTGTACTGAGAGCGTAGAGTACTGAGGTATAAACCAAGGGTCATGTTTGAGGAATGAGGAAAAAAGATAGTATTTGGAAAGAAGTATAAATAGATCTAAAACTTCTGTTTCAGAGCTGAGAAGAGTCTAGAAGATAAGCTCAAAATTGTTGGAGTAAACAGGACAAACCTAAATACTGTAACTTAAAAGTTGTTACCTAAATGCTGGATACTGTGGCAAGTGCCTCTAATCTCAGTGCTTGGGAGGCAGGATAGAGTTCAAGGCCAGTCTTCAATATTACATAGCAATACCCTGTTTCAAAATGAAACATTTGTGACTAAGTAGCAGTTAATCTCTTATTTCTTCAAGGTAGTCCTTCTTCCTTAGTATTTAATTTTGCCTTATCAACAAGGATTGGGGATTTGGCCCAGTGGCTGAGCACTTGGGAAAAGTTATATATCTTGGTTAAGTGAAACATAACAAGAAACTTATTGAGGTATCTTTGAGTCAGATATTAATATGAGTAGAATGTGACTAAAGTCTAAAAATTGAAAGCATTTTAGTATGTGTGCCCGTGCATGCACATGCATGCTTTGATGGGCCAAGGGAAATTAGCATTTCAGATTACCAATATTCCTTTTAAGTTTGTTTACTGGTGTTTTGGTTGTTATTTGTTTTTGTTTTTAAAATTGGGACTGAAGAGAAAGCTCAGTAGTTAAGAGCACTGGTTGGTCTTCCAGAAGACACAGCTTCCATTCCCAGCTCCCACATGGCAGCTCCAGTTCCAGAGGGTCTGCTGCCCTCTTCTGGCCTTGGTCACAAGACATGCACATGGTGCACAGACATAAACACAGAAATCCATTACATAAAAATGTGTTGTGTATATGGTATGTGAAGGTAGGAGGACAGCTTTGTGGAGTTGGTTTTTTTCTTTTCTTTTTTTTTTCTTTTGTCTACTTTCATGTGGAATCTTATGACTGAATTCAAGTTTCCAGACCAGACTTTCATAGCAAGTGCCTTTACCCAATGAGCCATCTTGATAGTCCTCTTAAGAGTGTTTTAAATTTTATTTTATGGTGATTGAACCAAGGCTTCTTGCATGCTCAAGTATGTGGTATACCATTGAGTTTCACTTAGTTTTCTTTATAGTTCTACAAGTGTTATTTCTTTGATACTTTATTTTTCAGGTTTTATTTTTTACGGCTTCTAACTGACCACCCTGTGCTTTCAGAATGGTCTTCCTAGTACATCATCATCATTTGCTGCTTGATAGTCTCTGTTTCATTAAACTGTCATTAAAATTTTCATTATATTCATATATAGTTTTTGAAATACACTTTCTGTATTTCAAAATTTGTAATTTTTTAGTGGTATCAAGCTAAATTCATTCTGAAATTTAAAGGGTATAGTTGGATGTGTTAGCACGCGCCTTCAGTCCTTGCACTCCACAGGCAGAGGCAGGTGGGTCTCATCTCTATTTTTGATACCAGCCTAGTCTACGTAGCAAGTTCCAGGCCTTCCAGGAATGTGTAATGAGACTATCTTTAAAAAGAAAAAAACCTTAAAAAATCTTTCCATTAAGTGGCTGTCATCTATGCAAAACAGATTTTAATTGTATAAATCTATTGTATGATTTCTCAGGTAACTAGTGAATTTCGTTTTTACCCAGGAAAAGGACTCAATGATTTCTTTCTATAGATGAACCTGTTAGTACACCTATGTTAAAAGTAGAACTCTTATAAAATTTACGATGAGGTGTTATGTATTTTTATTACATATTTTAATGCATATTGAAAAATCAGTATCCCATGTAATTGCATTTTAGTATGTAGAAGCTGAATATTAATAGTTTACTTGTCTCCCAAGATGTGTGTCTTATAGCTTAGTGTAAATTTTTTGTTTTTAGACAAGGTCCCTTGTAGCCCAGGCTGGCCTAGAATTCTCCATATAGCCAAGGTGACTTGGAACTTCTCTCTTCGTGTCTCTACCTCCCAGGTGCTGGGATATGTCATCATATCCTTTTGTTTATAGAAATATACCAGTAAACTACTCATTCATTGGGTTTGTTTCTGCATTCTGAAGTAGAGTTCTCAACCCTGATTATACGGAAGAACCCTTCAGGAACTTTGGGAATTTCAGTTCCCAAAGTTAAGGTTCTTCCTCAGGTTGATTTGAATTGGGGTAGATAGAATGACTTTGCAAAGCCTCAGAAATTGTTTTTCTTTTGTTATAAGTGTGCAGGTGATTCTAGTGTCCTGCCAGTGTTGAGAGCCACTGCTCCAGAGGCTTAAGTTTATACATACTTAGAAATACAGACCTTAAGTCGGGTGGTGGTGGTGGTGCATGCCTTTAATCCCAGCACTCTGGAGGCAGGGGCAGGCGGATCTCTGAATTTGAGGTCAGCCTGGTCTAAAGAGCTAGTTCCAGGACAGGCTCCAAAGCTACAGAGAAACTCTGTCTCATAAAACCAAAAACAAACAAACAAAAAGAAAGAAAGAAAGTAAAGAAAAAGAAATACAGACCTTTTAAGAAAACAAAAATCAGCATAATTATTGTTTGGTATAATCAGTATAATATGTATATTGCTTAACTTCTATGATTCCTGCTGCTCAAAGTTTGGTCACAGCCCACTAGCATTACATTAGTATCTCTTGGAAGATTGTAAGAAATGTAGAATTGTAGCGCCTCACCTCAGACCTGTTGATGGGGTGGAGATCTGCAGGTAACTCATGGGTACATTAAAATTTGGCAGATGCTTGCCTAACATGTGGGAGGCACTGGATTTGAGCCCCAACATCGTGTACAGACATGCAAAAGTTTAAGAATCTGCTTTTGATCTAGATGCATTTATGATATTATATATGATTTATCCTCAGAGATTGGTTTTTAGTGGAGAATTAAGTAGATGAGGGATTTTGTTGTAGGTTGTTTGTTGTTTTGAGACACCCTTGGTTTGTTTGCATTCCTTTAGGGATGACTAAAGTGCACATATACATATATATATATATATGGTTTTTAAAAAACAATATTAGATCCCTCTCCTTACTTTTTTAAATGCCAAGTTTAAAGGTAGCCTTTTAAGTACAGTAACTGGTTAAACATCTTTTTTTCTTCCTGGGTTTCTTTTTAGGAACTACTGACAAAACCTATAGCTGACTTTTGGATATGACTTTATTGCTCAGCAACTAAAAGATGAGTTCTAATTGCCAGACTCTGGTACTGGCATTGTCCTCCTGTTTCTATAGAAATTGGGTTGGAAGTCAGAGCTGCACAGAGGGAAAGGGTAAGTTTGTTTTAATTCCATATTATAAACCCATATCTTACCAGCTATGGCCTGGTATCAGTTTCCACAATGGAGTGAGTGGTAAAGTATTCTCAAATAGGAACTACTAATTTTTACTTGGAAGGAAACTGACATCAAGTCATTAAACATAATGAGGGTTTAAATATGGATTTATTTTTCTAGTGACTCTGACTTCACCTTTCTTAAAGGAATAAACTCAGTAGAATTATCACTGTCAGTTTAGTGTGACTCAAGGGGGTCACAATATTGATTTTTTTTTAAAATTCTACTCTGCTGTATTTTTCTGGTAAGTTAAGAGTGGCATATGGAAAGTATGTATGGGGGCATTGTAAAAGTCTGCATGGATTATGTTTCTTTGTAGAGTTCCAGTTCTTTTTTCCATTGTAAACAAGTTCTGTTCTACTGACCAGTTCTTAGCCCCTTTTCTCTTTTAGCTAAAGGATGAGTGCCTCTCTTGGGGCATATGCACATGCTATCTAGGCTCGGACCTATTGTTTGTAGATTTTGAGACACCTGCCAATTGGTGAGTCATCCTATTGCCATGGCTTCAGAGGGCTTTACTAGACAGCAGTAGAATTTAGACATGAAGTTGGTTTACTTGATAATGCAAACTCTCATTTACAGTTTGGTGCATTTAAATAACCTTAAAATCTGACTAGCTTTGAGATGGAAAGAAAGACATTCTAAGCTCTCACTTTTAAAAACATAAAAGGGTATATTATTACATACTAATAAACAAATAAAGTGATCTTTTCCCCACTAAAAGAACATGAGTGTTAGTTGTTCAGACCAAAGAGAAGTACATCTTGGCTTTATTTACATCTAGATCTGTCACTTGTGAAAGTAGTGTGCTGTAAAAGTTGGTCAAGTATGGAGGCACATGACTAATCCCAATATTTGGAGGAAGAGGTTAGAGGATTGTGAGATTCAGACCAGCCTGGACTATGTATTGAGATCCTGTCTGGAAAAAAGAAGCTGGAAGTTTGTCAGTGTGAAAAGTAAACTCTTACTAAACATGGTCTGAAATTGGGCTATTATTAAAAATTTTATATGACTTTCATTAGTTTCTGTTATGCTAACTGGAGCTTGTATAAGGTACAGAATTGAATTTGTGATTTTTATTTCTTTTTTGGGGGTGGGTGGAAGCAAGGGCGGGAAGATGGCTAGAAAGTTTGGCATATTCCTTGTTGTCAAACATTCAGACACATCTTTTGCTTAAGAACAGTCAGTTTGTCCTAGTTTTAAAATAAATCTAGGAGCTCCTCAGGCTGGAGAGATGGCTCAGTGGTTAAGAGCATTTGCTATTCTTCGGGAGGATCCAGGTTCTGTTCTCAGCACCCACGTGGCAGCTCTACCGTCAGTAACTCTAGTGCTAAAGAATCCGTTGCCCACTTCTGGCCTCCACGGGCACTGTGTACATATGGTGGACAGACATACATGTAGGCAGAACACTCATAGACATAAAAATAAAATCTTTAAAAGTCTAGGAAACCCTCTTCTGACCAGCCTAGACAGTCACTCTGATCCTAATTCACTCTCTACATCCCTAAAAAGTTCTCACTAAAGTTTAGAGGTTTGTAATAGAGCTTTTGGGCTTTGTTTTGTTTTAGGCAAGGTCTTGCTGTAAAATCTAGGCTAGTCTCAAGTTGTTGACGGTCTTGCCTTGCCCTTCTGAATGCTGAGGTTGTAGGCAGTGTATCACCACACACCCCTGCTAAGTTGTCACTGCTCATTGTTTTGTACTGAAACATTCTATAGTACAACAGCTTCTGCCAGAAAGGATCAATGTATGGGAGCCTCATTGTGTAGTACTTAGGCCGGCCTGAAACTCAGGAAGAGCCTCCAGTGTCAGATTACAGGAATTCTAGGTACTACCATAGGTTTGTCTTTCTGCTTTATCTATTTTGTTTTTATTTTCTGTGTATTTGTGTTTGGGTTTGTTTTTGTGTTGTTTTTTGTCTTTCTGTTTACCACATGTGTGTCTGATGCCTAAGGAAGCCAGAAAGATGGCATCAGCATGGTAATTTTTTGTTGTTGTCTTTAAGAACAGAAGGGCTAAATGTAAGTCAACCTGAATTGAATATTTTGGTAAAATGTATTTAGCCTATAGCTCAAGGGCATTTGTCAGTGGGAGACTAGAAAATTATTAAAGCTGATCATTTATTCACTTATCTTCTGGAAGCTGCATTGTTGTTACACTATAGCAGGTAATATCTGATGGTTGTGGTTTTAATTTTAGGGAGTGGGTTTATCCTTAGTATAGTTTTAGATCAACTTTGAGCTAAAACAAATTTATAGCTGTTTCAATAAAGCTACTTTTTATAATTTGTTGGTACTCGCCAAGAAGTAAAGGTAATATAAAGAAAGAATGGGGAAGTTTTGTGTTGATTGTTTGAGCTGTGACTTCCATATTTACTGAATATTGTGTTTCTTTGATTTTTTTAATACTCATTTGGAAAATGGGCACTACAGATAAAGCTTCTGAAGGTTGTGTGAAGAGTAAGATTAGGCTAGGCAGTTGAGCGGTCAGTAGTGCAGCCTTTAATACCAGCAGGTGGATCTCTGAGTTCAAGGTCAACCTGGTCTGTTGAATAATTTCCAGGTCAGTTAGGGCTGCACAAAGAAATTCTGTCCTCTTCCCCCATCCCAGCCCACCTCCCTAAAAAAGATTAGGCTAGGCATGGTGGCATGTGCCTGTAGTCCCAGGTTCAGAAGTTCAGGGTCATCCTCAGATACTAGAGTTGTTTCAGGCTAGCCTGAGCTGTATGAGACCCTGTCACAAAAGACTATGTAAATACCTAAGTATATGAAGTTAGACACTTTATACAAAAAGTGCACAGCTAGCTGAAAACTGTTGCATGTCTGTAATTCCAGCTACTCAGAAGGCTGAGGCAAAAATGAAGGCTGCATGGGCTACATAGAGAATTTTAGATCAAGGTAGACAATTTCATGAGAACCTGTCTGAAATTTTTTTAAAAAAATGTACACACAGTTATATTACTAGACAGTTATATTATTATTAGCTGGTAACAGTTATGGTATTAGATGTTGACATGCTGAGTTTCTCCTGTACCCATACATGCTATCTAATTTTGTGTGTGTATGTGCCTCATAGGGATCTCTTGAGGAAAAGGGGAAATAGTGAATATTGTGCATTTCTTACACTGCATATGTATTTGGGTTGATAGTCCTGTGTTGCAGGTTTCTGGAAAGTAGTTATGTGACATCATATTGTCAATTAAAACAATAATACAGTGAAGGAGTAAAAATAGTAGAAGGGTATTTATTGTTTGTACATTCTACATATTAGTTGTAGAAGTCTTTAGCGTTCTAATTCTGGGGATTTAGACTTGCTTTTTTTTCTTTCTTTGTACTTTGAAACATTAAACAGCATGGCCTTTAATTTGTGACCCTCCTGCTTCTTGCCTCCGTTTTTTGGGTTCTGAGAGTATAGGTGTGTGCAAGTTCCTTGCATGAGATTTAGCCTTTCTCAATTTGTAGGATGAAGAACTTGTATAAGATTGATAAAGCCCTTCTAAGTTAAGTTAATTTGGAATTCTTTAGTTAATCTTAGTTTGCTGTGATAGGAAAGGTCTAGGTTATTGAAATCTTTTGAAAATAATTGCTCAAAATGGAAAGGGAAATTTAGAGTGGTTCCTATTGGTTTTATCCTTTTGACATAGAAGACAGAAGAGAGGCAATAAAATTAGTTGCTGTTTATGAAGGATATTTTGCTCAGAAAGTATATTTTCATTTAATCTTCACAGTATAATCTATGAGGTAGGTAGATGGTGATATCCTCATTTTACAGAGGAGAAAGTTAGGTTTCAGTTCTTGAGCAACTTAGGAGGTCATATGGTAGCAAATGAAAGAGCTTAGATTTATTAGTTTGCTGCTTGTATGAGGGAGTCATGTTTTTAAAGACTTATGTGTATGTGTGTTTTGAATACATGTATCTATGTACCTTGTGTGTTCCTGGTGCCCAGGGAGGCCAAAAAAGGGTGTAGCATCCCCGGTATTTGGAGCTAGAGACTATATGAGCCACTATGTGTTATAGATATTGGAACCTGGATCATTTGGAAGATCAGCAAGTGTTCTTAACTGCTGAGCCATCTCTCTGGCCAGATATTCTTATTTTTATTTATGTTGTATATTTAGGTATAAAATCCTGTAGCTGGTTATGGTAATATGCACCTGTAATTCTAGGAAGTTGGAGCAGGATTGTGGATTTAAGGCCAGCCTGAACTATATATTGAGACCCTGTTTAAAATAAATAGATAAATAAAACTTGAAAAAGTGTAAAACCTACCTTTTAAATAAGAGTAACTACTGTCTTTGAGATAGTTGAGATTTCAGATTTATTTGGTTCCAGTTTATAACAGGCCTTGGAAACATCTTGATGATATTACAAACCAGAGAAAATTGAAATGTGAGCTCATAAAGTCCTCAGTCTGAAGCTAGACAAGGAGTGGAGATGGAGCTTAGTGGGAGTGTGCTTGCCTATGCTGCCAAGGGTTCAGTCTCTAGCACTGTAAAAGAAGTTAGGTGAAATTCCACAAGTTGGGAAAGTTGTTCCGAGTATTGAGTGAGCCAGATTGTAAGTGTTAAGTATGAGTAGACCTGGTCAGAGAAGGCAAACTTCTGGAATTATAGCCGATGGCAAAGTTTGCACAAAGGCTTATTTGAAAAGTATCAAGGTGTGCATCTTGGAACCAAATTTAAGCTTCCAGTTTAGGGTTTTTCTTTATTAAGTAATCAGTAGTTGTTTGAAAGCAGAGAAGAGTGAAGGGTGGAATAATAATAGTTGGAACATTGAGGAAAGATGTTAAGGGACTTGTGTTGCAGAAAATGGTTTTTATTTTGGACACAGCTCACAATGTGTGGCCCACACTGGCTCCACACTCAATATGTTCTCACTTTAGTTTTCTGACTGCGGGGACTTCTGGTGTATGCCACCATTCCCTGCTTAGAAACCCCTTTTTATCCTTCTAAAGATCACCCAAACAGCCAAGAGCTCATTATTCACAGGCAAGAACCATTCCTAATTAGCTATAAATGGCACACACCTTTTGAATAAACATATTTCCTCCTAAAGCCTCCTTTTCAACTTCCATATGGAACTTACAGCTCTGAAGAGTCATCTAGATGCTTTATATAAATATTTCAGATAATTAAATGTAGTGAAAAGATAATACTGTTTAGATGGGCAGTAATACCTTTCAAATGATTTTCAAATAAAGATTATTTTATCAAACTTTATTTCACTAGGAAGTTAAGAGACAAAATAATTGAAGATAACTTATAATCAATAAACAATAAATTATTTTTGGAGGGGATATACCATTCTTGTCACTATGAAAGGCTTTATTCGGATTCTAGAGCTCTAGTCAACCAATTACTATATTTAAAAAAATAGTTTACAATCGTCACATTTTGGTGACAGAATTACCATAGCACAAATGAAAGTTTGTATTTATTATAGGTACATTCTGATTTTCATTTAATAGGTCAGATAGCTGCTTCAACTGATTCCATTTTTAGCCTGTTTGATTAAGTACCAACAATTGGACATTTCTAGCAGTGCTAATAAAGCAAGAAGGAATCTTAAAAATTACATGGCTTACTTTCTCATTTTTACAAAGATTTTTGCTGTACACTTTTGTCTCCAGTGGCTTGTTTAGATTTTCTTTCATTAAGCTCTCACTTGATTGCAGTCCTTCAAAGGTCAGGCTGTTTGCTTTTCCATCTTTCAGCCAGTGGTACAAAGAAAAGGGAGACTGAAGAGAGGAGGTAGCAGGTGCCGGAGAAGTAGAAAGAGCCTGTGTATGTCTGTGTGTAATCATATATCCAGCCTGTAAGGAAGGAGTGGAAGGAGAGGAAGTTAATGAAGTGAACTTTTCTGTTTGTAATTCTCAAGCAAGTCTTAGACTTTGAAGAAAGGGGCCTCATCTTCCCAGTCTGTATTGTGAGCCACTGGAATTAATACAGCTTCCCACCTGTCTTACTTAAAACTGAATTACTTTCATCTAAGTAGAAATTTGCATCATTACAAAAGTCACTGTGGACTCAGAAACATGTCTTAGGGTGGAGATTGGAGAAAATTAGCACTTCATTTTATGATACTCTTACAAGAAGACTACTGTTTTCTTACAAAGAAAGTAATCATGAATAACTTTCTTCACAAGAAAAGAAGACTGAACCTTCTTTCCTTTACTGAGCTAATATTTGAGTATTTACCATGTTCCTGAAAATAGGCTATGCGTCAAGAACAGTCCTGAGCCAAATAAACATGGTCCCTGCAATAATAAAAGTTTACAGTTTAGTGGGAAAATAGATTTAACCATTTAAATTATATATTTGGTAAGTTCTATGAAGGGAAGGCTTGGGGGCTATGATATCACATCAGAAGGAACTGTTTGATAAATGTGCTAAAGGAATTTTTCTGAAATCTAAATAGTCTGTGTGAGAGCACACACATGTGTAGACATTGGATCGAGCCCTTTGCCATTGAGCTGCATTCCTAACTGAATGCTCTTTAAGAATGGAAAAGGCCTTGCAGTCTTCTCATCAGTGGCACATACTAGAACTTAAGTAAAACATCTTAAAAATTATAGCAAGAAGTGAACATTTAAATGTCCATATGAAAGTCTGTACTGTAATGGTGATGGCACACTCCTTTCATCCCAGCACTCGGAGGGTGGAGCCAGGCAGATCTTTTTGAGTTTGAGGCCAGCCTGCTCTACAGAGTGACTTCCAGGATGAATGAATGAATGAATGAATGAAGTTTATGCCCTGGCAATGCTGAAGCATGCATGTGCAGTCCATATATGGCAGTTCTTTTGAACTTGTCCATATTGGGTTTCATGAGGTCTCTTCTTCAAGAGGGCACCAGATCTCTATACAGATGATTGTGAACCACCATGTGGTTGCTGGGAATTGAACTCAAGACCTTTGGAAGAGCAGGCAGTGCTCTTAACTGCTGAGCCATCTCTCCATTCACCATAGCCAGGGCTAAAGAAAAAAAAAAAGTCTATACTCTTGGAAACATCTTTGTGTTATATGCCTGTGTGGTTCTGGGTTAGGAGATGATAAACTGATGGAGAGAGGGGTAGGAATATCTGTGCTTATGTGTTTTGGCCGTTCTGCCCACCCCCGATTCATTTGGTTAATTGTGTATTGCCTTTTCTTCATTCTCTTATTTTAGCTCTGACTTTCAGGGTTTGGGGTTTTTGTTATTTGGTTCTGGGGATTGAACCCAAAGCTTCATGTTCATACATGCTAAGTATGTGCTCTACTGCTGAGCTACACTCCCAGTCCCTTTTGTTTTGATAATTTGTATTTCCTATTTTTAATGTAGTGTATAAATGGAATATTTTATAGCCTTTTAAATTCAGCTAACTTTAAGGAGTTTGTTTATTGATTCCTTACTTGATTAGTCATCTCTCATTTAAGTGTTTCTTGGGGTAAGTTGAGGGAGTGGATGAGGTCCCCTAGGATGAGTCTTTGTATTCTATGGATGTGACTGACCTATAACTTTCTAAAAATAGGTGACTAACCCGAGCTATGGAATTTTCTAGAAAGGAGGGAAAATGGAACAGCAACCCCTCCGCTTATGCATATCTGTGTGTTTACTGTGAATTTCTGAATGGGTATCAAGTGTTAGCATTGTAGGAAAAGGCTAGGGGGTCTTGATAGTAATATAGATAGTGCTAGTAACTATCAGGAGGGCAAAGGTGAAAATGGGTTCAAGAGAGTTGTTTATAAGCTTTTTGCTTTTCAAACACCTTTTAAAGAGAATGTTATGTCTGAAACATTAAGGTATTAAAATATATTTACTATTGAGAAGGGGATCATTTGGCATATTTCAAGCTGGATGAAATAATTTGTTTTTGAATGTTCTATTTATACTTGGTAATTGAGATACCAGTATCTTTAAAATTCTAGTTGAGATCCAGAGCCAAATATATAACCCTTAATTTTTAATGACGGACAAAGGTTCACTACTCCAGGTAGATGTTTTAAGACCTATCAAGCTTGAATTTTTAACTTACCTAAAAGCCACTTAAATCTAAGCTTGTTTATTGTGGCTGATAAGGGTTGATCTTATCTAGGATACCTAGTATCAGAAGTATTTTAACATATGCATAATAAGCTATCTTAGGCATGGGACCCAAGTCTAAACAGAAAACTCATTTGTTTTGTGTATACTTTATATACATAGCCTAAAGATAATTTTTAAAATTTACTCATTTTATATGTATGTATTTTACCTGCATGCATATATGTATGTTTATGCACCAAATATGTGCTTGGTGCCTTAAAGATCAGAAGAGGACATTGGATCCCATGGAACTGAGTTATAGGTGGTTGTGAGCTACCATGTAGATGCTGGGAACTGAACCTTGGCCTTAACTGCTGAGCCATCTCTCCATCCCCCTGAAGATAATTTTATATAATACTTTTACTATTTTTGTACATGAAACAAACTAGTGGTAGGAAATTTTACCATTGTGACATCATGTCACTACCCTCAAATATTTATTGTTTTGAATTTAAAAATGTTTAACACACTTCGTATGTGGTTTTATGAGTTGTGAAAAAGGGAGTATATTGTTCTAAGAGGTATTCATTACTATATCTTTTAGAGTTTGATTGTTGAACTGAGTTAAGAATTCTGTTAAGAGTTAGAAGCCAGCCTGGTCTGCAAAGCAAGTTCCAGGTAGGAAAATGGTTCCTGCTGCAAAGCCTGGTGGCCTGGATTCCATCCCTGGAACTCATGATGGAAGAAGAGCACTGACTCCACAGGTTGTCTGTCCTCTGTCCTCCACACGTACATTATGGCATGTGCATGTGCACACACAAACTCACACAGTAAGTGTTCAAAAAGAAAGAAAGAAGCATCTGTTAGGCTTGCTGTTATGTTTCCACTTATCATCATGATGTTAGGATTTGAAATAGACCCAGGAAGTCCTTGATCCCAGAGTTCCTTGATGGTCCTTCAACTGTGAGGTTGAGAATTCTGAGACTGCACTTTTCTCTGTTGGGTAGGAGGTATAGTGACAAACTGCAAAGGTGTATGGACAGACTGATTTTATTTTATTTCATTTCTTTATGTTAAGCCTCAGACTTACAAAGATCTGTCTGTTTCTGCCTTTCAAGTACTGGAATTAAAGGTATGTGCCTCCATGCCTGGTTAGGCCCTGATCCTTTTGCTTCTCAAGGACACTGGTTGGGTACTGCACTTTTATCTCTTACCTTGGTTGTGTTGTAAAATATTTATGTGTTCTATATGTGTCATGATATGAATAAACCTTGGGAAACATGGTTTAGCAAATTCAAACCTTTTAATGTTGGAACTCACTAAAGGCCCCAGGATAGAAATTGACCGTAAGATTTATCAGGATACTTAAAGAGCATTGGCTCTCTGTGCTCTGTTTTATTAGAGGATTAGCATCTGGACACCCAGTCTTTGCAAAGGCAGATGATAATTTTCTCCTCTTAAACCACAATAGAGCTATTTGGAACTTATTACTGATGTTTTCATAGATATTCATCCATCAGAGTAAAGCTGGGTGTGGGGTTGGTTTTGACAGAAATTAACCACCTAATAATGAACAGTTTACGTATTTTCCTCAATGTTCGTATATTCCTGTTTGTTTAGACAGACAGAGAACTTTGCCGTTTCTCACTTGTCTTCCACTTACCCCAGTCTTCACAGTGGACCTATAACAGACCAAAAGATTGAGCTATTTTGTCTTCTAGTAAATTCTTAGGCCACAGAGAAATTCTCTGTTAATAGGCATGATAAAACTTTAAAGGTTAATTTGGTAAATGGTGGAGCAAGGATAGAAGTTTTGTTCAGTATTGTACTTGATGATAGACTGGAAATAAGGACTGACCTGTCAGTTCATGGCCTAGCTTATTTGTTAGAGGGGCAGAGACTTTCTTGGATGGATTGATTTTATATTCTATCCATTTTCTTTTCCTATAATACACGGAGCTAGAAAAGATAACCAGTTTCCCTTTTACTTCTAATTTACAAGGTTGAAATACCTGAGAGGGAACAGGATTAGAACTTTTCTCAAGCAGGGCGTGGTACACTTGCCCTTAATCTCTGTACTTGAAAGCTAGGAGAAACTGGAGTTCAAGGTCACTCTGTACTATATAGCAAGTTCTAGGCAGCCTGTACTATACAGAGAGACCCTGTCTTAGAAAATCAAAAAGATTAATAAATAATTTAAAAGTTTCCTTAGAGGGCCTTGAGAGAGTGAAGAGTCTTGTTGTACTGAATTTCAACAAACTAAAGTTGCTTAGTGGTTACTGCGTGAATATAAGAAATCAGCAAACTAAAAGTTTAGGAGAGTTTTTAAGATATTTGTGCTTGATTTAAGTATATGTATTTGTATAATGTATTTGTTTATTGGGAGTGAGGAATAGTGGGAGAAGGGAGAACGATAATTCGGTTTTATTATTTTGTAGGTAGCTAATCTAGCCTTCTAATTTTAAATGAAATAGACTTTAATTTTGAGCTCATGTCGAATGCTTTGTAGTCAAGATTAGGAATTTTATGTAATATGGTTAAGGTCTGAATTGTATGTTTGAGAATATGATTATACTTTTCTGCGTAAGTTGTCATCTGTAATATTGTATCATTTATTTTTTAGCAAGGGTCTGCTAGAAATATAACAAAGTTTCAAATACTATATTTTACCACAACTTTTCAAAGCTGCAATCTTGGTGTTAAGGTGGAATCCTGGAGGCTCTCTATCAGCAAGAAACTGACAGGTTTGGATGTGCCGTGACATTTAACCTACATTTAGTTTGCTAACCACCCTCAGCCAGGGAACTGAGTGTGATTTGGGCCATATTCGTAAATAAAGTTGGATTTGTTACTGGAAAAGAATAAAAAGAATCTAGCTGGACTGGGCAAGGGTAGTGTTCTGTGGAGGAGTGCAGGAGGAAATGTTTTTGGCTTTTTAGCCTTCCAGTTTTTGTCCTATGTTCAGGAATTGTGTTGCTGTTACATTTCTCGTTATATACATGATGATAAAAGTATATAAATGATTTTATTTCCCATGTGTTCTATTTCTAGTTTTTTTTAAATTGTGTATTTTTTTTAAAAAAGTTACATGGTTTCTGTAGGCTTCCTATGTTTTTATCTTTGCTAGAATTATTAAAATGTTGCATAGAACTAACGTTTTTTTCTTTTTCATTCCCATACAGGAAGGCGAAGTTTATTGTTTATGTATTCACTGTTACCAATTTAAAACAAACATTTTGACTGAGGATTCACTGTTTTCCTGTTTGCCAGATTCCTACTTAAACATGCATATACTCTTTTATAGAAATTTCAGCTTTTCATTTGGTATTAGATATGGGTAAGTAAAAA
The DNA here is from genome assembly GCA_004026605.1 of Ondatra zibethicus. Lineage (NCBI taxonomy): Eukaryota > Metazoa > Chordata > Mammalia > Rodentia > Cricetidae > Ondatra > Ondatra zibethicus. Next base: position 174,783 of record PVIU01001694.1, read on the forward strand.
TGAGACTTCTAAAACTCTGAAGATTACCAGTAAATGTTTAGAGCTAACGGTGAACACAGTTATGTAATTTCCCACACCTCTTAATAATCAGGTACTGTTTTGGATTTCAAGTGCTAGTAATTGAACCTAGGGCCTCACACATGTTAGGCAAGTAGTCTATCACTGAGCTACCTCTCTCCATTCCAAAGAGCTGAGTTACTTTGAAAACCAACATTGTAGTGTGTGTTTTTTTGTTTTTGTTTTTTGTTTGGTTGCTGCTAAAGTCAGAACTTGGGAAAGAGATCTAATGATCTTTATAAAGTCCTCTTTATCATTTCATAGAGGAATGACTTAAAGAAACAAGACTTGCTTCTACGAAACTTCTCCTTTTAACAAGATGTTTAGCCACATAACATCATTAGCAATGAGACATTCTTAGTTTAGTGTCTTATAATCTTGAGATACTATGAGCAACTCTGAGACAAAAAAAATCTATATGAGCTTTTAGCAGTAGCCTGATTACTACCCGTAACTTGTTAGAACATTGATGACTGCCCATTTCTTAGGACTAGTGGATACAAGTATCTTTCAGGAGCTCTATGTTTATCCTTACATACAGTTCTAAGTATCCTATGCTTTGAGTAAGAAAAAGCTATAAATATTTTTTTCTGACTGATGGAAAACAAATATTTTATAATGCATTAGGTGTGCTCATGAAATAAAAGTTTCACAATAAAGTGATTCTATTTTCTAATTTACTCTGTTGTAGTCTGTTCTTTTTCATTAAAAAAAAGTAATAGAACCTAAGAATGGTGACACATGCCTGTAGTTCCTGCACTTGGGAGATGAAGGCAGGAGGGAGGATCAAGAATTCAAAGCCAGCATCCTCTAGGTAGTGAGTTTAAAGTCAGCCTGGGCTGCATGAGACCCTGCCTGAAAAGTAAATAAACATAAAAAATAAAGTACAAAATTAATATTACTATAAGTGGTTTTTGTTTTTTAATGATAGGACAGAATTAGTGTTTCAGTTATGGTCTGAAAGTAGCAAAAGTGAGGGCTGGCTCAGTTGGCAGATTATTTGTCTAGCATGGATGCCCTGAGTTCGATTCCATCCCTACCACTGCATACCCCAAGTAATTGATTCCACACTTGTAATCACAGGTGGGAACAGGAAGATCACAAAGTCCTTAAGGTTCCTTGGGTTCATGGGGAGTTTGAAGTCCACTGTCTCATGGACTTCAGGTTTTTGAAACCCTGTCTCAAAAAACAAAACAAACCATTTAAAAATAGCAAAGTGAATTTTAAGGTAAGTTCCTTTTTGTGGACAACGCAAATACTTGGCAATCAATAAGATCAAATATATTGAACCTTTGGTCTGTGAGAATCTAACATTTAAGCCCGTGCCCTAGGAATAATTTTTTTCTGTGCAAGTAGTCAATGTTTTAATTAAACCAGCAAGCAGAAACTATCATTTAGGTTAAACTGATTATTTCCAGTAAAGTAAAATAGCACATCTACAGAATTAACTCTCAGATTTTCCTGTATTGGTGATCAAGGTAGAGGGAAGTCAATCATAGCATTTAAACCTGATACTATTGCCATTGATCTTAGATTCCTATTTTCTTCAATGAAGTTTGCTTAAGAGTGTGACTTAGTTGTTACCTGCTATTGGTGGTCCAGAAAGGACAGCCATTCCAGCAAAGAAACTGGCATATCCCAAAAACTTGTGCACTCTAGAATTCTTAGACAGATCGACCTGCAATTAGAATTCAGTGTTAATCATTTTAAGGATGAACATCTCCGGTGTCTTATGCTTATAAAGGGGTGACAAGTAACCTTTTTTTTTTTTTTAATCTCAAACTAAATGGTTTGATTCCTGGGATGATTTGGATAACTTTTTGTTCTCAGTGTTAGGAAAGGGAATAGAAGTCAACTAGGGAACAGCAGTTTGGCTAGGCAAAGTAGTGTTTTCAGTTTATTAGTGGGGTACGTTGGTGTTTGATTTCGGAAGGTTAATCTTTTATGTAGTTCAGGAGTGTATTTACCTCCCAAACCTTAGTGATTTTTCTCTCTCCATTAGGAAATAGTATTTTGGCAATCTGCACTTACAGTAATACTGAATCTATATATGACTGACTACCAGCCATAGGTTTATAAGAAATTTAGTAACACAAGGAGCTGGCTGATTTGAGCCTTTGGAAGCTGGAATTTTGCCTAAGCCTGATACACTGTTCTATAAAACTTTAAAAAATCAGTTCCATTTGAACTCAGGATTTAAGTCAGTTTGCAATAAAAACGAAGAACTTGTCAAAACAATGTCCTTAAAGTACACAGAAGCCACATTTGTTAGAAGACTTACATGCTTGTGTTCTAGTAAGACCCCTGGAGCCTGGAGGGGAGGAGTGAACAGAAGACTGTTGGAATCTTTCTGATCTCTGTTACTCCTTTTCCCGTTCTATGCGGCTAGTCCTCTGAGCTTCTTTTCCTCACATGGTAAGATAAATAATGACAGGATATAGCTAGCTATAGAGTTTCTGAGGTCTCATGTAATTTTTGTTTTGTTTGGTTTTCCGAGGCAGGGTTTCTCTGCAGCTTTGGAGCCTGTCCTGGCGCTAGCTCGTGTAGACCAGGCTGGTCTCGAACTCACAGAGATCCGCCTGCCTCTGCCTCCTGAGTGCTGGGATTAAAGGTATGTGTCACCAATGCCCTGCTTTATGTAACTTTTTAATCATAAAAATAATACAAAATTTGAATTCTCTTTTGGGAAAACTGTTACTGAGCCTTGTATTGAGTGGTTTAACATTAATGAATGAGTCTACTCACCAGTACTGGGAGTATCAGTGCCAGGTAGCCACCAGCAAAAATGGCAAAAAAGATGGTATAGGCCATAAGGAGTGGGAATGTGGTGGCTAAAGGAGCAAGCAGGTTAGTTACACCACATAGAATGAGGTAAAACTTATGGAACTGATACTTCTTCATCCAGTTTTGATCAGCAATCCATCCAGAAATAAGCTGACTGACTGTCTCAGTGATACCTGGAACAGTAAATACAAAGTCAGGTAATCTTTGTCTCCTCACCCTTTTGTAAAATGTCAGTGTGTAAGCACAGCTTTCTCCAAGTAGTGGCACTCTGAGGCCAGAATACAGGAAGGAAAAATGATTTCATACTGAAATAGGATATATACGTTACTTCCTCTTCTAAACACATTTAATAAAATGACAAAATGCTGCCTCCAGCAGAACAAATGAAACCATCAAATTCCCATGTGTGTTTTCTCATTGTGTGTGGAATCCCTGCTTAAAATTATAAAAAAAAAAAGACCATGGGCTGAAGAGATCTTACAGCTTCTTAAAAGCACCTGCAAGTGAGGATATGAAACTTATGTGTCATGAGGAGTCATGGTAAAACATGGGAGAAATTAAAATCTTATATTAAGAGACACTGGAACTTATATTTGTTTATTAAGCTTTGGAATTTAAGACTTCCAGAGGTTATTGTAATTAATTTGAAAATATGTAAGAAGTCTTAAAATGTCATTTGGGACATAGGTGGTAAGGTGTAATGAGCAATGATTCAGAACCACAGTTTTTTTTCACTCAGCATTCTTACCATTTATCCTGTTACAGGACATAGCAGTTAAAAATACCAAAAGAGCAGCATGAAGCCAGGTGTGGTAACATGGGGAGGTGGGGCAGCTCTCTGTAAATTCAAGGCCAGCCTAGTCTGCACAGTGTAACAGCAGTTTTGACTGAAGCACACTGAAACTAGGTGTCCAGCTTTGCAAGGGCTTGGGTGGTAAGAAACCTGTCGGAAAGTTGACTACTGAGAATTGCTGGGTTAGAGCCAAACAAGATTTGATCTTACCCTTTTTCATTTGTTTCAGACTCCTTGTTTTGTTAGGTGAGAGAATCTGCAACCTAAACATTTGATCTTACAACATTTTGTAATTCCATAAAATAATTGTATTTTTTAAATTTATGTTCTCATTTACTTTAAGTATGAACCTGTGGATTAGTGACTAATTCAAGGGTCATATTTATCTCACAATTATTTCAAGAAGAAATATACTTAACATCAAATACCAATAGAACTGACTGTGGGCCTGGCACTACACTGAATTATACTTACTATATTCCTAATACAGCTGTGAAAGAAAGCAGTGCCTTACGCCTGTCCTATAGATAAGAAAGGAAATCCAGGCAAGACCCTGACCTGGGAAGTTAAGCTTCAGAATCCATCTTTCCAGTTACCACACTGTTTTCTAGCTGAGATTTTCTTCTTCCCAGACTAGTTGTTGACACTTATCACCAGCTTCCTGAAATTAAGTTTCTGACCAAGAAGTAATTGGTATCTACTGTGTTAGACACCTGAAAATGAATAAGGTGAGTTAGGCCCCCTCAGATCCGCAAGATCGCAGTTGACAGATCTGCGTGCGGAAATGCAAGGTATTCTGTTTAGCCTCAGAAGACTTGCTTCCCTAGCCTTCCCCAACCCACTCATGATTGCTATTTCCCTCCTTTCTGTCCTTCCTTCAGTTTTAAAATAAAATTTTACCAAGCTAAGTTTATTTTTCCTTCTAGGTAGGAGGGTTGAAATAGATTTTCTTACCAGCTACAGATACAAGGTAGGAGGCATCCATTATGTCAATTCCAAGTGTTTTGGCTCTGGCTACTAGGTGAAAAGTAGGAACGAAATAGCCTAATTGACTGAGGAGAAAAGACCAGGTAAATATATAGAAGAAAGGATTCCTAAAGAGAGAAATATCTAAAAGATTTTGTTTACATTTCCATGAAACAAACTTTTTTTGGTAACTTTTGTCATTGTTCATAAGTGACAGTCTGTTCCTGTGAGGTCCATTGCCAAACTCTTCACTTTGATGTTCTAAGACAGTTAAATTTTTAGTCGGTTGTTCAGATTTCTTCATAGAAATGCCTTGGATAGAAGACTCCTGTGTCTCATTGCAGTATGATGTTTCTGTCCTGTCTGATGCCTCGGATCCAGTTGCAGACAAACTGCTACCTTTGTTTTTGATATCAGAATTGTTCACTGTTTCGGTGTGGATGGGTCTTAAGAGCATGCTGGAAGGCACCAAATTCAATGCAATAGCTCCAAATAATATAAGAGCACCTATGTAGAAGAGAAATTGAGAAGATAAGAATACTCTTCAGTTCGTGGTACTTTCTATTTATAGGCTCAGAAGAGATCAACAGACTTAGTCCAATACTTGAAAGTACTACTTTGCTTCCCATGTTTACTTAAAAATATTTTATTTATGTATATGTCTCCGTGTGTGTGTGTACGTGTACGCGCGTGTTTGTGTGCATGATCATGTGCATGCATATATGTGGCCCACTGAAGCCAGAAGTTCCAGGCAGTTGTGAGATGTCTGATATAGGTGCTGAGATTGGAATTCTGGTCATCTGGAAGAATAAATAGCAAAATGCCTTTAACTGCTGAGCCATCTCTCCTTCCCTGCTTCCCTAATTTAACTGAAAGCATTTAAATCTATTGACAATATACATGCTGCAGAAAATGAAATACTTTGGAGATAGAAAACCAGGAAGTTGGACCAAGAAGTCATATGAAAAGGAAGGGGGGATGGGTTGGAGGTGGTTAATAATCTGAATGGCACAAAATTACAATACTTTCTTAAACACTTGAAAGAAGACATGCTAGTCTTGCCCTAGATACTAAGTACCTGATTGGTTTTGGTGTATCCTGAACAAAGTTCCAACTTGTGTCTTTGGAGAGAACAAGCTATGTAGGCTTTCTTAAAGGTTTGTCAACTGAAGATTACCATTCACCATAAGATTACTGAGTAAGTGCTCTACATAGGAAAGAGTCAATACAACAATATAAAGATAGAAATAGACAATTTAAAGAAAATACTTCAGAAGTGGTTTTGTGAAAATTTCTAGTATATATATACACACATATATATATGTATATATACATATATAATATGTATGGTTATATATATGATTGTCCAATAGGAGCATAATCTTTTTACAAATACTTTCTTCATACAATCTATTTTAGTGAAGGGTAAGAGGAAAAGAAGAGCATTGTTTTTCTAAGGGTGTTAACGCAAACTGTTTCCAGTTGGATCTCATGCATTGAATTCCAGAGAGTTCTGAGCTAGCAAAGCCTCCAGGCCATGGAAGATCTCTTTCTTTCTTTCTTTCTTTCTTTCTTTCTTTCTTTCTTTCTTTCTTTCTTTCTTTCTTTCTTTCTTTCTTTTCTTGTTTTTCGAGACAGAGTTTCTCTGTAACTTTGTAGCTTGTCCTGGAACTAGCTCTTGTAGACCAGGCTGACCTTGAACTCAGAGATCTACCAGCCTCTGCCTCCCAAGTACTGGAATTAGAGACCTGCACCACCCTCCCCCCCCCCAGCCCTTTCATACTTTTTAAGGAAGGAGATGTTCTTCCATTCAGTATCATCCTTATTTCCCCTCTTATTATCAGTGCTAGGGATTAAACCAGAACCTTGTGCATACTATAGCAACACCTGCAAGTGTTTTCACTTTATGTGGTGAGGTTCCTCATTCCCTTAATCCCAGCATTGCCACAAGTTTGAGGCCAGTCTGGTCTACATAGCAAGATCTGGACTTGCCAGGGAGCAAGGAAGCAGAATTTATTGGTCTCAAAGCATCACTCATCATCAAAGAGAAGGGGGAAACATTAATCTTTTGGTGTTGATAGTTTAGAAACTTAGACTGACTCACCTGTCCAGTCATAAAGATCTATCAGGAATTTTGTAAAGGGTGCCAGCAGAAACGTCAGTCCCATTCCAGAACGGGCGATCGCCGTAGAAAGACCCAATCGTTTTTTGAAATATTTGGTTATTACAACAGCAGCTACTTGGTACAGGAAAGCAGACCCCAATCCTAAAAGAAAAACAAGATTGAAATTGCTTTCTTATTAGGTTATTAGTTAACAGATCAGATAATCTATTTAGGAGCCTTGGGCAGTAGAAAGGTTTCCTGTTTCATCTTTTATAATCTATTTACAGTAGACTCACCAGGTAACAGTCCCATAGTCACACAAAGAAAGGGAATGCCTGTGGCCCAGCTGCTGACCAAATAGCCACCAGAAACAAGGAAAGTCCCAAGAATGGAGGTAGGTTTTTCTCCAAGTATGTCACAAATAATAGCAGCCAGGGGACCTTAAGAGAAGAGAGAGTGCTAGGTTAATGTGTAGTGATACTTTGTGTTTTAACAAATAAAGCTTGCCTGAATATCAGAGTACAGAGTTAGAAACCAGGGAGTGGTGGCTCACACCTTTAATCCCCACACTAGGGAGATGGAGATGGGAGTGATGTGACTGTGCAGAGAGGAACATATGGCGGGAGGTGACAGGAGCTCATTGCAGTCTGAGGACAGCATCGCCCCTTCAGACTAAGCATTGGTAGAGATAAAAGAACTCTAGTGGCTGCCGGCTCTGCTTCTCTAATCTTCAGCATTAACCCCTATATCTGACTTTGGGATTTTATTATTACTACCAGTTAGAATTCGTCCTATATTAATGTGCTCTGCACCCCTTAGTCCTTATGTGTGATTTGAATAAATGGGACGAAGACAGGATAACGGCTTTAAAATATTGTATATTCAAGAAAATAAAATTTTATTTACACTAATGGCCTTTGTTTTGTGCAAAGTTGAATCACTAATCTCCGTATTATCATATTACTGAACATGAACTAGAGACAGAAGAGAAATTGGTTTAATGTTTGTTTTTAATATGATCACATAATTAAAACTGAATGGTTTCATTTTCAGGTTGAGGTCTTGGCTCACTGGACTGAAAGCCTTACCAGACTAGAATGAAACAGGGCATGAAGAATTCCATTTCATGAATTAAATAGTTGGATCTTTAATTCCTGTTTAACTCTAGTTTTCCCAACTTAATTGCCAGGTTAAGTAGAGCTTAAACAGTGTGGCGTCTCTTCCAGTATTACATACTGATATTAATGCATGTTAATAAGTAAACCTTAATGTAACAGTACTTCAACCTTAAAGGAATGACGGTGTTGTCAAGGACCTTTGTGGTCATTCTCTGTAGAATGCATGCTTGTTCCCAGTTTCATACCTGCAGAGAAACGGAGTGCTGACATGATGGATCCAATCCAACCAATTTGCTCTGAAGTGCCTTCAAACTCTTCTTGAAAGACCACAAAGAATATTGCAAACGTCTTGGTCATTGCCATCACAAACACATTTACCTAAACCAAAGCATATCAGTCCTTGTTAGGTAGAAAGCAGGCTAGTGCTGTTACCAGAGGTTCTATTGCTCCAGCGTTTCAATGCTACCTATTTTTCTTATTGGTACTCTCTGGCTACATAATGGGGGTGAGAAGCAGTTCATTCCTCTTTAAAGTGGTGGGACATAGTCATGAAAATATAGACTTGAAATCCCCATTTCAAGTCTGAAAAGGATGTGTGTCACTATTGTTTTATAGGTGAGAAGTAGAAGTTAAGAGAAAACAAATGGCCAATGATGGTCCAGGCACTGTGGCTTGTATCCTAGATTGACACCAGATTCACCACTACTTTTGTTTCCTTGTATAGCAGTTCGGGAGATTGTTATTCCAGATGCCTTTGGTAGGGAGAGACTTTCTGTTTGGATAGATACTACCATTCCTCAAATCCTAAAGAATCATGACCAACACCCACCTTAACTTGAATCAGCATTTCCAGTCTTATTTCACAATAGTATCTCTTATCTGGAGGCAAGAGACTGAGAGTTGGCAATGGTTAGGAGGCTTTCAAAGTTCAGGAAGGAGTTCTAAACAGCTCATTTCTATTGGGACTCAAAAGTACTAAAGGCTTATCCCAATGTCTGTATTTTCCCTTCATTAAGCAAGCAGACTCCCATATAAGTCTTGATCCTGTGCCTTGGATCAAGTTTGGTAGGTGTCAGTCCTGCTTCAGTCTTCATCAGCCAGTGTAACTGTGTCACTTCCAAATCAAGCAAAAACCTAGGAATGGTACAACCCCTAATTTCCAACTTAAAAGCAGGTTTTTTGGTTTGGTTTGGTTTGGTTTGCTTTTGGTCTTTCGAGATAAGAGTTTTTTCTCTGTGTAGCCCTAGCTGTCCTTGAACTCTCTGTAGACCTGGCTGGCCTCCTGCAGAGATCCACCTGCCTCTGCCTCCCAAGTGCTGGAATTAAAGACAAGGGCAAATACCAACTGGCAAAAGCAGTTAGTTATATTAGACCCGTAAGAATACTAAGTGGTTCTTACTCATTTGTGTGTTTTAGATCAGCCTTGACTCATTTTGAAATTACTGCCAGTTGTTAGGGTCACTTTTAATTAATAACAGCTTCTTACTATCCTAGGCCCTTCTGTAGTAATAGCCTAGCTTGTCCTGACCTTCACAGACAAGTTTCTTCAAAGTCTGTTGATTCTACTTATCACAGTATTCCACTGAAAACTGAAGTTCAGTAGCTTAGTGCCCATCATCTAAGGGCTCTTTCTCTGGCCAAGGTTATCAGAGAGTTGTTTATTGCTAAGTCAGGAGACTGTTGCCATTTTTATTGTGTGATCTCAACAGTGCCCATGCATTATTTTTTTCCCCTCTCTGAATGATTCATTTATCCCACATTGAGTCCCTGCAAGATTTGTCCTATTCCTCTTTTCTATGGTGGTTTTATCCACCTCGCCTTAAAGTTCAAACTGTGTATATTGGAGACACAGGTTGCTCTACTTCAGATGTATATAGACTATATCAAGCCTGTTCATAGTTATAAGTCCCTTGGACTCTGTTCAAGATTAAGCCATTCCAACTGTTCAGAGTGTTTCTTCCTGTTCCTCCTAACTCCAGTGAATGGCATTCATCACTCACCGAAGTGCTTTAGCTAACAGCTCTGGACTCTTTATAGTCCTTGCTGTGCAGGTTCCTCTCTGCATCTTAGCCTGCTCTCTTGATATGCTCAGATCTGTATTTCAGTTATTCTTGGTATCTTCCTTAAATTTGGGGCCTTATTGTTTTCTTGCCTGTGTTGCAGCTTGTCCAAATAGATACCCTGTGTCTAGGTACAATCCTCACTAGTCCATTCAATAATGGACTAACCACCACAGATGTAACTCTAAAATACTTTCCTAATTAACTTGCCTCACTTAAACTCCATAACCTCAGAACAACCAAAATCTGTTATTTTTCTGAGATTATCTCACTGTGCTGCCCAGGCTAGCTGTGGGCTCATGATCCTCCTGCCACTGCCTCCCAAGTGCTGAGATTACAGGTGTGCACCACCACATTTGTCTCTTAACGTGTTTTCTGTAGCCCCTCTGCACCTCTGACTTCGTCTACCCTCTTGTTTACTTATAAATGTGTCTGTCTATCAGATTATTCATCCCCCACGAGCAGGTGGCTACTGTGTTTCAGGCTGTATATTCAGAGGAGGCATATAATATGCCTGGTAAGATATACTAAACACAGAGACAGTTATATATAAAGTATGGTAAGTTATAATGTAACCTTCCTATGCCTTTGTAGGGGAGCTTACAAAGTACACAGAATTTTTCTCACTTTTTCAGGAGTTTAAGTGTTATGGGAAAGTAGTCTTGGTGATTCATGCAGAAATAAGCACAGTGGCCTGTAAGGATGCACATTATCACTGTGAGCAGTGAATTGGCCCGAGTTCATTGTTAACAGTTTGCTATATTTTTTTGTGCTTCAATAAGCATCATCATATTACCCAAACAAGATGTTATTAACCTGATTGTGAGGTACCTTTTCTTAGCAGTAACTAATCAAATAACTTGCTAGCCATTGAGAAAAATGTGGAATCAACAATACCAACACCATAAACCATGATTTGAGAGGAGGTCTAACCAGGCAGGGATCTCAGACTTAAGGCATCTTTAGTTTCCCTGTTAGTAATGTTCCTATGTAATGGGAGGAGAAATGCTAGTCTTTGGTAATGAAGCCAGAATTTAGCCATGTGTGCTTTATTTTATAATACACAAACCTTAGCTGAGGATCTCTGCCTTCTCCTTTGTTTACTATTAGGGAGGGGTAATGCATTGTGCTTTCCCACCTCTAATTTCATACCAGTACTTTGTGCTCCCACTGTGCGGGCTGTTTGTTGTGAATCTAAGCAGGGGAGTAATGTCAAGAGAGAGGTGTTTTTGTGAGTGTGTCTCAAAGTTGATAGAATGATCTAGGGATGCACAGATTGAGGCACAGCTTGGATGGGATCCATCAGTATTTGGAATGGGCACGCTGATAATGCACATCACCACTTTCTCACATAGCAATCCCAATAGTTCTTGGAGATGAGGGTAAGGAGTCTTAGCTTTACAATACATGTCAGATATACAATGTTTAATTCTAGTTTAAGTTATTGGCGAGGGGAGATGTGGGCAGCCGGCGGAATGTTCCCAATCCCTATCAATGAAGGAAGCTGTCTCAGTTGACTTTCTATTGCTGATTAAATACTTGGGAAGAAAAGGGTTTAGTTCAGCTTACAGTTTATAAATTACCATGAAGTCGGGCAGGAACTGAAGCAGGAGCTATGGAGGAATACTGCTTTTCCCAGCTTTCTCAGTTTGCTTTCCTAAACAACACAGGACCACCTGTCCAGGGGTGGCAGTGAGTGGGACTCTCCCACATCAATCATTAATCAAGAAAATTCCCCCCACAGACTTGCCTACGAGTCAGTCTGATGGAAGCAATTCCTCAGTTGCCGTTCCTTCTTTCCAGACGTGTGTAGGTTTGTGTCGGGTAGACAAAAGTCAGCACAAAGACTCCTGTTAGAACTACTGTGGACATGTTAGGCTGAGTGGGCACTTAATTTTGAGATAAGGACTTGCCATGTATGATTGGCTAGCTTTGAACTCTCAGCAATCATTTTGATTTGGTCTCTTTGAATGCTGGACTTTTAAGTATTATAGTCTCACCCCTGGCAGGACTGATAACTTTGTAGAAATGCCCAGTGATAGCCCTAGTATAGTAAGAAACGCAATGTCCCCAAATCCCAATTGCTATGCTGCCAGGGTAGAACTGCCAATCAAGCCTGGAGCATTCTCTGATTAAGAGATCATAGGTGGAGGAGAGGACTGGCTAAGAATATAAGAATGTTTCTACTTTCAAGAGGAGCAGCTCAGCTGGGTTTAGCCGGGTTGGCCTTTGATCTTAGTAGGTTGGGGGAAGTTTCTGGCTGCCTGTCGACTCAAATCTCATTATTTCTGAAGTGATTTTTGTTAGGCTACCAGCTTTTCTCCAGACAGTTTAGCAGCTTGAAAGGGGAGAGAAACTTACCAGGAAAAAATGCAGCACGATCATCCATCCCCATCCTCCATCTAGGGTTTTAACCTTTTCTTCCCTGTTCATTGTGGTGCTTCCTTTATGTTCCAGACAGATCACTGTGGCAGATCCAAAACAGTTGCTTCAGTAAACTAAAGCATCTAAACTTACATGGGTCTCTCTCCTCTCTCTCTCTCTCTCTCTCTCTCTCTCTCTCTCTCTCTCTCTCTCTCTCTCTCTCTCTCTCTCTCGTTGTTTTTCAGACCTGGTTATGCTTTGTAGCTCTGGCTAGCCTAGAACTCATGGCAGTCCTGCCTTCTCCTGAAAGCTGGGATTATAGATGTGGGTGGCTAAACTTTTAAATTTTATTTTTTCTCCATGGTATAAAAGCAGTTGTTCTGGGATTATAGTGGCTACTCTACTTGTGCTCAGAATCTCCACCACCTATAGGCAATTCTTGAGGAAGCCATATGTTACCCTTCCAGCTCTGCAGACCAGTCCTTGACTATAAAGAAAAATAAATGGGAGTGGGGCCTTGGGTTTACATAGCCCCTTTATATAGCATTCGGTATTTTAAAGAACTAGATACCCCAACAAAGTACATTATCTCTTTCTTAACTGGATACTAGATCAGGAAAAAAAATTGGGAAGCCCACTTGGAAAATATGAAATAGAGGGTACTGTAGAGAGGTTAAATATTCTGGGTGTTATAGTGAACTTACGAATCATCTGTGGGAGACTAGTCTCCACCTTAGGAGAGAGATGCTAGGTATTCAAGATTAGAATGTCATAGTGTGCTACCTTCAAACAGAGTTGAGTAAGAAAATACCTATATATTGAGAAAGAGTGAGAAGATAATGTATGTGTTTTGAGGAATGGGTGTTATCCCTATTTTCCATTGTTAAAGCAGGCTGGTGTGTGTGTGTGTGTGTGTGTGTGTGTGTGTGTGTGTGTAACATGTTAGACGATTAGGCTGGACAGAAAGATAACCAAGGGTGTGTGCGTGTGTGTGACTTCTGTTAGATGATTAGGCTAGACAGAGAGATTCCAGTTTTTCCAAGGCCCCTGAGAAGACCAACCCAACACCCAGTTCATTTTTACCTTACCTTTAAGGATGTGCTCTTCAAATGAATCCTGTTTAGACAAGAAAATTGTGGAGGAAAAAAAAAGTTACTTCTCCTAAAATGTTACTTTTTTTTTTCTAAGGTTTTTCATTCCACTGCCCGGTGAAAACAAGCAGGCTTTTGTAGTCTAACAGGGCAGAGTGGTTCAGGCACTCTGGCCGGTGGACTTTACTTCCTGAGGGAGGAGGAAAGGCGGTGTAACTTGAGATCAGCTCAGGCCCTCCTTCCAGCCAGCCCACAAAGTAGACGTTTTCCATCACTGGTCAAAAGTGGTTGGAGTAAACCAAGGAGAAAATCCTCCTAGTGACATCCCAAGCCTGCTGGGGGTGGGAGGGGGGAGGGGAGAGAAGGACAGACACAGGGAATACTCCAGATTTTTAAAACACTTGTCCAAAGTTCCTCAGGAAGTCTCAAGACCAGTTAGTTTATAAGAGAAACAATTCTTCCAGAAATGGGAGGGTTTTTTGTTTTATTTTTTTATTGTGCCACAAATGGCAATGTTAGAGCTGAAGATGTTGCCCTCTGATAAAGTGCATGATTAACTGGAGTACCTGGGTTTTGTCTCTAGTAACAAACACATAAAAATCTTAAGTAAATTCAGTCCGCTGTGTGCTCTTTTGTGCTCATTAACTAAATATTATGATTACTAATTTGAGGTTTCAGGTCCCATTTTAATTGCTGTTTTGAACCTAATTACTTTAATTTCAAATGCATCCCATGAAAAATGTATACTTATAGTAATTTTAATGAAACTTTTTTCTTACTGCATTTTGAAAAAAAATGATTAAGACTGAGTCCTAGAAAATTATCCCAATAACTCAACATTCCAGTCCAGTTTCCTTCCTTTGCTCCACCTTCCACATTAAAGAAAACAAAAGTCAACAAGCAAGTGCCTTTGATCTCCCTGCACCAACATTCCAGATTTTAAACCAATGTGTATTTTAAGACAAAGTGTGAGTTGTTTGCTCTTGAAATCTGTACTTTTTGCTTGTTTGTGTGCTTGCTTTTTAAACAAGGGGTTTCTCATCCTCTTAAAGTCCAGTTCCATTACTTTTTGATTTAAAATGCTTGCAGTAGGGTGGCTTAGTTTGGGAGGATGCTCAGCAAATGCACCCATGGGAAAGATGATGCATTTATGTGGTGTTGGTGGTAAAAATCAAATAAACATTCAGAAGGCAAAACCCAGAGGAAGAGGAATACTTTTCAGAGAGCTCTGTGATAAATATGTACCCTAGAAAATGTTTTTAGTGAAGCATTCATGAACTGTTTTCAAGGTCTTTTAAAGCAAAGCTCTGATTTAGTCACAAGAGATGAAGTTGAGCTTGATGCTGACAGCTCTGTCTGGAGCCCCGGGACGGATTGAGATGGACTGCAGCCGTCATCTTTAGGTTCAGAGGACTGCAGTCCTCGGAGACGAGCCCTTTCAGACACACCATTTATATAACCACCTTAATAGGAACTGTTGAGGGATAGTGGAATAGTGAGTGATGCTGGTTCGCTTAGAATCTCAACTTTGCATTTTAAGTCTTGAAATTCTGAGCAAGTTAACCTCTTTGAATTTGTTTCTGAAACTATAAAATGTGGCTAATGTTGTTTTTGCAAGATTGTGGTTAAGGATTAAGGATACTTCTTACTGCTGTGCATGGCAACTCACACTTACAATCTCACATGCTGAACCAAGGAGGACTGTTGTGAATTTGAACAAAGCTGGGTTAAAGTCAGACCCTGCCCCCCAACCAAAAAAAGAAAAGCCAAACAAAAACTCATGAATCATTCTTGTTAATCAGAAGAAAGAATTGTTAAGGTATCTGGGATATTAGTTAGCATTTCAGCACCCATCCCCATGGACTTAATGAAGCTTACAGAGTCTTTAAGCATCCGACTAATTTCTCAGCTTCTAATCTTTTAACTCTTGGCCCTCAAGCTCTTTGGTAAGAATTTACTGTAATTCCTTACTACTGTTGTTCTGTCAGATAACTTATGAGTAGGACTCAGTTTAAGTACAACACTACCAGGTTAAGAAGGTTATCCAGCCAAACCTTTGCTTGCCCTTGTTTAGTCTTTACCTTTAAAATTTTGGCTCACAAAGCCAGATGTAGTGGCACATGCCAGTGCTCACAACACTCAGGAAGCAGAAGCAGGCAGGTCTCTTGAGTTCCAGGCCAACCTGGTCTACAGAGCAAGTCCCAGGACAACCAGGGCTACGCAGAGAAACCCTATCTTGAAAATAATAATAGGCTTACAGAGTTGGCCTCTGACTGACTGGCATTTGGGAAGTTAAGATTTCAGGAGACTTCCTACCATTTCATACCTCATGAGTGGATCACTGTTCCTTCTGGGAACCTGAAAGTTTGACATTTGTTGGTAGCAAATGCTCCTGTGATTGGCCTCCTCTGCGCACTGAGTGTCCAGTGAGCTCTGAAGATGTTTCATAAGTGTCATCACAACCCAGTGCTGCAGAAGGTGAGTACATTCTATGTGACCTGACTGAAGGAGAATCCTGAATGTGCCTTGTTTCTTTTTCTCCCAGACACCATTTCCTTTTGTTAATTCTCCTTTTACTATAATAAGCATGATCACAGGGAAATGTTGACTCATTTGACTCCTAGTGAATCATCAGAATTAAGTATCTTAGTTAGGGTTTCTATTGCTGCAGTGAAACACCATGACCAAAAAGCAAGTTAGGGAGGAAAGGGTTTATTTGGCTTACACTTCCATATCACTGTTTATCATCAAAGGAAGTCAGGGCAGGAACCTGGAGGCAGGAACTGATGCAAAAGCCATGGAGGGGTGCTGCCTACTGGCTTGTTCAGTCTGCTTTTTTTTTTTGATTTTTATTGAGCTTCATATTTTTCTCTGCTTCCCTCCCTGCCTCTCCCCTCCCCTCTTCAATCCTCCCCTAAAGTCCCCATGCTCCTAATTTACTCAGGAGATCTTGTCTTTTTCTACTTTCTACTTCCCATGTAGATTAGATCTATGTAAGTCTCTCTTAGTGTCCACATTGTTGTCTAAATTCTCTGGGATTGTGGTTTGTAGGCTGGTTTTCTTTGCTTTATGGTTAAAAACCACCTATGAGTGAGTACATGTGATAGTTGTCTTTCTGTGTCTGGGTTACCTCACTCAAAATAATGTTTTCTAGCTCCATCCATTTTCCTGCAAAATTCAAGATGTCATTATTTTTTTCTGCTGTGTAAGTACTCCGTTGTGTAAATGTACCACATTCTCCTTATCCATTTTTCAGTCAAGGGGCATTTAGGTTGTTTCCAGGTTCTGGCTATGACAAACAATGCTGCTATGAACATAGTTGAGCACATGTCCTTATGGCACGATTGAGCATCCTTTGGATATATACCCAAAAGTGGTATGACTGGGTCTTAAGGAAGGTTGTTTCCTAATTTACCGAGAAATAGCCACACTGACATAGAATATTCCATCCAAACAGAAAAGAATATACCTTCTTCTCAGCACCTCATGAACCTTCTCAAAAATTTACCACATACT
Organism: Ondatra zibethicus; assembly: GCA_004026605.1. NCBI lineage: Eukaryota > Metazoa > Chordata > Mammalia > Rodentia > Cricetidae > Ondatra > Ondatra zibethicus. The sequence continues at coordinate 191,636 of PVIU01001694.1, forward strand.
CAATAACAAAACAAACCTCAACAAATACAAATAAAATTGGAATAACCCAATGTACCTTATCAGATCACCATGGTTTAAAACTAGAAGTCAACAGCAATACTAATTCCAGAAAACCCACAAACACATGGAAATTAAACAATGCTCACCTGAATCATCAATGGGTCAAGGGAGAAATTAAAGACTTCCTAAAATTCAATGAAAATGACCACATAACATACCCAAATTAATGGGACACAATGAAAGCAGTGTTAAGAGAAAAGTTCATAGCACTAACTGCCTACATAAAGAAGCTGGAAAATCCCACACTAGTGAATTAACAGAACATTTGAAAACTTTAGAATAAAAAGAAGCAAACTCACCTAACAGAACTAGACGGCAGGAAATAATCAAACTGAGAGCTGAAATCAACAAAATAGAAACAAAGAAAACAATACAAAGAATCAATGAGACAAAGAGTTGGTTCTTCGAGAAAATCAACAAAATAGACCACCAACCTTTATCCAAACTAACCGAAAGGCAGAGAGAGAATATCCAAATTAGCAAAATTAGAAATTAAAAAGGGGACATTACAACAGACACGGAGGAAATACAGAGAATCATCAGGTCATTTTTTGAAAACCTGTACTCCACAAAATTGGAAAACTTAAAGGAAATGGACAACTTTCTGGATAAATATCACTTACCAAAATCAGTCTGCTTTCTTATAGAACCCAGGACTACCCCAGGGATGGCCCCACCCACAATGCACTGGGCCCTCCCCCACAATCACTAATATCAAGAAATGCCTTATAGGCCTGACTACAACCTGTTCTCATGGAGGCATTTAACATTTTAGTTAAGGTTCCTTCCTCTCACATGACCCCAGCTGTGCCAAGTCGACGTAAAACAATCCAGCTCACTGAAGAATTGTATTTGTCTGGTGTCTCCCAAGAAATGATGTTCTCCAGAGTCAGAAACAGTTGGCAGTAGAAGTGGGGACAGTAAGGAAATGGTTCACATGATCATAGAGACTAAGAAGCCCAACATTTGCAGTCAGCAAACTGCATGGTAGGATTCCATTCCAAACAAGGGCAATAAACTGAGCTGTGATTTCAGTCAGTCTGGGAATGGACGGCCAGTGCCCCAGATCAAAGAATCAAGTGGAGAGAAAGAACCCAAGGTTTCTAGTCTGTTCAGGGCTTTACTGGGTTACAGGAGGCCCACAAACACACTGATTCAAACGGCCTTGTCCAGACACAAACTCAAGTATCTTGGATCTCATAGTCCACCCGATATACAAAATTAACTGTCATAGGGAATGGGCTTGGGAAATCCCATGCAACCATACTTTGGCTTTAGTTCTGTACAGACTAGAAAATCAGCTGTCTCCAGTGTGGTAGTTTGAATGAGAATAACCTCACAGGCTTGTAAGGTTGAATATTTGGCCCCAGTAGGCGATGCTGTTTGCAAAGGATTAGGAGGCGTAGCTTGCCTGAAGATGTGCTCTGGGAACAGTCTTTGAAGTTTCGAAAGACTCTTGGCATTCACAGTGTGCCTTTCTCAGCCTCCTACTTTTGGATCAAGATGTGATCTCACAGCTGTTCATGCTACCATGCCTTTGCTCTACCATCATGAACTCTTTTGTTTTTTTAAAGATTCATTTATTAATAATGTGTACAGTGTTCTGCCTGCATGTATGCCTGCAGGCCAGAAAAGGGCACCAGATCTCATTATAGATAGTTGTGAGCCACCATGTGGCTGCTGGGAATTGAACTCAGGACCTCTGGAAGAGCAACCGTTGCTCTTAACCTCTGAGCCATCTCTCCAGCTCCCCCATCATGAACTCTTAACCACCTAAAACTGTAAATGAAATTAAAGGCTTTCTTTTCTAAGTTTCCTTGGCCATGGTGTTTTGTCACAGAGTAACAAGATATCTAGCTTTCAGGTCTTCCCAACAGAAGTCTTGCTCTATTAGTAAATTGGATATACTTTTTCCTACCTCAAATAGTTCTGAGTAAATGAGAAAATGTTTGCTTCACAGACACTGCTAAAGAAAGGAATTATGAGATCAGCAGGTGTAGCATAACATATGGCATAAGCAGGGGCAGGAGTTGGATCTTGCAGGCCATGTTAGCAACCCTGAATTTTATTCAAAATACAATGGATGGGAGGTCCCTGAAAGTTTGGAACTATGCTTGGTGTGCAGAGAGCAATTACCCTGTTATTGAGCATATTATCACTAGGATGCCCTGCCAAATTCAATGTGGCTAAAATCAAAATCAGCCGTCTTCTGTTCTATGATGTAGACTAGGAAATTCAATTCTTGTTTCTACTCTTTGTTTGCTCTGTTGCCTTTTTCTTTTGTATTTACTACCAAGCTGATTATTTCACAGAACCTGTTCTTTTCTAAACTGGGATAATACAGAAGGTTAATTGAACTAAATACATAGAAATTGCTTAGTATATGTCTAGAATATAAAAAATCTTATTAAAAGCTGAATTGTAAAAGCCAGGCATGGTGGCACATCTGTAATCCCAGCACTTTTAGTGAGGCAGGAGGATCAGAAATTCAGGGTCATCTTTGAATAGTATTTAAGGCTAGCCTGAGATCCAAGACCGTGTGTGTGTGTGTGTGTGTGTGTGTGTGTGTTTTAATGGCTCATTATATTTAGGCTAGAAATTGGAGAGTAATGAGCAAAAAAAGTTTTTCTTACTGGAAAAAAATGAATTTGGACCACCTTCCCCCACCCCAGGATTTTTTTTTCTTTTTTTTGAGACAGGCTGGTCTGGAACCATGTAGTGCAGACTATCCTTGAACTCACAACAGTCCTGTCTTAGCCTCCCGTGTCTGTTAGGTCTAGGATTGTGCTTTGGATTGTTTTGTTTTAGACATGGTTTCTCTATGTAGCCCTGGCTGTCCTGGAATTTTCTCTACAGACCAAGCTCTGCCTGCCTCATGCTGGGATTACAGGCATGAGCTACCACCACACAACTGGGTCTAGGATTCTTAAGAAGACATTTCCTTGAGTTATCTGCCTTATAGCTTTTTCACCTCCTGCCTAACAGACTTGAGCATTTGCTGTTATATAAGTAAGTATACCTTCTGGTTTGCCCTCTTATCGCTTTCCTCTTGCTAGAAACCCTCTTTGCATCCATTCTATTCTTGGAGGCCCAGTTGATCAAAACCTTTAAACTCATGTATACAGCAAGAGCTTATTTAGTGCCTGCTGTGCACTAAGAACTGTTCTAGATGCTTAGGATATAAGACAAAGGTCATGCTCTCACAACAGATTTGGCAGTGGTGCAGATCAAGATTGTATGCCTAAATTAGGGTATTACATACATACATTACATAATTTTACTTAAGGGCTGTGTGTCCTACCCGAAATCCTTATTCTGTAAACAGCACTTTACACTAATATTCCAGATTTTTTTATATTGGGAAATATTAAATTGCCAAAGGGCAGTAGGAACTATTTAAACAAATAAACAAACTGGGCCTGACTCAGGGAGCAAAAGTGTTTGTGTGTTTGTTGTATAAGCTTGACAACCTGACTTGGATTCCCAGATCCCATAGGAGAAAATAAACTCCCAAATATTGTCCTCTGATCTCAACATGCACACACAAATTTGAACTCACACATACATAAAGAAGATAATACACAGAAAGCAAGTGTTTTGTGCCTGCTTGTCCAGTGCTCCGTTGAGAACCCCGGAAGGTTGAAGATTACCTTTACTCTCAAATGGTTAAAAAAAATTCTCCCAATATGTCTACTTTTCTGGACAGTGTTGCAGATGAAGACCCATGCTTGCCATGCGCAGGCCTCCTAGAGCCCTTCACTTATCTGACCCATTCATCATTCAGTAGTGAGTTGTTTAATCTCCATGATTTGTGTATTTACTAAAGATTTATTTCCTGTTCATTTAAAGTTTTATTCTATTGTGGTCAGATAAAATACAAAGAGTGACTTCAATCTTTTTAAATTTGTTTTGTGTCCCAGGATATTGTCCGTATTAGACATTTTCATGTGCTGCTGAGCAGAATGCGTATTCTTTGGTACTGGGTAGACTAGTCTATATATGTCTGTTAAGTTCATTTGATGTATGATGTCAATTCTGATGTTTCTTTGTTTTTGTCCAGATAACTTGTCTATTGGAGAAAGTGGAGTGTTGAAATCACCTATTATTAATGAATTGGTGTTAAACTGTGTCTTTAAATCCAGTAGTACAATTTTTACGAAATTGGGTAAAAACAAAATAAACAAACAAACAAAAAAATGTAGGCGCACTGGGCAGTGATGGCGCATGCCTTTAATCCTAGCACTTGGGAGGCAGAGGCAGGCGGATCTCTGTGGTTTGAGGCCAGCCTGGTCTACACAGCAAGTTCCAGAACAGCCAGGACTACACAGAGAAACCCTGTCTCGAACCCTCCCCACTCCTCCCAAAATAATATAGGCCCTGGAGTTCAGGTGACTGTGCTGATCCTTCAGCTTTAGTCCCATAAACATAAAACAAATTACATGTGGGATAGTGTTATCCGGACAGTGTACTGTGCACACTAAAAGATGGACACAAGCAATAAGAAAGAAAGGGTAAGAGTACCTACTATGTTCTATAATGAGATAGTTTATCTCATTAAGGATTTACATTCTCTATGTCACTTGGATTAAGTTAGGTGTTTGGTCCTTGCACCCTTGTATAAGAATACAGACATTTCAGACATTTTAAGGAACTTCTGAAAGAGAAGCAAGTAGAATGAGATAAAGATCTTTTTGAAAAAAAAAAAAACAAAATCACAATTGGATAACTGAAAAAAAGAAAAATAAGCATTAAGAGTTCAAAGAATCAGAAAAGAGGCACACTTTCCTCTGAACCAATTTATTGACCACAGCAAAGTTCTATATACAAAGGGACCTGAACCTTGGTGACAAATGCCTATTCCTAGGATGCAGGACTTTGAAGCAGGAAGACCACATGTTTGAGACAAGCCTGGGCTACACAGTTCTTTCAATGTTGGGCTGCAATACTGGACTGCAGTAACTGTATCCAAAGAGCAAAATGACAAAAGCCCAAACAAAACTACGGTCCTTTCTAACTGATATCTTGGTAACTGGTTGTCATAAATAAGAAAAGTCCACATCGGACATTAGGTGAATGACCTAACTTCCGGAACTTTACTAGTTTTTACAAGTTAACACAGGTGGACTGAACCCCTGTCGGGCGGCTGGAGAACATGAGATGTCACGAGGTCATTTTGTGCACTGCCACGGTGATGCCATCGTGTTTCTGGATCATAATGTTCCTGAAAAGCAAAAAGGAAAATATTCAGCAGACTTAGTACATGGGATTTAGGTGTAAGATTAAAAATGCTTGGTTTAAGATACGAAACACCACCATATATATCTCTCTCCCTATCTAAAAGCAGATATAAACACTCACTGTTGGGAGGTGTCAGCCACAAACCTACTTCCATAATCTCTGCCATGCTTTACCCATCCATAAAGGGGGCTACAACTCTCAAACTATGAGACAAATCTTCCCGTACGAAAAATAAGTAAAAAATAAAAAAGCATATATGGGCATGAAACAACTGAGAATGATAGGGAAGTCTAATTATAACAAGAAAATGAAATTAATCCTCATCCCTACTACTCAACATGGTTCTGATTTTTTTTCTGGATTTTTGTTGGTATTGTTGGAGTTAGAATCCAGGACCTTAAATCACTAGCCTAGCCTCCTGGACCAATTTTTAGATTAAAAACATTTTTTTAAAAAAAAATTATGGGTGTGTCTGTTTGTATGTGCCATATGTGCATGGGGGCCTGAGATGGCCAGAGGGAGGTTTGGATCCTCTGGAGTCAGAGTTATAAGTGGTTGTGAGCTGCTGTGGGTGGTGGGAACGGGTGCAGGTCCTCTGGAAGAGCAGTATACGCTCTTGACCACTGAGCCACCTCCCCTCATTTTTATTATTATGTTACTTACTTTTTGGTATGTGTATATGTGCCACTGCTTGCATGTGGAGGTCAGAGAAAAACTTCAGGGAGTTTGTTCTCCTTTGACCATGTGGGTTCCAGGGAGTGAACTCAGGTCATCAGACTTGTTTACAAGCACCTCTATTTCCTAATTTTAACCTGGACATATATGAGTGTGCACAAACAAGTGTATGCAGGTACACACACCTATGTGTATGCATGGAGGTGAAAAGAAGGTGTTGGTTGTTCTTTATCACCGTGCAGCTATTCCTTTGACACAGGGTCTTATCCCTGCACCTGGGACTCCTTTTCTCTGCTAGACTGGAAGTCAGCAAACTACAGCAATCTTCCTGTCTCTGCTGCTCTCCTGACTTTGAGCTGAGGTTACAGGTGTTTGTGGGGATGCCCAGCTTGCTACATGGGTACTAGAAGCTAAATTCCAGTCTTAAGGACCGTGGACCAAGCACTCCTTTTAAATACTGACATCTCTCTAGCTTCTACAGTTTTTTTTTTTTTTTTCATTTAGCATTTTCCTAAAGACCTTTATCTTGGAATATCTTTAACATTTACATTATTTTAGAGAATTCTATTCAACTAGTAATTTTTTTGTGTTTTTTTTTTTTTGGCACTCTGGCAGTTCTTGACAGTTGTTATGCTCATGAAGGTCTGTCATGGGGCCTCAATGCCCACTGGCCCTATGGTATAATGATTAAAGAACTGCTGATGGACACAGGGGAATGCCCAATCAAGTTTTTCTGAACAACAAGAAAGGGATGTGCTGATATGTACTCACCCATTATCTGATTCTAAACAGACCACAGGAATATCAGTGGGGTCAGAGGTTAGCTTAGATGCTTGCTGAGCTAGAACAGATATCACTCCAGCATGCTCATCTGACAGGGTACCACGACCTAAAGACAGAGATGAAATTGTTACCTAAGTGTCTAGAATATAAACCTATAGTGTTGTACCTAAAAAGAAACTCAGCTCATGGCCTTTTAGGTTAGGTACTGACATGAAATTTTTCCCTACCTGGTATTCAGCTGATTACATCAGTGAAGAAGTCTGACAATTGTTTTGAAATCAGTAAAGTCGTAAATGGCATGCAGTTTTTTCAAAGTTATTCCTACCACCATACTGTCTCTAAACACCTTCTCAAGCACAAAAGGAAGCTGTAATTCAAATCAAACTGATGATCATAAATTTATTTTATAGGAATTTTGCTAAAACCAAGATTCAAAGAAGAGAGTGTCTCAATGTGGATAAGGGTCTTGTTGAAGCTAATTAATTCCTTATGGGAAATCTGATTTTCTTTTTCTAAGTTCAATCACAAAGAACAAGTTGTTACTCAGAAAGTTCAGCTGTATGATCACCTTGTCAGCATATGTGAAGATCTGTAAGCAATTATTTCTGCCAGCATAAGCTAGCGGGGCTATTTTCAAATGTCTCAAGGATTCTGTACTATTGCTTGGCTTGTGTTATTAGCTAAGTCAGGTCCTAGGTACAAAAGTAACCACCAAGCTTACAACAGATCCCTGAAATAAAGGCAACAGGAGCTTGCTTACATCTGAAACGAACATGGCAGACAATATCCTGGCAGAAATTCTGAATTTACTATAACTACATAAGAAATCTACAGGTCAAAGTGGAGCCTGAGGTCTACAGCAAACAGCAACCTCAGACCTTGAAGGTTTTACTTACTCAGTTTTAGGTTTTCACACATGCACTTAAAATTTTCCATTAGCGACCTGGCAAATGCTTCAAAATATTTACCTTTGTTCCAAATGACTGGTTTTTGTATAAGACATAACTAATTGTAGTACCTCTGTCTGTTACTGAGCCAATAAAAGCTCAGAGCTCTAAAAAGTCCTGCATAGGTATAATAATTCCTGGGTTTAACTAGTTTCTGACACTAATTAACTTTAGCTGTTTACTTTTCTTTTTCTTTTTTTTTAAAAAATATTTATTTATTTATTATGTATACAATATTCTGTCTGTGTATATGTCTGCAGGCCAGAAGAGGGCACCAGACCTCATTACAGATGGTTGTGAGCCACCATGTGGTTGCCAGGAATTGAACTCAGGGCCTTTGGAAGAGCAGGCAATGCTCTTAACCACTGAGCCATCTCTCCAGCCCATCTTTTTTCTTTTTCTTATTTGGTTTTACGAGACAAGGTTTCTCTGTGTAGCCTTGGCTGTCCTGGAACTCACTCTGTCAAACACACTGGCTTTGAACTCATGGAGAGCTGCCTGCCTCTGCCTCTTGAGTTCTGGGATTAAAGGCCTGCACCAACACTGCCTGGCTGATGGGGAAGCTCTGTTAACCAATCACACCCAGTTAAGGAGTGGCTATCTGGAACCAAGGAAGAAAAACTGAGAGGGACCAGTTGAGTGCTCTCTTTGTGTGATTTCCACCGGACACAGAGGAAGTTGGACTCCCCATTCTTGTGGCTATTTCACCTAAATTCAGATCTAAAACCAAGCACGTAGTAGATTCAAGTGCACCGCAACACCTACTGGTAGGCAATGGTTATTGCACCTACTCCAGATAATAAATCACAGGTGAGATTTATTATTATAGCTATAACCCATAGGTTGCTGATTTAAAACGGGCAAAATGTCAGACAATCTAACTGTCCAAGGTTTCAATAGCCTTTTCACTTACACCATGTGTGAGGTCTTACAGGATGCATATGATGTCCCTTCTACATTGCTATTCCTATCTCCCAAAGCAAAGTTTGTCCTCACTTACACCATGTGTGAGGTCTTACAGGATGCATATGATGTCCCTTCTACATTGCTATTCCTATCTCCCAAAGCAAAGTTTGTCCTCACTTACACCATGTGTGAGGTCTT